>JBBBVM010000275.1:3600000-4200000 GCA_037355625.1 Petunia x hybrida
GCCACGGACATAATTATTGATGCTTGCATCCGGATAGGCTGCGTACATAACAGGATGCGGCCCTTTCTTGGACCCTATATAAACGCGGAATACTTTGTGTACCAACTACTTTTTAGCTGCATCATTGTCCATTATGTTTTGTGAAATCATATACAGAAAACTAAGCTGGTGGGGGTGACATGAAATTAGTCGAGTTACGCGTAAGCTAACCCGACACCACCATTATAAAACAAAATAAGAATCACAATGTCAAAGTTACCTGAATAATAAGTTGGTGAGGGGTGGCCATAATCGGCTCCAGGGAAGAGTCAATTTCCATTAGGAATCGGCACAGTCACCAATTCCACAATTTTCGTTAAGCAACACTGTTACTGTATTTATAAAATGACAATTATAATGTCCTTTGTGTAATTTTTGTTTTAAAAAATTATAAGTTGATGTTTGTATTTAGTTAATCAGATTACTTTTATGTACATTTATTCATTTAAATAACTTTAATATGATATATTTCGTTAATTTTATAGTTATGAGAACGTAAGATAGAAGATTCACTCCATATAATTACGTTTATGCTAGATGGACGTGGAATAGTCGGACCATTTTAGATATATAATTCAAGTCGCAAGTAAAATTACATGAAAGGTTGTGTAATAGTGTTAATGAAACATATCATTTTAAATAGTAAAAATTAATTAACCAAATGATCTTGCGGGATAAACAAATATATAACGGGTGAGATTTGTATTTTCTACATCATCAATTCAATCTATGCGAAGTTGCACGATGGTTAAGGTGTCTTCATATTCCAATATTTAGATATTTAATAAATAAGTATCTCGTCTCTCATGGTCAAAATCTCCTGAGTATCTTCCCATCTGTTTTGAGGAAGTTTATCTTCTTCTATGATCCGATGGAAGTTTCTTTTGATTTCTTGGTGAATTTGGACCATTTAGTCAAGGATAAATTCGCGTATTACCTTTATATAAAGTTATAAACCACTCGTGTATTTGGAAGCTTCTCCCACAATGATAGATCTAGCCTCAACTATTGACGAGGATAGATTCGCACTAGTCTGTGAAGTGCAGGGTAGTTGGACATTTTTTCTATTCAGAAAAATATGTTTATAGTATATTGAAGCAACTCAAATACTTTTAAAAAAAAAAAAATTAATCAAACGAAAGAGAGAAGCCGAGAAGGTATGGTGCTTTGAGCAACCACTTTTGTACTCATCAATCTCACTATATTGTAGCCTCACAACCTTAGAAAATTATGGTAGCAACACTCATTATTTATAATAGCAAAAATAACATAGTTTAACTTAACCTAGAAAATATTTTCTAATATGACTTTTAATTAAAAATCCAACTAAACATGAATTAAACTAGTGTTGTTAATAGGGAAATTTTGATCAGTAGCCATTTTTGGATGCGCTCATTGGAGACTATCCACCGTTTCAAAATTCATTGAAGAATAGCTAAAAATTCGCGCGCACACTTAAGCTCAATTAGCGTTGGAAAAACACCCCAGACTAGTCTCATAACAAAATACTTGGGCTTTGAACAAAATTGTTCAAAGCCCAAGTATTTTGTTATGGGACTGAAGAAGTCCCATAACAAAATAATGGGACCTTGAACTAACATGTTCAAAAGGTCCCATTATTTTGTTATGGGATAAACAAAGGTCCCATCAAAGAGATAAATCCCATTATTTTGTTATGGGACGTTATATATAAAGCTTCAGTCCCCATAACAAAATGCTGGGGCTTTGAACAAGTTTGTTATGGGACTGAAGCTTTATACAAAGTCCCATAATAAAATGCTGGGGCTTTGAACAAGTTTTGTTCAAAGCCCCAGTGAAGCTTCCCCCATGTTCAAAGCCCCAGTATTTATACTGGGATTTGTCCGGAGGTGGCTATTTCTCAGCGAATTTGTTTTTGACGGCTACAAATCAATAAGCGCGCGCCAAACAGGCCCCTACGCAAAATTTTTACTTGTTAATATGGGTTGGCCCAGCCCAGCCCACGATGTCTCTGCAATTTGATGGGCCAGGCCAGGCAGACCTACAATTTACGTGGGCCGCTAGAATATCAGCACAACTCAGCCCTACGTAGGCTGCAAAGCTGAGGGTTGGACCATTGTTACTCGCCAAACAGGCCCTACTTCAAAGAATTTTTCTTTGGGGGTCCACAGTTCAGAAAAGGAAAATTCACTATATTAATTGGACCATTGTTACTCGCCCTAAAGATGAGGGTGGCCTTGGTATTCGCCAAGCTTCTCACACCAATACAGCTTTGTTATCAAATTTAGCGTGGCGTTTTTTCACTCAACCTCATCAACTCTGGGCATCTATGTTACTAAAAAAATATGGCCATAAGCCCATGGGCTGGAAAATTTGCCAAGATGGGCTAGCTTGGTCCATAGGGAATGGTAGTCATGTGAACTGTTGGCATCATCGTTGGGTTCCAAATATGCCTCCTCTCAAAACCTTAATTAAAGGCCCTCTTTCTCTTAATGAATCCAACCTCCAAATTAATTCCATTTGGAAAGAGGGTTATTGGGATCTTTCCAATCTATCCTTTGTTTTACCCCATTCTATCACCAAAAAAATTCATTTCATGTCCTTGTCTGACAACCCAACTGCAATAGATAAGCCTATTTGGACTTTTAACTCTAATGGTCTTTTTTCTACCCACTCTGCCTATAGGTGTTTGATTAACCTTGCTCCCACTTGCACTTTAAATCTTACTTGGATTTGGCGTCTTAACACCCTTAATAAGATTAAATTTTTTTTTAGGCAATGCTTCCATGGGCATATCGCATGCAATAAATATCTTAACCATCTTGGTTTAGCCATAGCAGCTCCATGCCAATTTTGTCACAGGGAGGAAGAATCCATCACTCACATCCTTCTCCGCTGTCCTGTAGCTCTTGCGTACTGGAAAACCCTCGATTTAGACCCATCAATTTTTCTTTCTACTGATACTCACTGGCTGTTAAATATAAAAAATATTAAGTCTCAAACTGGTCATCCTCACCTACATTGGGAAGAATTTTGGCCTTTTAGCCTTTGGCACCTATGGCTTAATCGTAATAATAATATCTATCAACGCCATTATAAATATCTTTCCTTATCAACAGTCCATACACGTTGTCTGGAGTTTAAACTTTTAAACAATCCATGTAAATCCATCTCTCAGAACTTATCTGTGCAAATTAAATGGCACCCTCCCCCACATGGTCATTATAAACTTAATATTGATGGCTCCTACAATTCGATTACAAATTAGGATGGAATTGGAGGAGTCTTTCGTAATGCAAATGGTGATTGGATAAAAGGTTTCTACAAAAATATTACTTGTTATAATCATACTCATGCAGAACTGTTGGCTTTCAAATATGGGCTTCACATGGCACTGGATGGCGAATTCCGGCCTTTGGAAGTGGAGACTGACTCGACGGAGGTTTTGCATTTATTAGATTCCAATCAACCTCTTTATGATAATTTACTTTTTGGTTGCAGGTTAATGCTGAGGCAACTGGGGAATCCACTAGCTCGACATAGCTTTCGTGATGGAAACAAAGTTGCTCACATGTTAGCAAGTCAAGGCTCCAAGTGCGCCACTATGTCTAATTTGTCAACTTTTGTCATACCTCCTGACTCTGTGCGCGCACTAGTTCAGACAGATAAAGAGGGTGCTATTATTACTACTAAGTCTGTTCCTAGTAATGTTTGTAATAATTTGGTTCAGCTTGGAAACCTATCAATATTTCACTCTAGTGCTAATGTTGTTATGACAGTTTGATATTAATGATATATGCTGTGTTTACCAAAAAAAAAAAGAAGGAAAAAAGAAGTCTAACATGGAACAAATAGATTAGCATTGTCAAAAATAAACATAAAAAATCAATAAAATTAAAGTTGAATAAAGAGTAGATAGGATTGGTATGGGCGAAGTGCACCAAAGGCCACTTTTGGCAGTAATATTTGGTTTGAGGCTACTGTTTTTATTGGTTTTACATGAAAGACCATTTTTTGGAATTTCAATTCTTTTGGGTTGAACTTTACACAAGTTCAGCCCACGAGGATTGAAGTTCAACTTCAGCCCATCACAAGGATTGAAGTTCAACTTCATCCCACAAGAGTTGAAGTTTACGCATCTATACCTCAAAGTTCAACCCTTACAGATTGAAGTTGAAACTTCATAATTTAGGCATGAAGTTCAACACCCACAAGGTTTGAACTTCAGCCCACAAAGATTGAAATTCCAAAAAGTGGCCTCTCATGTAAGACCAATAAAAAAAGTGGCTTCAAACTAAATACCAATGACAAAAGTGGCATGTGGGTGAAAATTTTACGATTGGTATTAGTATTAGCACCAATATATAGATGTGGAGAGAGAGGTGCTTCGGGTTGTCCTACGTACATACTTTTAGACGTTAGTTGTTAGATAGCCAATTTTTATATAACTATTTTTAGGGTTATAACTTGAAAATATAGCCAAGTTTATGAATAGATTGATAATCAAGTAGCTACTTAATTCTAAAAGTAGCCATTTTCCACAGCTTACGATTAGGCAGCAAATGTTAGAGTTATAAGTTGACAATATAGCCTGGGGCCTTACGGCAATCAAGTAGCCACTTTTAGGGTTTCTAGTTATAATATTGCCCATTTTTACAAGTAGCTAAAAATCTTCACTGCCAAATTTCTTAGAATACTTGAACATGAAAGTTTCTTAGAATTTGCAATGTTGCAACTGAAACTCCGAGTATAAATGAATTTGCGGAAATTTATTTAGTAATAAAAGACGTTAGGTCAACTATGAGGTTCTTGATTAATCCGAATGGAGAATATTATTTTCTATTTGTCGGCTTAAAAATCATGTACCATGTCATTTCAAAGTGACTGAATATATTACTTTTCGGATTGAGTGACATTTTGAGCTAAATAGCGCAAAAAAAAAAAAAAAAAAGACATTTCCAATGAAAAAAAAGGAACAATAACATTTTGATTAAAATAACAAAAAGTTTTTAAAAATAAAATATATTCAATAATATAATGGACGTCTAAGGAGTGAACTCAAGTAAATGAACAAAAGAAAAAAAAGGCTAACCCAACAACAACAACATATACCTAGTATTATCCCGCAAGGGGGTCTAGGGAGGGTGAGATTAGGCCTAGGCATCGAGCGAGAGAGCCGAGCCTAACTAAGCGGAGCCGAACCAACCTATGTACCATATTGGGCCGAGCCGAGCAGATCCGAGATCGAGCAGAGCTCAACAGAGATTTGCTAGAGTTTGACCGAGGCTAATTAGCTGAAGTTGAGCCGACATTTTTTTTGTGTCCCCATACTTAATAACATAAAAAATAATATTTAACTTTTTCTTTTGATCATAAGCATAAATAAGGATAGAAGTACTAGTTTATTAATTGCTAACTATTGCAATGAAATATTAAATATCACCTGAACTTTTAATTTATTTGGTAATTGACCCTAATAAATAAAAATTATATTTTAAAGAAAAATTTACACGATAAATCAAGCTAATCGAGTCGAGCCGAGCTTTAACCGAGCCGAGCCAAACTTTAAATAATACTGAGTCTAGCCGAGCTAAAAGGCAATCGAGCCGAGCCGGCTCAGCTCTATGCCCAGACCTAGGTGAGATGTACGCAAACCTTACTCCACCAAGATTGAAAGACTGTTTCAAAGGCTACCTAATAACATTAATTTCGAATTTTATTACTGACCTTGCAAAGGCCTACCGCCACTAGTTGTCACACCCTTTTTTTTCGCGCGCCCGCTTGAGGAAGGGCGTTTCGGGTTTAGGAAGCGCTTATGAGATTTTTGTGATTATTTGGCGCTATCCCGAGTTAGGGTTCCCATTTAAGGAAGTGACGGTGTTTCAAGGTACGAATTGTTTATTTTAATTCGGAGTCGCCACTTGACAAGTTTAAGGTGTGCCAAGTCACCCAAAGAGGTACCTTGGAACGCCTATGACTTGTTAGTGGTCTGCGTCAGAGTTCCGGGTAAGTATCTCGGTTGACTCTCGGGAAGGGATTAGGCACCCTCGAGTCCTGTGCCAAGCACAGTTGCTTTTATTGACGCATTCCGGCTATATGAAATATTTTATTATACTCGCCTTTATTTATTTCCTTTGCTACGCTTTGATTTATTATTTTCATTTTTATTATATTTTGTTTCGGTGACTCGGCCGAATATTTTTGCGCAGGCACCTCACCCGTTCGAAACCTTATCAATCTTGATTTGAGTCTAAATTTAATTTTTTATTAAGCTCGAATTTATGATTCTAACTTGATTGTGGGATCAAATAAATTATATGTTGCTTCACTATTTATTCAATTCGCTTATTCAATATTTACGAAGTATAATTTATTTAAATCGATATGGTCGCGCAGGCACTTCACCCGTTCGAGATCATTTGACTTAAATAAGCTACACTTGAATCAATTTTTATTTGACTGATATATCAATGTCCCTTAGCTTACTCATTTATCCTTCACCTGAGTTTTAATTTTGTTTATCATAACCAGAAAGAAGTTACTAAAGGACTGAAATTAATATTGGGCCTGAAGGTTAAAGGACTGAAATTAATTGAGCTAGATTCACAAATTTTTCGGTCCACTTGGTTTATTGTGGCCTTAAACTTAAAGGCTGAAATTAATTTGAGCTGGACTTGCAAAAATCTTAGCCCATTTATGAAACTTGCACACCAGTCTTATTTTCCTAAGGTGGGTTGCACCAGAAGTCCCTTATTTGTCTATTTGTTTCAAGATCTGACCATTGTCAAGTTTTTTTTTTTTTTATAAATCCAATTTCTTTTGCCTAATTTATCTATTTTTTCCTTTTATTTCATTGTAAAAAATAACTTACATAAATTAACTCATATACTTAATTTGAGCATATTTTACAAAAGAAAATAAAGTGCAAATAACGTACTTTAGTTTGTCTCAAAACACATTTGCACAATCAGTCACTATTTTCGCTCAAGTTTCAGATCTGTACAAAGGTTATGTAATGGTGTCATTTGCACAAAAATTTCAGTTTTAAAACAGTGGTACACAATAGCAATTTAACTTAAACTTTCATCATAAAATTCAGTTACATAAACAACTAATCTTGGGCTTAAATCACTATTTTATGCATTAATATGGCCTAACAGGGCTAAAATTTTCATAAATGAACATGAACATGAAAACTTACTTAGTGTAGGTAAACTTTCAACAAAGCGAAACTAAAGCCCACTCCAGCAGCCAAGTAAACCAGCAGCAACAATAGCCACAAATGACACTCCCTTTGAAGTAATAACCTAGACTCAAACCATTTTTCTTGCTATTCTCTTCGCCTTTTTTTTAATATGATATTTCTTGCTATTTCGTACTTTCAGATCTAGATTTTTTTTAACAGGTGTAGTTGAGAGCTTTTTTCTTCTAGTTAATTAATAAATAAGCTAGATAAAAATTGGAAAAAGTCATCCAACGGAATTTAACGCAACAACTTCGAGCAATTATCAATTTGGTACCAAAATTAGGTGATTACTGCTGCCTCTCTTTGATCGAGAACGCGAAGCATTTTCGGGCAAAGACGTAATCGAAAAATAATTTTGGCTTTTGGTTCTAGCCGACAGTGGAACTTGGAAAATGGTGACCGTACCCAGGCTACAAGGGTACTACATATCCTCGGATTAAGGAATCAGGTCAGTGTAGTTCCTGACATGTGATAACTGGGACTACCGCTTCCTAGACTTATAACATGGACACTTCTAAGCTAAGCTAGACTTATACCAAACACTTGGACTCATTAAGATTGATACTAGATGCTTCTACCTACACTAGGACTGACACAAGACACTACTAGACATACTAGAGTTGCTGCTGTTGGTCGCTTGTTGCTAGTTGTTGCTGGGTATTGCTTGCTTTTCTAAAACATTTTACAAGAGAAACAAAATTACAATATAAAATTCTGCCATTTTCTAAGGGCGGCTTGCTTGAGCTTAATTGCAGGCTTGTTCTTCCAGGATTGATCCGCTGAAGATGAATTGCTTCATTGTCGGGAATGAACCCAGTTGCTGAAAGTAGACTGCTTTTTTGTGAGAGGTGTGCCCCGATTGCTGAAAAGAAGCTGCTCCATTGTGAAGGAGTGCTCCAGTTGCTGAAAATAAATTATCCCGTTGTGAGGGGAGTGCCCCGATTGCTGAAAGATAAATGCTCCGTTGTGAGAGGAGTGCCTCGATTGATGAAAGATAAATGCTCCGTTGTGATGGAGTGCTCCAATTGCTGAAAGATAAATACTCCATTGTGAGGGCGTGCTTCAATTGCTGAAAATAAATTGTCCTGTTGTGAGGGGAGTGCCCCGATTGCTGAAAGATAAATGCTTCATTGTGAGGGGGGTGCCTCGATTGCTGAAAGATAAATGCTCCGTTGTGAGGGGAGTGCCTCGATTGCTGAAAGATAAATGCTCCATTGTGAGGGAGGGCTCCAATTGCTTTAAATAAATTGTCCCGTTATGAGAGGAGTGCCCCGATTGCTGAAATATAAATGCTCCGTTGTGAGGGGAGTGTCTCGATTGCTGAAAGATAATTGCTCCGTTGTGATGGAGTGCTCCAATTGCTGAAAGATAAATGCTCCGTTGTGAGGGGAGTGCCTCGATTGCTGAAAGATAAATGCTCCATTGTGAGGGAGTGCTCCGATTGCTGAAAGTAAACTGCAAATCCTGTAGAAACAGAGTTTTGCAAATTTCTTTCATTGCTCATATTAGGTTAGTGCCGAAAGGGCAAGGAAATAATGGTGAAGTGGAATAAAACAAAAGGGATAGAAAAAATTGGAGCGAAAGTCGTTTGGACAAGAAGCGTCTTTCTGAAAAGGGGAAACTTATCTGGCGACATACTGGCGGCCCTGATGATCATGACATATATCTTGAATGATCCCGTCCGACTAGCGCTGCTTGTTTGTCAAGAATTGTTTCAATGCGGATACTAGCCCATAACCAATCATAGTTGAGGTGACTCTCAGGTCGGTTAGCAGCGCCCTTTTGGGATTTCGCCGGTTAGCCTCTCTCTTTAATCTTTTGCCTCTCCATTGTCTTACGGCGCCTTTTCAGATTTTCACCGGCAAGACATCATCACTTTTTTTTGAATCAAAGAACGTCCAAAACGCATCATGAGGTGACTGCGTAAAATTCGCCACCTTTGGAAACATTCTCCTTTAAAAATAAAAAAAAATATCTGCCCCAGTTTAGAATAAACTGAGGCGTTTGGGTTTCTCTTTGATAGGGCATAAACGTCCTTCAAGATGCATCAGGCGGATGACCTAACCCCTGGGATTATTTTGGAAAGTAGAAATAAACATAAAAAATAAATCTGCCCCAGTTTAGTATAAACTGGGGCTCTGCATTACTTTTGTATTGGCCGCAAACTTGGAGGCAAGGTTTTGCATCAATGTGAGACAGGAAAGAAAGGAACTCTTTCATGTTATGACTGCACCCGAATGGCTGCCTACATATCCTTTTGAGAGGAATCAGGTCAAGACGTAGCTCTGACAACTTAATGCCAATTTTATTTTGATGTTTTTCAATTTCATTTCATTGATACCCAAATAGAGTTTACAACAGGTTGTACAAGGCTCTAAAGGCCAACGAAGAGTACAATGCTTTGGGTGGGAGGATATCTATCCTAACAAAATAAAGTTAGCCTGAAGCTCATATGTAGTATCTCTTAACTGCATTTGCATTGACTGGCATCTCGGTGGTCCTTCCTTCTGGATCCGTCAAGTACAATGCACCATTTGGCAACACTTTCTTTATCAGGTATGGTCCTTGCCAATTCGGAGAAAATTTCCCTTTAGCTTGTTCCTGATAAGGAAAGATTCGCTTCAGAACCAATTGTCCTTCTTTCAAATCGCAGTGGTGAACTTTCTTGTTGTATGCACGCGCCATTCTTTGTTGATAAAGTTGGCCGTGACAAACCGCGTTGAGCCTCTTCTCATCAATAAATGACAATTGTTCTAGCCTGGTTTTGATCCATTCTACATCCTCAATTTTTACTTCTACAATGATTCTGAGTGATAGTATTTCAGCTACGACTGGTATGACCGCTTCAGTTCCGCACACCAACGAATATGAGGTCGTACCTATGGAAGTGCGCACAGTTGTGCGGCAGCCGAGCAAGGCAAAAGGCAGCTTCTCATGCCAGTCACGAGATCCCTGTATTATCTTCCTAAGGATTTTCTTGATATTATTGTTTGCTGCTTCAACCGCACCATTTGCCTTTGGCCAGTAGGGTGTAGAATTTCGGTGTGCGATCTTGAATATTTCACACACTTCCTTCATCAAATGACTGTTCAGGTTTGCCGCGTTATCAGTGATGATGGTACTTGGGATACCAAAGCGATAGACAACGTTGGAATGGATGAAATCCACTACAGATTTCTTGGCCACGGACTTGAGAGTGATCGCCTCGACCCATTTGGTGAAGTAATCAATGGCAACCAAAATGAATCTGTGTCGATCTGATGCTCTTGGTTCAATGGGGCCAAATAACGTCCATCCCCCATGTTGCAAAAGGCCAAGGAGCTGACATTGTATGCAACTCTAGGGGAGGAGTGTATTAAATCACCATTTGACATTGACGACACTTTCGTACAAAGGTTATGCAGTCATGTTCCATGGTGAGCCAAAAGTATCCTGATCTAAGCACTTTCTTCGCTAACACGTACCCGCTCATGTGGAGTCCACAGATCCCTGAGTGTATGTTATTGAGAATCCTCGTGGCTTCAGTTGCATCCATGCATCTTAACAATCCCAAATCTGGTGTTCTTTTGTATACCGCTCCTCTGCTCTGAAAGAAACCACTCGCAAGTCGTCGAAGGGTTCTTTTCTGATTGCTTTTTGTCGTTGGTGGGTATGTCTCATCTTGAAGAAAATTCTTGATGTCTAAATACCATGGTTGGCCATCAATTTCCTCTTCGACCATATTACAGTAGGCATGTTGACTCTGAACCTTGATCTCCAACGGGTCAATGTGAGCTTTATCAGGATGGACAAGCATTGAGGCTAGTGTAGCCAATGCATCAGCCAGTTCATTGTGTATTCTTGGGACATATCTGAACTTAGAACATCGAACCTTTGATGGAGATCATCCATACACTGTTTGTACATGATTAAATTTAAGGTCTCGGGCTTCCCACTCACCCTTCATTTGTGTAAACTTTTTGAATTTGGATTGGTTTCTGGATGAAATGGAATTGCAGATTGATTGCTGCTTAATCTTAGTGAATGCGCCGGCTGGTTTCTCCCAAAAAATAATAAATTAGCATTTGATTACTCGTGGATTTTCCAGCAAAAGTATATTTCATGGGAATTTTCTTGCAAATATTATATTGGGATTTTCCTGCAAAAACTATTATCTAGGGATTTTTGTAGGGACGTTGAATTGAATTTACGTGCAGATTTACCTGTCAATTATTACCTGGGGATTACTGACCGAACTTTTATAGAGATTTTCTTACAAAATAGTCACATAAATATCCTTAGGAAAATTCTTTTTTGACAGCGAAAATCACTTACAATTTCCTGGGGCTTTACATAGGGAATTACATGCAGATATTTTCCTATCTAATTCCCCAAATAAATTCCATTTTTTTCACAATTTTCATCAAAAATTTTCTGTGAATTTGGGCTAATTCGTGCGAAATGATCCCCATGTAACTTACATACCGATATTAAATCCCTAGGTAAATGTTTGCTGGGATATAATATCCGCATGTACGTTACCTGCGAAATGTTAAAATCCCCAGATACTGATTACCTACGAGCATATTACCTGCAGAATTTTATTTGCAGGAGAATCCGCAGGAAGTATTGTTACTTGCGAATTTCACTTTGAAATTCCCAGGAAAATCCTCACGTAAATGACACTTTTCTAGTAGTGTATAAACTCACTTAAGGTGCACAAATTTGGTGATTCTTCTTTCCTTATTTATAAGTAAGATTTGATTCTTTTGATCGATATGGAATTCATTTATCTAATCATGTTTTCATGGCTACACACGTAAGGAATACGTGGTAGAAAATCCACGAGGCCAAGGGCCTCCAAAGAAATGGATATAAACACTTACCTTGTTACAAAGTTAGTACATCCATTCAATAACCGCTTGTACTTTGGTTTCATTGCTAAACGATCCCACTCTATTCAATAAGCAGAAAAATATATCAAATTAGGCTAAACGCTTCATTCCTCACATTTTAGGGCAATCCGGTTAGGAACCTGATACCCTATTCGCATATGCAATACGCAGGCCAGGCCTATGTACAGGGTTTAAGGTCACATAACCAAACCCTAAATAAATTACATTTATATGTTGCCCATAATGCACTGAGTACGAATATATAATTAATTCCATTATCGGGGTCCATTTGACCCTTTAAACTATCAATTTACGTCATTAGGGCGATGTCTAATATCCCTATTTTTACCGTAAAAATATATTCATGAAAGTTGTAGACCCTGGGATTTTTTCTTCTCTTAAATGTGAGTAAGATTTGATTCTTTCGATCGATCTGCAAATGGTGTGTCTTATCATGTTTCGATGGTTTCCTTGGATGTTGTTTCTATTAAGAATCAGTTGCGGTAGAGGGGTGAGCTTCTTGTATGATTTATTCCTGGCATTTCTGAGATCCTCCTAGTTGATCTGGTTTAAATGTGAGAATTTGGGAGTGAGTGTTGCTATTGTCTGTCTGGCATCTTGTCGTGCCACCTTCTATTATTATATCAAATTAGTATACCTCTTGTTGAACCCCAAAAATTACCCTTTCCTTTAAGAAAAGATAGGTTTCGGGTATATTTCAACAAAATGGGATTCCAAAGGGTTTTCTTTGGAGTCGCCACCTAATTTAAGGATTATTAGGAACCTAAGTTAACTAAAGAGTGCAATTTTATCCTTTATTTAAAAGGAAATTAATTCAGAGATTCTTAGGTAAGTGGTTCTATTAAATTCGAAAGAAGGTCCCTTGCGGGAGCACTTTCGAAAATCCGCTAAATGCGGTTAATCCGGCGGTTTTCACGAATTTGTTAAGGATAATAAGTATAAAGGATTAACTTTAAATGAGGATAATAGGAATAATATAAATAAGATAAGATTTTAATTATGCCGATACTTAAATAAATAGATGACCCAATTTAAGATTAATTAAATGGATAATGAAATAATGATCAATTGATCGATTAATAGAATAAGTAAAGATTAAATGAAGTTAGATGATTAAATAAAACACATTAGATAAATAATTGGATGATAATAGAGGGATTAATTAATTGATTGAATAAATAGATAAATAAATTAGCAAATAAATAACTTAATTAAATAAATGAATACTTATCAATTTTAATTAAATAAAGGAATAAATGAATAATAATTGATTAATTAAGTAAATAAATAAATAAGTAATTTTAATTGATTAAATAAATGATTAATTGAAATTAAATAAATTAGATTAAGTAAATAAATAAATAAAGGATAAAATTTAATTGATTAACTAAATAATTAGATAAATAAATAATTGAATATTTAATATAATAAATAAAGAATCAATTCAAATGCGAATTATGACGGGGGTATGATTTTTAGTGAATTTGATTTTGCACTCATTAATTGACAAATGATTCTAAACATCCATAAATTAATTGGCGATTCACAGAGAAATGATACAAAGCATTCATATAAAAACAATTTAAGTAATTTACAATAATTATTCTCAATTCAAATATCATTTCTATTCTACGGGGCTCCTAAAATATGCTTTTCTAAAGGGGACGGGAAAGAAGGAGTTTAGAAGGTAGAACCCGGAAGCGCCAACTCATCATTGAGCCTTGGACTTTGTGATTTTCATTTTCCTTCTTTTTTTTTTTACATTTTTCGGGGATATCAAGTCCCGAAAATGTGGAGCGGATCAAATAACTTCCCAAGTGCGTGCCATCCCAATTTATGAGTTTCATTCAACTCATTCCCAAGAGTGTTCATGTCAAAGAAAAGAATAAGATAAAGATTAGCATATGAGAAGAAAAAAAAACAAAAGTAATAACTTAAATCTTTAATGAATGTAATCAAACCTCAGGATAACCCTATTTAAAAAAAAAATGGAGTGTATCAGCAAAGGCAACTAGTAAACTCTAAACTAGAATTAGAATATAAAATGAGAGAAGCTAATGTCAATTTTCATTTAGTACAAATTCTGACGAGAGGATTTCATGCTATCAGAGAAACATGTATGATGGTATCAAATCTATATATTTACCTCTAATAGATAGTTGTTTATAAGAACGCACTACACTACACCAAGACATCTAACATAAATCCAAATTTTATGAGTACAACTCATAGTATGAACAATCACATAGCTGAAGAAACTTAATCAAGACAAGTGAAAGAAGAACATTACATTCAAGTTAACATTTGTCTATAAAGGAGGTTTTAACATATCAAATTTAGCTATCGTTTGTTATCAAAGCAGGTTACCCACTTACATGAAAAGAAAGAACAGGTGTGGGGTATAGCAGTATCTAAAATTTTATTCTTTCAGAGATTTGACCATGGGAGCTAACGCTTGACTAAAGCCAAACATACAAACTATTCCAATAAAATATTAACCTAACTCAGAATTATACTTAGAAGGTCATGACCAAATCAAACTTTCTTTTGTCTGAATAAACTTCAAACAAATCCCATAAACACTCAATATGCACAGATGTATTGATGCAAGACCAAAACATGATTCTTTAAACAATTTCTAATAGGTCTGAAATGGATATTGCAATAAATTCACTAACTGAGATGCTATAAGCCATAAGTCAATTTACACATAACCTGAAAGCTTCCAGAATTCCTTGTTGCTGCTGCAGTCTACAAGCCTAGACTCTATCACCTCACTACAGCTCAAACTCCAGGACTAAACTCTTTTATGCCTTCAGAACTGATTCCAGGCCTAAACTCTGGCAACCGAAGTCCTGAAGCACTGCAGCCCTTCAATACTACTATAAACGACATAACCTGCCTCCATAACACACCCTGCATCCTTTTCAACTTTAAACAAACACCCACCTAAAGAAACAAACCTCCCACACACATCCAGACATCTTCCAGACAGAGAACACCAACAAGAGACCTCGCAGACCTCTCACACCTGAAACCTGAACCAGCAGCTTCTAAGAAAAAAGAAAAGCTCACAACCACCCTCTTAAATCATTCCCTGCCTGAACAACCACACGCACTTAACAGCTACACTCCCTGAAACTACCTGCCACAACACACAACCTACTTATCCAATCTAAGCAACTCCTAAAACAACCTGCATCCCACCTGAAACTAACTCCATAACCCACACTAACTAAATGCAGCATTTGCACACTAACAGAAACAATGCAACATCATCCCAAACTCCCTCAAGCATCCAGGAACAGCCCCTCTAAACCTGCAGCAACTCAGAGACAAATTCCCTACTCTTTACTCCTTATTCTAACTGAAACAATACTAGGAATCTAAGATATCATCTCACTGATCCCTGCTACTAATAAACTTCTCTACACACACAAACACAGAGACCTGAACAATCCAACAAACTCAGCCTGGAACACTGCTACTGCCACCTGAACCTCTACACATCAAACTCACACCTGAACACCTCTCTATACAGCTGCGACAGAACTCCAGCTAAATCAGCCCCTCTGCAATGCCTGAAAGCAAACTCAATACAAACTCCAACCACCAGAACTCCTACTACAGCTTCCAGACCTTCACTCTAACTCCCTCAGACAACCAGGGATCCCTCAAGCAACTACAGCTATCCCTGAAACCAAATCTTATTCCCCTTCAAACCTATGAAGAAATTTTAACCAAAAACAACCCTAATAGAGAATCCCTATGCTTGCTTTATCATTTAAACTAATAGGAAACCAGCTTTTTGCCACTTAAGAATCCTTTAAATCACTAGAGACATCCAGAGGGCTAGAAAACAGTCACAAAGACTCAAGCTTTGAAGACAAAACTGATGAAACAACTTAAAGTGAACTATTTATTTGGAAACAGATAGGTAACCTTTAAAAGATTCAATTTTTATGCTACGCACTATCCTAAAACAGCTTCACACAGATTTTACAAAAGAAAAACAAGGGACAGGACAGTGAAAGTTAAATTAGGATCAAGCTTTACACAGCAAAAACAGATAGAGATGGCAACTTTGAAACTATAATCCATGATCATAACTGGCAAAGACAATACAAATAAAAAACTTACATAGCAAACGGCATCTCATTCAATTTATTAGGCTAACATACTGAACAAAGAAAAAAAATAACAGAAAGAGTTTACCTTTTGCGGTGCAGTGAGCTAAGGCGTAGATTTGAAGAATACGCGACTCGACTAAGAAGACGACTCGAACGATGAAGCGACGACTCAAACAATGAATCGACAACACAAGAACAAGTCCAGAAACAAATTAAGAAACAGTGATGCTATCTTCAAAACTCAAAACTGAGAGAAACAAAATTTATATGTGGAGATGCTGCCTCCTTTTGTTTCCCCCAAAAACTGGAACCCCAAAACTAGAGAAAGAAATGTAAAGTTTTTTAAGCTGCCGTTTTTCTTCTTGTCCCAAAACTTCCCCTCTAAAACTGAACTTAAGCATGTATTTATAGGGAAACTTCTTAGGGTTTTTCGACCTAGAATGAAAAGACCAGAGAATCCTTTACATACCTTTTACAACGTTCGGATTTTTTTGACCCTTTTACAAACTTTTGAAAAGAAAAATCAGAAAACAAAAAAGGAATCCGAATCAAATCGAATATTCCTTTTCGATTCTGATTTTGAATTCAAAAGCCTATTTGTCTTTGATCCGAGCCCTTGATGATGAGAAGGAGTAGAAACAAACGGTGTAGATCGGGTTTACACACTGTGGGGTCTTGGTTTCGGGGGGAACAAAGGGTCGCGGCTCAGAGGGGACCATTACTATGTTTGGGGTGGCAAGGGAAGTGGGGACGAGGGGATGGTATGGCCGGAAATGGCAATGGAGAGGTGACGGCGTGGGTTTGGGGAAAGGGAGATTAGGGTTCTGCTGAAAAAGGAAATGGAATGGGTCGGGTAGAATTGTGTTTAGGAGAAATGAGTGTGGTGTGTATATTGTATATATGTATTGCGTAAATAGGCTGATATTTAGACTCTACACGATTTTACCCTCTTTTAAGATTTGATTAGGAAATGAAAGCATTGCACAGGTGAGTTGAAATTGGGGTCATGCATTGCAAAATTAGCCCCTTTTCTTTAAAATTATCAATTCACTTTTGATTGTTGAAATTAACCTTGTTTAAAAATAATTAGACATTAATTTAAAAATTTCGGGACAAAATTGGGTGTCAACAGCTGCCCCTCTTTATCTGAAAAGGATGAAAGAGTTTTCAGTGTAAAGAAGTTGACGGAAAAGCCAATTTTGTCACGATAAAGCCAAGGACTTTTGATTCCAAGAACCAAAAGGCGAGGCTTATGGCCGAACTCCGGTTTTCGAGTTGCCTACATATCTCGGGCTGAAAGAGAATCAGGCCATATGTAGTTCGACGACACTCAGACACGAAAACTTGCACGATTGATTGAAAAAGACGCGCGAATAGGAATGAATTCAAACTGACCCCTAATCTGGAATGAAAGATTAGGTAAGACTTTGCTTGTTCGAGTGCGATTCTTCATATCTTTGTTGACGAGTCTAGCTCATATCAATAATTGCCCCAGTTCACTGCTAAGAAAAAGTTCCACGTTATGCTCCAAATGCTGCTGCGGCATTGCCAAAATTCTGTAAAGACTTAACAAACGGTAAGCGAGCAACTGCTAATAAACTATAATAATTGGAATGAGAAATAAAAGAATGATAACATAAAATTATAAATGCGGGTTGTGATATCATCAATAATCTCTTCTTTCGACCAACTGACGAGATGCTCCGCCCGGGGAACCTCTAGGTTGATCATTATTCTGAAACAGTAAAGTAAAACAATAGGCAAAGTGAGAACGAATTGTAGAATGCAATGCTTTCATAAGGTAAGTTGACTAACGAGACATGATGTCTCAAGTCGAATTGTCTATCTTTATCATCTTCTTCAAATATATCATGCCAATATTGCAAGACAACCGACATCGCGAAACACTCCGAAAGTGGTGGTCCAACCGACTTGTCTTAGACTATCAATCTACTTTAAATATATCATGTCAATATTGCGAGACAACCGACATCGCGAAACATTCCGAAAGGGGTGCTTCAGCCGACTTGTCTTGGACTATCAATCTACTTGAAAGAAACCTGCATATCCTATTTGTGGGTGGAAGAACCCAAAGTATCCTATTTGTGGGTGGAAAGACCCAGATATCCTATTTGTGGGTGGAAGAACCCCAGATATCCTATTTGTGGGTGGAAGAACCCCAGATATCCTATTTGTAGGTGGAAGGACCCTGATATCCTATTTGTGGGTGGAAGGACCCAAAGTATCCTATTTGTGGGTGGAAGGACCCAGATATCCTATTTGTGGGTGGAAGGACCCAAATATCCTATTTGTGGGTGGAAGGACCCAAATATCCTATTCGTGGGTGGAAGGACCCAAATATCCTATTTGTGGGTGGAAGGACCCAAATATCCTATTCGTGGGTGGAAGGACCCAAATATCCTATTCGTGGGTGGATAAACCCTATATCTTGCAAAATCTAAAATCGTCTGGCTTGTGCTGGTGACGCGATAATCGAGCAAAAGCTAAAATTAACAGGAGAGAAATAGAGTTGTTCTGCATATGCGATAAGACAAATATTCTTCGAGGAACCAATAGTTGCGAGTTCTTCTCGTTTTGCTGCTTGAGATTTCTGCATTCAAATAAAAATGTAAGTACTATAAAATTTCTGGGAAGTCGCGACACTTTGCATTGCTCCTTCCACCTTGATGCTGAACTTTGCGGTAAATACAAAATTTGCCCCTGTTTAATCAAAGAACAATTGTTAGTTTTTGATCAAATAACGGTTGGCTTGTTTGGACACCTAATTTGGCTTCAAATCTGCATTTTCTTGCATGGCAATCAAATGTGTTGTTGTTGCGAAAATCTGACATTCTTGAAACTCTTCTCTTTGCACAAGATAAACCTTCTATAACTGCTTTGGCTTGGGTTATTTGGGAATAAACGAAATTTCATTGATTTTGGGACTAAGCCCAATGAAGGTAGCAAAACATAACGTAGTTCATTACAACCAGGATGAATAAAGTTGCAACAGAGTAGTTAAAACATAAGATAGTCGGGCAATGAAATGTCATTCCAAGCTGCAAAATACGGTCTTTGCAGTCTTCTTAGCTTGCAAACCGCCTCTTCTTTGAATATCTTGGGGCTGATGCCTCGCCTTTAACAAAAATTGTGCCTGCGGGAGGAATGCCGCAATAACCACTTAATGGATCTTCTTGCACTATTATTTTGCCATTATCAATAAAGCTTTGAATTTTGTATCTCAAGCCACTGCATTCTTCAGTATCATGACCTTGGATATTTGAATGATAAGCACAATGCTTGAATGGATCAAAATGTGGAGGCAAGTGCTTGGGAATTGTTCCTTTCCTTGGTTGCAAAAGTCCTTCAGCTTGCAATTTTTCAAATATGCTACTCACAGACTCTTCTAGAGGAGTGAATGTACGAGGTCTAAACTTCTTCGTGCTTTGATGACCAGATGGTGCCTGATGAGATCGATGCTGGCGACTTGAATTTTGCATATCATGATTGTAGTGCACTTGCGAAGGCTGAGAGTCTTGAATATTTTCAGGTGCATCAGAACAATTGAAAACTGGCATTGTAGCGTCATAGTCAATCAACCTTCCGGTTTGAAATTTTTCTTCCAAAATCTTTGCATACCGAATTAAACTGGGAAAATCCTTTAAATTGGCAAAAAGTAGCTTTTCGTAAAATATGCCTTCTTGAAGGTCAATGAAAGTTGCTATCAGCTCATCTTCAGGTAATGGAGGATGCATCTTAGAAGCCTCTAGCCTCCATCTCACAGCAAATTCTGCAACAGACTCATGCGACATCTTCTTGATTTTGCGCATATCAATTAGATAAGGATCTCTTACTATGTTGAACTTGTATTGTTCCACAAAGTCTCGAGCCATGTCTTCCCATGTGTGCCATTTGGTAAAGTCCTGTTTAGTATACCATGCAAGCGCCATTCCTGATAAACTCTGACTAAATAGTCTCATTAGCAAAGCTTCATTCTTCCCAATTCCGATCAATCTGCCGCAATAATCTTTCAAATGAATGTAGGGATTTCCCTTTCCATCGAAAGTGTTGAGTTTTGGTATGTTGTACCCACGTGGAAGCTCAATATTCGGATGAATGCACAAGTCTTCATAATATAAACTCTGAATGTTCCTAGAGCGCAATTCTTTTCCTATGATCTTTCTCAAAATCTGTTCATCCACATGGTGAGGATAAGTCGTCTCAACTTCTTTCTTAGGCAATTCTGGTGAACGCACTATCAATTGATTTGATTGACTCTCTACAGCAGGTATAGTGATAAAAGGTGGTTGGTATAAAGTTGCAGCTGGCCAAGCATTTGGATCGGTAAGATATTCTTGTGGGATTTGTGGATATATAGTATGTATAGGCATTTGGTAATTAGGCATTGTTAAATAAGGTGGATTGGAAGTAAAGCTTGTATTTGGCAAAGGTTTGCTAGTGTTGACAAAGTTGACAATCCTATTCCTTTGGACCACATGTCCTTCAACATCATCATTCTGCGCTTGCAAGACACCCATACCAGACCTGGTTGCCTGGAGCTGCTTTGCCATGTTGTTTTGTCCTTGATGCAGATTTTCAGCCATTTCAGTGTTCAATGCTAGCCAACCTTTAACAAATGAATTCTACACATTGAACAAAAGTGAGTTAATACGTAAAATAGCAATGGATGCATAAGACTTTAAGCATAAAATAGGCCATTAGGCCGAATGGATGGGATCAAATTCCCGACTCGACAAAGGAGTAAAATATTTGAGAGTTCGAAACTCAATGATCAACAAAATTTGATTTTTCACGACGCGAGTTGAGAAAAACAACTTTGAAAGTTTTTACTAAATCAGTATGCGTGCTAGACCATTTTGGCTCAAATTGCTAAAATGGTCGGCTTATTTGAACATCAATGCTTTGCTCGACTATCCATTCTTGCTTGCAAAACAACAATCTGCACCAATCCTTAAAAACTGCTTCTAATAACGACCAAACCAACTCAATGTCCTCAACTTGCTTTTTGCAAAATTCTGCCCCAGTTATGACTTCAACATTTCAACTTGCTTTGCGAAAACTGCCCTAGTTATGAATTCTGATTCTTCAAATTGTTTTGCAAAAGCTGCTCCAGTTACGACTTTCAATACTTTAAATTGCTTAACAAAAGCTGCCCCAGTTGTAATCTCTCACGACTTCTACTTGCTTTGCAAAATTTGCCCCAGTTTCTATCTTTGGGAAAATTAAAATTTAAATACTAAAGGGTCGAGCCCGATGGAGGAGCCTACGTATCCCTCCTTGGGAATCAGACCGTGCGTAGTTCTGCTTACATAGAAGAGAATTTTCAAATGCTGGTGTAACCGAAACTCGATATGAGTTGCCTACACTTCCCACCTTGGGAAACCGGTTACCGTAGTTTGCTTACATAGAAATAGAGTCAAAACATTCATAATTTGATATTCTTTCTTTACTTTTCTTTCAACAAAACTAACAAAAGGAAATTACAATAATTACTTCCTAATAATGCAAATAAACTAACTTCTGCTTCTGCAACTCTACTGCTTTTCTGGAATTTGATAAGCGCCTAAATGCCATTCCTCGAGGGATTTCCCTTTGCATATGGTAAGATTGCGACAAAAGGTTCGCCAATGCCGTTTGTAGGCAGAATTTTGACATGGCCAGATTTGATCAAGCTTTCGACTTTCTTCTTAAATAAAGTGCATTCTTCAATAGTGTGCCCCTGCATCCCTGAATGGTAGACACAAAATTTCCTCAAATTTTCGGGCTTATGTGACAGATACGGCTTTGATTTTGCAAGATATACTAAACCGACCCTCAGAAGCCTCTCAAACAGGTTTGCATAAGATCCTGGTATTGGTGTGAAGGCAACAGCAGGTGTTTTGTGGCGGCTTGACTGAAAACCTGGATTGACAATCATTTGCTCGATGTCATAAGGTTTTTCTGCTATAGGTGGCAAAGGGCTTGGCATAACAGCTTTTCCTTTGTCTTTAGATTGCGCCTCAGCTAAGCCACACGCTCTCTTGTCAATTATTGCAACCGGCTCATCTTGAAGCTCCGCAGATTTTCTTTTCAACGGACTGCCCTTCGCAAGAATTAGGTTCGAGAATTCATAATGCTTGACAAAGTCCCGGGCTAGATTATCCCAACTGTCCAATTCCCAAGGACCTTGTATTGCAAACCATGTCAAAGCTGGTTCCTTAAGTGTCCTAGAAAACATCCTCAACTTAGTTCCATTGCTTGGTCCATACCTCGCGACCCAAGCAAGGTATGCCTTCAAGTGATCACGAGGATTTCCTATCCCATCATACATTGGAGGATCAGCTGAGTCAAAAACACTCACATGTTCACTTTCTGCCTTCCCTAAGCTTACTTGAGATGGTAGAGCATTCTCATCTATCATTGTGTCATTGCTATCTTTAGCATTGGGAAGCCCTTTCCCGTTGCTTTTCTCATTGCTAGTTTTTGATGAGACACGGAACCCGTTCTCCAATAAGAATGCATGCAGATGGGGGAATTCTTGAGCATCACACTCGAATGCGGGAGCTACTTGACTTGTAGGAGGTGCAAAAGTAGAGATAGGAGCAACAGGGGCACTTGGCCCTGGGCTTGGCACATTTCGCACTGGGTTGCGAGCATCCATGAGCGCGACAACCAATTCAGTAAGACTATCAAGTCTCCTCTCCAAACTTGCTACGGTTGCTTCAAGCTTGTTAACCTTGTCTTGGTGGAGTTCATCACTTTCAGTCAAATCAATCACAACAGTTTGGCGAGCCATAGGTCCTGATCTTGATGTTCAAAATAATTAACCATTTTAGCAACGCATACCGAATTTAATAAAATTTGTTAAAGCCGAAACTGACGGGTCAACTTATTCCAAAATGGAAAAATTGAGACCGTACTGGAAAAGACCCAAAAGTTTGAGCAAGACACTTATTTTGTTAAAGCCAACCAGATGCGAAAACGCTTTTTTTAGCTCTAAAGTTATTTTCAAAAAGGGAAACACACTTGCGAATACTTTAAAATATGACGCAAAATAATATTTTGCAAAACGACAAGACCAGGGTTAAGATGAACAAAATAACATTTGAAAGGTATTTTAAAATAACGGTATGCATGAATTCAGATGATAGATAAATGACTTCATAACGTTAACCTTACCATACCGCTGAACAAATTTAATCACAGTGCAATTAGTACCAACAAATTTCAAGCGAGCAGCGCATATTTAGCAAGTAATCGCATATTAGACAGATAATTTGACATGTGGAAACCACAAGTAATTGAGCGTAAATAAAAATGCGAACGCTTCCTACCATGTAAGGTGCCTCTTTGTGCCAGAGGTGGGCCTAAGACGCGCAAACAAGTGGTAACGAAAAATAGTTCATGCCAGTTTTGAGCAATTCAGATTTAGAGTAAGCAATAAATAATAACAATAATCGATAACAATCAGCTCTCCGCCTCGACATTGCAATTCCATTATCCCAAGTAAACTTCCAAAAAGCTAGTGTCAACTTCAAAATTCTAACACAACTCATGCCCTCCGCAACATCTGCACCAAATTTCTAAACCCAAATGCTTAAAATCCGAAACAATCCTCCATAGCTTTTGCAAACATCAACGCTCCTCCAACACAACTCCCGATTATTTCACAACATCCAGTGGTGAGATTTCAACTGCCTTCACAATACCAGACTGCAAATCATGAAAGGCGCCAATTGGCCTTTCAAGAACAAAACCTCACTGGTCCTCGGCTTTAGTCAAGCCTCTCAGCTTCCTAGGTTTTGCAAGGCTCACAGACCTTGTTCATAGGGCTCCTCACTGGTCCTCGGCTTTAATCAAGCCTCTCAGTTTCCTAGGTAGCCAAGACCGCACTGGTCTTCAGGAGGGACCCCATTGGTCGTTTTAAAGACATAGGGGCTTCACTCTCCAGGTATGCGACAAGCATACTTCATTCCATAAGAATTTGCAGCTGGTTAGTCAACACGGGCCTGCACACACGCAAAGCCATTCACGAGAGGGACCCCACTGATCTTTTAAAGACACTAGGGGCTTCGCCTCTTAGATCTCCTTACACCATACCATCTCCAAAACACAAACCAATCAAATCTGCCTAACTTTCCCTCAGACTGCAATTCTGTCTATGATCTTAAATTCTGTGTGGATTGCTATGACCACGTAGATTCTGCTAAATTCTTCCATTTTCTGACCTAAAAGACAACATAGGAGACAAAATTCTAAATCTAATTTTGCTCAAAACATGGTTAGGACTGAGGATTCGTTATCACATAGCACATAATATGCATTGTCGTTAGGTTTCAAGAACCCGCTGATGTAAGGGCGGTTTCCTAACTATGGAGGCGGTACCAAGGACCGGGTCCAGACTAAGGTGTAAATGCATGCATGCTCCTAAAAGCTCCGTCTAAGAGTGGGTTAACAGTTGAGGCTAACAGGTGAGTGGCAAGCGGCCTCGCAGTCGAATTACTCCCACGACAACCGCCGGTGTACCAACTCGTCAGAAGGGTTCTTTAGTGGAAGAAAGTGCGGGTACGCATGAGCGTACCTCACGGATATTTGGGGTGAAAATGCAAGAGGTTCCCAGGAGTGGGGGAAGTATGAACGGAATGCCAGTTTATATATGTGCACAAATAAGGGTGTAGTGACATGCTTTTCGTGACACACAACAATCAATTAGATTAATTAAGCATGCTCGCAAATAAACAATAGATATAATCATGCTAGTTTCAACATACAAACGCAATAATTAAATAAGCTACGCATACTAGTATCATACAATTCAAGCAATACAAATAAACAAATTCGTGAAAGCCTTTTGGTTAGAACCATTTGCGTATCCCCAGCGGAGTCGCCACGCTGTTGAACCCCAAAAATTACCCTTTCCTTTAAGAAAAGATAGGTTTCGGGTATATTTCAACAAAATGGGATTCCAAAGGGTTTTCTTTGGAGTCGCCACCTAATTTAAGGATTATTAGGAACCTAAGTTAACTAAAGAGTGCAATTTTATCCTTTATTTAAAAGGAAATTAATTCAGAGATTCTTAGGTAAGTGGTTCTATTAAATTCGAAAGAAGGTCCCTTGCGGGAGCACTTTCGAAAATCCGCTAAATGCGGTTAATCCGGCGGTTTTCACGAATTTGTTAAGGATAATAAGTATAAAGGATTAACTTTAAATGAGGATAATAGGAATAATATAAATAAGATAAGATTTTAATTATGCCGATACTTAAATAAATAGATGACCCAATTTAAGATTAATTAAATGGATAATGAAATAATGATCAATTGATCGATTAATAGAATAAGTAAAGATTAAATGAAGTTAGATGATTAAATAAAACACATTAGATAAATAATTGGATGATAATAGAGGGATTAATTAATTGATTGAATAAATAGATAAATAAATTAGCAAATAAATAACTTAATTAAATAAATGAATACTTATCAATTTTAATTAAATAAAGGAATAAATGAATAATAATTGATTAATTAAGTAAATAAATAAATAAGTAATTTTAATTGATTAAATAAATGATTAATTGAAATTAAATAAATTAGATTAAGTAAATAAATAAATAAAGGATAAAATTTAATTGATTAACTAAATAATTAGATAAATAAATAATTGAATATTTAATATAATAAATAAAGAATCAATTCAAATGCGAATTATGACGGGGGTATGATTTTTAGTGAATTTGATTTTGCACTCATTAATTGACAAATGATTCTAAACATCCATAAATTAATTGGCGATTCACAGAGAAATGATACAAAGCATTCATATAAAAACAATTTAAGTAATTTACAATAATTATTCTCAATTCAAATATCATTTCTATTCTACGGGGCTCCTAAAATATGCTTTTCTAAAGGGGACGGGAAAGAAGGAGTTTAGAAGGTAGAACCCGGAAGCGCCAACTCATCATTGAGCCTTGGACTTTGTGATTTTCATTTTCCTTCTTTTTTTTTTTACATTTTTCGGGGATATCAAGTCCCGAAAATGTGGAGCGGATCAAATAACTTCCCAAGTGCGTGCCATCCCAATTTATGAGTTTCATTCAACTCATTCCCAAGAGTGTTCATGTCAAAGAAAAGAATAAGATAAAGATTAGCATATGAGAAGAAAAAAAAACAAAAGTAATAACTTAAATCTTTAATGAATGTAATCAAACCTCAGGATAACCCTATTTAAAAAAAAAATGGAGTGTATCAGCAAAGGCAACTAGTAAACTCTAAACTAGAATTAGAATATAAAATGAGAGAAGCTAATGTCAATTTTCATTTAGTACAAATTCTGACGAGAGGATTTCATGCTATCAGAGAAACATGTATGATGGTATCAAATCTATATATTTACCTCTAATAGATAGTTGTTTATAAGAACGCACTACACTACACCAAGACATCTAACATAAATCCAAATTTTATGAGTACAACTCATAGTATGAACAATCACATAGCTGAAGAAACTTAATCAAGACAAGTGAAAGAAGAACATTACATTCAAGTTAACATTTGTCTATAAAGGAGGTTTTAACATATCAAATTTAGCTATCGTTTGTTATCAAAGCAGGTTACCCACTTACATGAAAAGAAAGAACAGGTGTGGGGTATAGCAGTATCTAAAATTTTATTCTTTCAGAGATTTGACCATGGGAGCTAACGCTTGACTAAAGCCAAACATACAAACTATTCCAATAAAATATTAACCTAACTCAGAATTATACTTAGAAGGTCATGACCAAATCAAACTTTCTTTTGTCTGAATAAACTTCAAACAAATCCCATAAACACTCAATATGCACAGATGTATTGATGCAAGACCAAAACATGATTCTTTAAACAATTTCTAATAGGTCTGAAATGGATATTGCAATAAATTCACTAACTGAGATGCTATAAGCCATAAGTCAATTTACACATAACCTGAAAGCTTCCAGAATTCCTTGTTGCTGCTGCAGTCTACAAGCCTAGACTCTATCACCTCACTACAGCTCAAACTCCAGGACTAAACTCTTTTATGCCTTCAGAACTGATTCCAGGCCTAAACTCTGGCAACCGAAGTCCTGAAGCACTGCAGCCCTTCAATACTACTATAAACGACATAACCTGCCTCCATAACACACCCTGCATCCTTTTCAACTTTAAACAAACACCCACCTAAAGAAACAAACCTCCCACACACATCCAGACATCTTCCAGACAGAGAACACCAACAAGAGACCTCGCAGACCTCTCACACCTGAAACCTGAACCAGCAGCTTCTAAGAAAAAAGAAAAGCTCACAACCACCCTCTTAAATCATTCCCTGCCTGAACAACCACACGCACTTAACAGCTACACTCCCTGAAACTACCTGCCACAACACACAACCTACTTATCCAATCTAAGCAACTCCTAAAACAACCTGCATCCCACCTGAAACTAACTCCATAACCCACACTAACTAAATGCAGCATTTGCACACTAACAGAAACAATGCAACATCATCCCAAACTCCCTCAAGCATCCAGGAACAGCCCCTCTAAACCTGCAGCAACTCAGAGACAAATTCCCTACTCTTTACTCCTTATTCTAACTGAAACAATACTAGGAATCTAAGATATCATCTCACTGATCCCTGCTACTAATAAACTTCTCTACACACACAAACACAGAGACCTGAACAATCCAACAAACTCAGCCTGGAACACTGCTACTGCCACCTGAACCTCTACACATCAAACTCACACCTGAACACCTCTCTATACAGCTGCGACAGAACTCCAGCTAAATCAGCCCCTCTGCAATGCCTGAAAGCAAACTCAATACAAACTCCAACCACCAGAACTCCTACTACAGCTTCCAGACCTTCACTCTAACTCCCTCAGACAACCAGGGATCCCTCAAGCAACTACAGCTATCCCTGAAACCAAATCTTATTCCCCTTCAAACCTATGAAGAAATTTTAACCAAAAACAACCCTAATAGAGAATCCCTATGCTTGCTTTATCATTTAAACTAATAGGAAACCAGCTTTTTGCCACTTAAGAATCCTTTAAATCACTAGAGACATCCAGAGGGCTAGAAAACAGTCACAAAGACTCAAGCTTTGAAGACAAAACTGATGAAACAACTTAAAGTGAACTATTTATTTGGAAACAGATAGGTAACCTTTAAAAGATTCAATTTTTATGCTACGCACTATCCTAAAACAGCTTCACACAGATTTTACAAAAGAAAAACAAGGGACAGGACAGTGAAAGTTAAATTAGGATCAAGCTTTACACAGCAAAAACAGATAGAGATGGCAACTTTGAAACTATAATCCATGATCATAACTGGCAAAGACAATACAAATAAAAAACTTACATAGCAAACGGCATCTCATTCAATTTATTAGGCTAACATACTGAACAAAGAAAAAAAATAACAGAAAGAGTTTACCTTTTGCGGTGCAGTGAGCTAAGGCGTAGATTTGAAGAATACGCGACTCGACTAAGAAGACGACTCGAACGATGAAGCGACGACTCAAACAATGAATCGACAACACAAGAACAAGTCCAGAAACAAATTAAGAAACAGTGATGCTATCTTCAAAACTCAAAACTGAGAGAAACAAAATTTATATGTGGAGATGCTGCCTCCTTTTGTTTCCCCCAAAAACTGGAACCCCAAAACTAGAGAAAGAAATGTAAAGTTTTTTAAGCTGCCGTTTTTCTTCTTGTCCCAAAACTTCCCCTCTAAAACTGAACTTAAGCATGTATTTATAGGGAAACTTCTTAGGGTTTTTCGACCTAGAATGAAAAGACCAGAGAATCCTTTACATACCTTTTACAACGTTCGGATTTTTTTGACCCTTTTACAAACTTTTGAAAAGAAAAATCAGAAAACAAAAAAGGAATCCGAATCAAATCGAATATTCCTTTTCGATTCTGATTTTGAATTCAAAAGCCTATTTGTCTTTGATCCGAGCCCTTGATGATGAGAAGGAGTAGAAACAAACGGTGTAGATCGGGTTTACACACTGTGGGGTCTTGGTTTCGGGGGGAACAAAGGGTCGCGGCTCAGAGGGGACCATTACTATGTTTGGGGTGGCAAGGGAAGTGGGGACGAGGGGATGGTATGGCCGGAAATGGCAATGGAGAGGTGACGGCGTGGGTTTGGGGAAAGGGAGATTAGGGTTCTGCTGAAAAAGGAAATGGAATGGGTCGGGTAGAATTGTGTTTAGGAGAAATGAGTGTGGTGTGTATATTGTATATATGTATTGCGTAAATAGGCTGATATTTAGACTCTACACGATTTTACCCTCTTTTAAGATTTGATTAGGAAATGAAAGCATTGCACAGGTGAGTTGAAATTGGGGTCATGCATTGCAAAATTAGCCCCTTTTCTTTAAAATTATCAATTCACTTTTGATTGTTGAAATTAACCTTGTTTAAAAATAATTAGACATTAATTTAAAAATTTCGGGACAAAATTGGGTGTCAACACCTCTCTTTTCGGAATTCCGTTTTGGTAAGATTATAGGATTCTTATTGATCACCATCAGAAAGTGTCATTGTTTCTTCTGGTGTAAAGTGATTAGTAAGTAATACTCGATCTACGTGTCTCCTCTTGGTTCGAAATGTTAGTGACGTCATGTTATTTTATGAGCTTCTCTCAGTTATAAAAGAGTTTATCGATAAATTGTTGGAGTTCTCTTCTTATGAGAAGGCTAAATTGGCATAGGTGTTGTTCCATAAAGCTTATTTAATGTCTATTTCTTCAGTTGCGGTTCTTTGGCTAGCTTAACTCGGAAGTAATCTAGCTCTGGTGGCCAAGTAAATAAGAAGATGAACTTCCTGAAGCTCTAATTATTTCTATCCTCGATCTATTTCCATTTCTTCTTCGTCCGGCACTAGTGAGCTTGGGTGATTGGTAGCCGCTTGTGACATTCCCTGTGTTGAGCCAGAGTACGTGTTATTGTAGCCGGGTAAGCATATCATTATTTTGGATATCAGTTTATCCGGGTATCCATTCCCATGTATAGTATAGTGCTGTTTCTGTTTTTGCGGATCATCCAGTTTCAGGGGAAACTCTGCCGAAATTTTTATATAGAAATACCATCCATCAGGCGGTGGTGTTTACGGCAAAGGTATGGAGTTGTGAACTCGAGAGTTGCAGCTGTTTGGCAACTCAAAAGGGTAGTTGGTAGCTTAGGTCTGCCTACGTTCAGCTTTTAGCTAAATCTTCTTTAGTCCAGCAGACTGTGCGAGGATGGTTATTCCTATTCAAATAGCTGCATGAGTTTGTGCTTTAAGTGGAGGAGTCTTCCTCCAAATACTGAATGGTAATACTAAATCAATTGAGATGTTGTATAGTGCATTCATAAAAATAATATAGCTTGCATCAAATCTTCTATAGTGTGTAGTAACAAGGTACTTCCAAAGCTTCCCCTATTGCATGAAGCGTGAGCTAATTTTTAGTTCCATCGACCTGTTCTATATCAAAAGGTATATCGAAGGGATGATTATCGGCTGAATCATGGTAACCCATTTAAATTTTCGTGTATCTTTGCTTTGAAAATGTAGAACTCTCTTCTCGTGATCGAGGAAGAATCAGCTTAGTCAGAATAAGCTGTATAATGGTATTATCATATTATCCAGATATATTTTATTCCAAAAGTTTGATATGCGTGTTATAATTCTGATCCTGTAACTAGGAAATAACACCCGTGGAGTAGCTTATGAAGGTCGTGCAAGTTCTTTTGCTATCTGTGCGAATTTTTTTTTAGATTTAGGCTCGTTCGAGGACGAACGAGAGTTTGAGTGGAGGAGAATGAAACGACCTCGGTTAGTCGTTTCGGAAGTTAGGACTCCGATTGGCGTGCCGATAATTTTAAAATATTCATAATATCCATTAGAACCTATCTGTAAAATTTGAGCTAAATCAGACCTCGTTTCGTAGGCATCGGAAGAAGGTTTCAGTTTTTATTGGCGATAAATATTAAAAAGAGATTTTCGAGCTCGGTTTTTGCCGAATGAGCTCCGATTTGAAATCCGAAAGCGCCGTTGGGTTCGTATGATTATTTGTGACCTTTGTGAACTTTCGAAAGTGAATTTCGATGTTGTTCGGCTAGTTTCCGCTAAAATGCCGAAAGTTAAATAATTTGACCTTTTCCATTTAAATTCGCATCTTGAGTTTCGGGAGTCTGATTTGAGATCCACCTTCGCGAGTATGTTACATATATTTTGTATAACTCGTATGCAAAAGTTGGAATTATTTCGAATATTGTAGGGTACTATTTTAATTTTCGTTAAGAAAAGAAAATAAAATAAAAGAAAACAAAAAAAAAAGAGAAAAAGACAAAAATTACAAAGAATGAAAGAAAAGGAAACATAATGGCGGTTAAGGTGAGCTTTATAAGCTCATCTTCTGTAGAAATAGAAAAACGAAACAGAATCAGAGAAAGTGAGAAACAGAGAAAATTATCAGAAAAAAATACCAGAAAATGAGAAAAGGGGCCGGAGAAAAATAGTATTTTCACCCCAGAACATTCAGGTAATGATCTTAATATATTATTTGAGTTTATTACGTATGTTTGAATATATTTTTAAGGTAAAAATAGGTATATTAGACAGCGCCCTAATGACGTAAATTGATAGTTTAAAGGGTCAAATGGACCCCGATAATGGAATTGATTATATATTAGTACTCAGTGAGTTATGGGCAACATGTAAATATAATTTATTTAGGGTTTGGTTACGTGACCTTAAACCCTGTACATAGGCCTGGCCTGCGTATTGCGTATGCGAATAAGGTATCAGGTTCCTAACCGAATTGCCCTAAAATGTGAGGAATGAAGCCTTTAGCCTTATTTGATATATTTTTCTGCTTATTGAATAGAGTGGGATCGTTTGGCAATGAAACCAAAGGACAAGCGGTTATTGAGTGGATGTACTAACTTTGTAACAAGGTAAGTGTTTATATCCATTTCTTTGGAGGCACCTGGCCTAGTGGATTTTCTACAACGTGTTCCTTACGTGTGTAGCTGCCGATAGGCGTACTCATTACGCCTTAGCTTTGGATTTACATTCTATATTATATGTTCTGTCCTGTTATTGGTATTGCATTGAGAATCTGAGTATTGTACTTTGGCTTTGAGTTGGCATCTACTTCCCGGCTGTCGATGAGAGTCCCGCGCCGGTGAAGGGTTATTATTGCATCACATTGCATTCATATGCATTATATGTCATTCATATGCATTACATTGCATATCATATTGGGTGCAGGAGTATTCCGCCCAGGAGCAGGAGGATTCCGCTCCATTGTATCATATTGAGGGTAGGAGGATTCCGCCCCAAGAGCAGGAGTATTCCGCTCTTATGTCAGATATTGAGTGCAGGAGTATTCTGCCTCTGGTTTATATTATATCGGGTGCAGGAGTATTCCGCCCCAGGAGCAGGAGTATTCTGCTCCAGTTGGTTATCAGATTGGATTCCCCTCGAATACAGGAGTATTCCGCTTCGGGATGGGATTACGGGCACATGTGACCCTTTGCATCATTTCATTTCATCTCATTTCATACCATTGTGTAGACTTGTGGTACATAACTACTGTTTTGCTTATACGTGCATTGCTTATTTGTCTATATATTTCTGGCTCGTATTCTGGGTTGCAGGGATCGCGGTGTGATCTCCGATCACCAATAACTCTTTGATGTCCATATCCAGTGCCATGCGTAAACCCATTATGCATGCTTCATATTCAGCTGTGTTGTTAGTGCAACTAAAACGAAGTTGGGATGCGGCCGGGTAATAATGACCTGTGGGAGAAATGCGAACCGTCCCAACACCGTGACCCTTTGAATTTGAAGCGCCATCAAAGTACATTTTCCACACATGTTCCTCTTCATTGATCAATTCTTCCAATGTATCCACCTCCTCATCAGGGAAGTAAGTTCTGGTGACATAGACCATGTCAAATTTTGTGAGCAAGATCTGCCATTTTGCCAGTTTTCCTGTTGGCATCGGCTTCTGGAGTATGTACTTCAGTGGGTCTATCCGGGATATAAAGTAGGTGGAATGGGACAACAAGTAATGTTTCAGCTTCTGCGCAACCCAAGTTAAGGCGCAACATGTCCTTTCCAATAAAATGTATTTGGCTCACTGTCGGTAAACTTCTTGCTAAGATAGTAAATTGCCTGCTCTTTCTTTCCCGAGGCATCATGTTGCCCCAGTACACAATCAAATGAGTTGTCATTGACTGATAAGTACAAAAACAGCGATCGGCCAGGCTCGGGCGGGACCAAACCAGGAGGATTCGACAAGTATTGCTTGATCTTGTCGAATGCTACTTGGCACTCTTCAGTCCATGCAATCTTCGCATCCTTTTTCAGCAATTTCAGAATTGGCTCACATATTGTGGTGAGTTGGGCGATGAACCTGCTGATATAATTCAGCCTGCCGATAAAGCTTTTGATATCCTTCCTGGTCCGAGGTGGAGGTAATTTTTGTATTGCTTTGATCTTTGCGAGATCCAGTTCACTACCTCGCCTGCTAACGATGAAGCCCAACAGCTTTCCAGCGGGCACACCAAATGCGCATTTGGCTGGATTCAGCTTGAAGTTATAGCTACGGAGCCTTTCAAAAAAATTTTTAAGGTCCCTCACGTGATCTTTAGCAGTTCTGGACTTGACAATCACGTCGTCCACATACACTTCTATTTCTTTATGCATCATATCATGGAAGATAGCAGTCATAGACCTCACATAAATTGCCCCAGCATTTTTCAATCCAAACGGCATCACTCTATAACAGAATGTCCCCCAGGGTGTAGTAAACGATGTCTTGTATGCGTCATATTCATCCATATGGATTTAGTGATACCCAGCATAGCAATCAACAAAGGACTGCATCTCATGTTTTGCACAATTGTCAACGAGAGTGTGAATGTTAGGCAATGGGAAGTTGTCTTTGGGACTTGCCTTGTTCAGATCTCGATAGTCGACATATATCCTTGTTTTCCCATCTTTCTTAGGAACCGGCACAACATTCGCAACCCAAGTGGTGAACTGGATTGGTTGAATGACTTTTGCATCGACCTGTTTCATGATTTCATTGTGGATTTTCTTGAACATGTCAGTTTTGAATTTGCATTGCAACTGCCTGACAAGAGGGAATCCAGGTTATATCGGCAATTTGTGGACTATCAGATCTGAGCTCAAACCCATCATTTCATCATATGACCAGGCAAAAACATCCCGGTATTCAAAAAGCACTTGTAAGATATCACTCTTAACCTCGAGATGAGCATACATGCTTATCTTGGTTTCCCTCACATCGTCAGGGCTCCCAAGGTTAACATCTTCTGTATCGGCCAGATTGGGTTTAGGCTTTTCCTCGTGACATTCCACTTCCAAACTTATTTCAAAATCAGCCTCTTCCTTATCATATTCGATCTAATTAACAAACTCGTCACTGTGTTCTTCATCATTTTCAACCTCAACTATGGTTATGGAATCAAGATCAATTTGCAGATGCTGGATAGATGGTAAGTTTTTTGCACATGTCATGATATCAGGACTATCAGATACATCACTACAGATAAACAAAATAAGAATAAAATTAGGAAGATAGATAGAGATTTAGGCAAAATTTGGCTCTCAGGCCTTTCATTAATGAAAAAAGGGTTTGAATTATAATAAAGAAGGTGAGCAAAATAATACACTTAGCATACAACCCTTAGAATATCCAAGTGTATTCAAAAGAAACTGCAAAACAACAGTCTACCAAGACCCCTTCCTGATAGGGAAGGGAGTTAAATTCCAGTTAGTCAGGTGCACGTCCGAGCCAATGTACTGAATTGAGGCATTGCTGGAGCCTTCGCCCAGCTGAACTAAGCAAATTTCAAAGATGCCACCCAAATCAAATGGCACATCCTGACTGTCTTTCACTGTGTTGACATCTGTTGCAATGATCTTCGGCTTCATAACATAGCCTACAAAAGATTGGGCAAGACACGGAATTGGCTTCGGGAGGGACCAAACTTCGAACTTCTTCTTTCTTGCTTGCGATCAGCTGCTTTTGGCTTGAAGCCTAGCCCCAAAGTGCCTTGAATGCTAATTGGCTCTACTGGATTCACCCTGCCCTACAGTGACATTCCCAGACCTTTCCCAAATTGGAAACCATGTTTCAGCCTTTCAAAGGCCATCATGATAGTCGTATCCGACACTTTTGGGACGGGTATGGGTTTCCCTTCTGTCACTTTTTCCACATACACCACATCAGAGGTTTGATATATAATGGTTGGGCGAGTGGTGACGACCACGAGGGCTGGTACATCCAGACTATTGTTGAACTACGAGTCATCTTCTCCAAAAACCATGACGGCTTGATTGTCCCAAGTGAACTTAACCACCTGATGGATTGTAGAAGGTACAGTACATGCCATGTGGATCCACGGTCTACCCAATAATATATTGTAAGATGCATCAGCTTCCAGGACATGGAATTTAATGGTGAATATTGCAGGGCCAATGGTCAACTCAAGATCAACGATACCCAAAGATTCTCGAACTCCTCCATCAAAAGCACGAACAGAGGATGAGCTGGCTCTGATCCTGCTGGTATCCACCTTCATGCTCTTCAATGTGGTGAGAGGGCAGATGTTTAAACCTGCACTGCCATCTATTAAAACACATGGAACATAAGAGTTTTTACATTTGACTGAAACATGAAGTGCCCGGTTATGACCAGTTCCTTTTTTGGGTAACTCTTCATCAGTGAATGTCACGCGGTTGGTCTAAAATACTCTGCCTGCAAGTGCTTCCAGATTAGCCACAATTGTTTGTTCAGGAATATAAGCTTCATTCAGTATCTGCAGTAGTGCGTGGCGGTGTGCTTTAGAGTTCATCAGCAAAGACAAGAGTGATATCTGAGCTGGAGTCTTCCTTAACTACTCGACGATAGAGTAATCCGTCGTAATCATCTTCTTTAGGAATTCCTCAGCTTCTTTCTCTAACATTGGTTCTTTGATTGGTCTTTGGTCCTCACGACCAGATTTTGTCTTTCCCAATTCTTCTGAAGTGAAACATCTTCCAGAAGGAGTCAGACCATTAACATCAGCGGCGACCTTCATAATCTTTTTCCTTTGGTAAGACACGATTGTTTTGTTGTAGTTCCAGGGAACAACCATTGTACTTGTAACAGAGAGTTGTTTTTCCTTTGTGATGATGACTGGTTCACATGGTTTTGCCTTAACCTCAATGACCAGAGCCTTCTGTCTTGGTGCTCCTTGCACGATAAACACTGGCCCATCAGGCTGAACTTTTTTTGGCTTTGCGGCTGGGATTGTAAAACTTGGTTCAACAGCAACATCTTGCTTCTTTTTTTTACAACAGATGCATTTGGACTTGTGCCCGATACAACAATGAACGACTCCTGGCATTTAATATCTGAAAAGGGATCGACCGCCACAATCTGCTTGGCAGCTTTCCTTTTCAAATCTTCCTCTGTGCATACCATCCCAACTGTATGTGTGTCATTCTGAACATTATGAGCTGGCAAAGGATTCTGGTTCACATTTTGAGTCTCGTCTCGCACAACCTTTATCTGATTGTTATCTATCATTGCTTGGATTACTCTTTTCAGATGCCAACATTGCTCTGTGTCATGTCCAGGTGCCCCAGGATGGAATGCACAGCGACAAGAATGATCCACCTTCCCTGCCGGATTCATGTTTCCTGGGATTGGTTTCAGCAAGTTAGCTTGTTGCAGATTTTCAAACAAGTTGGTGTAAGTTTTACCCAGCAGGGTGAATTGCTTATGTTCTTGATGCATGTTCCTTTGCTGCATGTTTGGACGAAAACCTGGTGGACCCCGTGGACGATAAGGCATCTCCTGCTGAGTTAGGAATTGAGCATGTGCTTGTTGGTTGTTATAATGAACCAGGGCAGGGGGTGCACGCCATTGTGGACCAGATAGCGGCTGAGAATAAGATGCTGCATTGACAGGGAATGAGAACTGCGGCATGGAAATTTTTTGGCCTTGAGGTGGATAGAACTGTTGTGGCGGGGATGTCTAAATGTACCCTTGACGGTCATTGTATCTTCCGTCATTTCTCCTAGGTCCAGGACCAACCATTGCCACTTCATCTTTTTTCTCTTTCTTCTTCCCAAAGTACCTGACCCTGATTGCAATGCTTGGGTAGTGGCTCTCAAAGCTGTTTGGCTGACAATCTTGTCTGTTTTGATTCCTCTCTCAATCATCTCCCCAATTCTCACTGAATTATTTCCCTATGGCGGAGGCCATTGCTTGGTAGTAGGTCTCATCAAGCACCTCAATGAACTCTTCGACCATTTTATCATCGGGTATCAAAGGGCTCACACGCGCTGCCAGCTCGCGCCATCTATAGGCATATTCCCTGAAACTTTCACTAGGCTTCTTTGTGATCGTCTTCAAATAATCACGATCTGGAGCAGCCTCAATGTTGAACTCGAAGTGATCTAGGAAAGCATTAGCCATATCATCAAAAGTAGCCCATTTCGAGACATCCTGTAGGATGAACTATTATGTTGCCGGTCCTCCTAGACTGTCAGAAAAGTACGCCATTAACAATTTATCCTTGCCAGCGCCTCTCATCTTGTTACACTAAACCTTTAGGTGGATCCTCGGATCACCTTTCCCGGTGTACAGATCAAATTTGGGCACGACGAAACCTTCAGGTAAAGGCACATGAGGGAACAAACACATGTCTTTACATGAAACATTAGCTTTACCACCGTGCCCCTGTATGCTCTTCACAGTTTGCTCCAAGCTTTTCAATTTCCGAGCAAAATCATTATCTTCTGTTTTCCCAACCTATCGATATCAGCATGTGATTCTAGGTGGTGTCCCTGATCATACGACTCGGTTTGGTGGAAGACATTACCCTGAGCTTGGTCAAATTGTTGATCATGGGGTCACTGTTCGATCTTTGCAAAGTGTGTCCTGCAAGAACGGTGAATGCTACGGCAGGAACCTAGGGTTGGCCATGTTGTCCATGCTGTGGGAATTGTGCCCTAGGTTGTACAGTAGAAGGCCCGACTGCATTTTCAGTCGCCGGATGTGGACTAAATCCCGAAGAGTAACGGGGGTTTCCTGCCACTATGGATTGCCCTGGTGGCTGAGTATTTTCTATGAAACCAGCAGCACCTGGCAGAACAGGAGGTGCCTGAACTGCTGCTAAGTTACGAACTAGGTGCGTCATCATTTCTTTCATAGCTGCAGAGTCCTCGGCCATCATGGCCTGTTGCTCAGCTAAGCGAACCAGCTCAGTGTTCTCAATTTCCTCAGCCATCGTTGTTTGAGTGCTTTCCTGAAGAGGAGTTTCAACCACTTCTGGAATAGGCAGTGGTCCCTTGATTCTGGTGGAGTAGGAATGTGGGGCCAGCACGACAGTTGCTCAAGCTAGTAAACCAAACAGGTTAGTGCAACAAGATAACATATAACATGAATTTGTGTGTCGGCCTAGCCAATGCCTAAAGATCGTTATGCGTCATCCCGAATCTTGACAAAGTGGATCCTTATCTTATCTTCTCTTTTTTTTTTATGTTTTTATTTTTGTCCTTCCCTTTTTCCTCTCTTTTTTTTTCTCTCTCTCTCTCCTCTTTTTTTTTCATATCATATATTTTTTCAAATGTAAGAGGGGTCCAAAAATCAGATTGAAAAAAGAAAAAAAAGCATTTAAGATAATAAAAAGACACAATTTTGGATTTTCTGATTTCCTTTTCATAAATGCTGAAACAGTACAATATTAAAATAATAAGCCCGTCGACAACATGGGGCAGTAGTAGTACTCCTACAAATTAAAACAAACAAATAAGACAACTATTCGAAATAGAAATACCAATACATAATGAAAAGCTACAACATGTCCAAGATGATAAATGAATGACAAAAAAGCAATGAGCTGTATCATCTTAGACTGATTATATCTGCTAAGGTGATCCGAGCTCTGCCTCAGCTGCCTCCTCTGGATCTGACTCAAATGGTTCGTCGAGATCTTCCTCTGGTGGCTCCTCGGGCTCTACTGGTGGACCTCCCATCAAGGTACAACGCAATCCACCCAAATCTGCTGCAACTCTGGTGACGAAGGGAAGCACATGTGGAAGTATGTCCTCCGCGGGCAGCCTCCTATAGTCAACGATAGCCTGTGCAACATACATAGCAGAGTCATAAACCTTCTGATAAGCTACACTGATAGTCTGTCCTACAGCTTGTATGTCCCGAAGTCGGTCCTGTGCTAGTTCTCTGAGCTGCTCTCCCTGCTCCAATGCCCTGTCAAGTCGAGCTTGAGCATCTATGGCATCCTGACGGTGATGATCCTCTCTTCTCCTGCTCTCCACCAAAGCTTCCCTGTCGGCGTCTCGCTCTGTCAATGCCTCATAGTGCAAAACACAGAGTCGTCTGACTGTTTCTAGGTGCTGATGCGCGAAACCTTCACTCTCAACCAGAGTAGCTCGAGCGGCATCCCTCTCTGAGTGAAGACGGTAGACCAAACCCGCATATCTCTCCTCAGTCTCTACCCTATATATCTTTATCTTCATGTCGATCCTGCGTGCCTCATCATACGGTCCCTTAACCATTATCTCTGGCATAGCTACCAAAAAAGGCTGTCGACCGTACCAGAAAACATACTCGGGAGTGACCTCGTCTCTGAATCGGTCCACAATCTGTGTGCTGGAGGTCAAAGGTCTCATATTATCCCAAATGGAAAACCACTGAGCGTGCTTGGGAAACTCACCAATAGTATGCTCAAAGGCATATTCTCCTACGGCCTCTACCCTAGGGACACCCTGAACACGCCCAAGCTGTCGGAGCACCCGCGTAGGGCAATAAGGCTCGACTCTCTTATGACCCATCAATACTAGAAAAGGACAGTTCATACTACCATAAATTCCCTCTTTCAAGGGGTACCAGCTAACCTGCCACCGGATATTCTCCAAAGCGAGCTCGCTCAAGTACCGTGCCCACCCATCAAAACTCTCAGGTAGATCAAGATGTCGAGTACTATAGTAATGGGTGTTTAAATTGCATTTAGACTCATCAGGTAGTGGAGTAGGGTCAGAACGCCCAAACAAATGCTCAACAAATCATACTTGTAACAACAAGTTGCAACCCTCGAAAAATCAGGTCCCTTTCTCTTTGCATCGGGCCAAAGCACGATAAATACTACCCAAGATCATTGGCACAACAGTAGAATTTGGAACTCCCCCAAATAGAGCTTTCACGACCCAAGAGATATGGATAGAGATCTGTCCATTCTCCATCGAAAAGACCATAAGACCAAGGAAAGCGATCATGAAGGCTCTTCCCCTAAAGCGATCCCAGTCATCATAACTAAACCTAGTGATGAATTCCAACCGATGCTCTGTGTAACCATCTCACCGCCCATATTGAGCATAAAGATACTTCAGACTGACCCAACCTGAGGCCAAACTCAATAATTGCGTATCAGAGAGCAGACTCATGTACTGTAAGAACTCTTCGACCCTCACAAAGTGGGGTGCTATGCACTTCTTTGCCCTAAACACTACATTAGTCAAACCCGAGATCTCTTCTAAAGTAGGAGTCATCTCAACATCACCAAACACAAAGGTATTTTGACTCGGTTCCTAATACCGAATCAAAGCATTTACTAGTTCCCGGCGCGGGGCAAACTTAGGGTTAAGAAGATGTGACATTTCTCCCATTCTCGCATTCACAAATCACAACCGATTTTTTCTCTTCGTTCAGCTTGTACCATCAATCCCTTAACAACGGTGGACATTTATCGACCATCTTAATAGGTGGCAGAGTAGAACCCTTAAGAAACTTCCTCTTTCCTACTCTAGATGATGATGCAGCCATGATACCTATTTTTATTAAAAATAAAGAATTAGGACCGAGAAAACTTTGGACAAAATTTGTGAAACAATACTAAAATGGACAAGCCGACTCACATAAAATATTTATATGATTGACTAGCCTAGACAAATGGAAAAAAAAGCTTGTCCATGTTTTACAAAATAAGACGACTCTATTTGGATTTTCATTGAACAAAATTTGACATGACAACGGCACCAAAATTTGACTATTGATGCTGGTTTTTTTTTCTTTTTCTTTCACAAAATTGGCCATTATAACGGCGTAAAATTGACTTTAAAATATTGCCGACAATGGGGAAAACACGCTAATATTTTGAAAATCTGAAATTGCCCCTCTTAACAAAATGTCTCTTCTTTTTTTTTTTTTTTCAAACTAATCCGCTTTCCCTCGATAAACGATCAACATAACGGCCTTCCTAAATGCAACACAGAAGATGTCACTATTTGTGTCTTTCTGGGGTGTGGGACCCATCTAGACTCTAAAGGTCAGCCTAGACAAGTGCGATACCCATGTACCGCACCTCACTAAGTCCAATGTCATGCAAATAATTCGGCCTAAATTGATCGCAGGTTTAACTCTAGGTGACTCAATAGGTTCATGTTCTAGTCTTCCAGCCATTTGGAAATGTCTCGGGGGTACCGGTCGACTTCATCTAACGGCCTGACCCAACGCACCTCCTCCTAATGAGGGTTAACTTTTTGTGTCCTGAGACACGACAGAAATTCCACACGCCGAAGTGAAACTGGCGTGCATGTGTGAAGTGTTCCAGAAGACTCAGAGGTGTACAAGAGAAGACAATTGTGTATATGCAATTCAACAATATCAAAAGCAGTAACATTTAACTTATCAAGGCAACATACAAACAAATGTTCAAAAGTCGAAAGACGTCAAATTGTTAAAGCCTGAGATTCTCAGTTTCACTGTTTTATCCCCAGCGGAGTCGTCAAGGCTGCCACACCCTTTTTTCGCGCGCCCGCTTGTGGAAGGGTGTTTCGGGTTTAGGAAGCGCTTATGGGATTTTTGTGATTATTTGGCGCTATCCCGAGTTAGGGTTCCCATTTAAGGAAGTGACGGTGTTTCAAAGTACGAATTATTTATTTTGATTCGGAGTCGCCACTTGACAAGTTTAAGGTGTGCCAAGTTACCCAAAGAGGTACCTTGGAACACCTATGACTCGTTAGTGGTCTGCGTCAGAGTTCTGGGTAAGGATCTCGATTGACTTTTGGGAAGGGATTAGGCACCCTCGAGTCCTGTGTCAAGCACAGTTGCTTTTATTGACGCATTCCGGATATATGGAATATTTTATTGTACTCGTCTTTATTTATTTCCTTTGCTACGCTTTGATTTATTATTTTCATTTTATTATATTTTGTTTCGGTGACTCGGCCGAATATTTTTGCGCAGGCACTTCACCCGTTCGAAACCTTATCAACCTTGATTTGAGTCTAAATTTGATTTTTTTATTAAGCTCGAATTTATGATTCCAGCTTGATTGTGGGATCAAATAAATTATATGTTGCTTCACTATTTATTCAATTCGTTTATTCAATATTTACGAAGTATAATTTATTTAAATCGAATATGGTCGCGCAGACACTTCACCCGTTCGAGATCATCCGACTTAAATAAGCTACTCTTGAATCAATTTTTATTTGACTGAGATATCAATGTCCCTTAGCTTACTCATTTATCCTTCACCTGAGTTTTAATTTTTGTTTATCATAACCAGAAAGAAGTTACTAAATTTACATTTAAACATTATTGGGACCTGAAGGTTAAAGGACTGAAATTAATTGAGCTAGATTTGCAAAACTTTCGATCCACTTGGTTTATTGTGGCCTTAAACTTAAAGGTTGAAATTAATTTGAGCTGAACTTGCAAATATCTTAGCCCATTTATGAAACTTGCACGCCAGTCTTATTTTCCTAAGGTGGATTGCACCAGAAGTCCCTTTTTTGTCTATTTGTTTCAAGATGTGACCATTGTCAAGTTTTTTTTTTATAAATCCAATTTCTTTTGCCTAATTTATCTATTTTTCCTTTTATTTCATTGTAAAAAATTAACTTACATAAATTAACTCATATACTTAATTTGAGCATATTTTACAAAAGAAAATAAAGTGCAAATTGTTTCAAAACACATTTGCACAATCAATCACTATTTTCGCTCAAGTTTCAGATCTGTACCAAGGTTATGTAATGGTGTCATTTGAACAAAATTTCAGTTTTAAAACAGTGGTACACAATGGCAATTTAACTTAAACTTTCATCATAAAATTCAGCATACATAAACAACTAATCTTGGGCTTAAATCACTATTTTATGCATTAATATGGCCTAAACAGGGCTACAATTTGCATAAATCATGAACATGAAAACTTACCTAGTGTAGGTAAACTTTCAACAAAACAAAACTAAAGCCCACTCTAGCAGCCAAGTAAACCAGCAGCAACAACAACCACAAATGACACTCCCTTTGAAGTAATAACCTAGACTCAAACCATTTTTCTTGCTATTCTCTTTGCTCTTTTTTTTTAGTCTGATATTTTTTGCTATTTCTTACTCTCATATCTGAATTTTTTTTTTTTTTTAACAGGGGTAGTTGAGAGCTTTTTTCTCCTAGTTAATTAACAAATAAGCTAGATAAAAATTGGAAAAAGTCATCCTACGGAATTTAACGCAACAACTTCGATCAATTATCAATTTGGTACCAAAATTAGGTGATTACACTAGTTGAACTAAAGATGAGCAGTACAGACTTTTTTTTAAAGCAAAATACCACTAAGCTTATAGCTTAGCGGCTAATTTTATTAATAATAAACAAATAAAAATAATAAATTCAGTCTTTACATCATGAATGAAATATAAACTTGCTAAGATTAAATAATGCCTAAGTAGTGGTACTATAGCAAAATACCAAAGCATTGCGTTCACCTCATTGGGTTGAGCATCGTACAATGCTAATACCACCAATTGAGGCAAATTTAACACTTGGATAATATGCTTTACATGAATCACCACACTACTTAAGAATAATATGTATGAAAAACTAATAAAATATATAGTTGTATTGGATAAAAGCTGACTAGGCTTCGGCGAGTGACACGCGTCATCCACGTGGCATGAGCTGATGTGTCACCGGGCAGACATTTACCGGACAGACTTTCATCGGACAGACACTTCCCACGGACAGACCCCGGGAAGCTATAAGATTTGTCAACCGTCAGCATAATTTGAACGAGCGGTTATCGGCCGTATCAGATGCGACCATTCATCAAACAGTCACCCAGCGGTTACAACCTTTCTGGATAAGATGTCCGGCGGTTACTCATCTGAACGGATCTATTCCCAACGGCTACTACCCCAACAGGCGCCACTCAAAGCCTATAAATAGTACTTGTCATAGCCAATTGTAACAACTTTTACTTCCCGCATCTGGTATCAATAAAAATACTATCTCTCTTGCGTTCAAACTTATTCTCTCTTAGTCATTAAATCGTATTCTTTGTTCTTACTTTAATCATTGCTTCAACGATTAGATCATCCAACGTAACGGTTACCGACTGTCAAAGAAGGCGATACGTTTTCTCTCCTTTATTTACATTCACGCTTTACTTTTAGCGCTCTACCCTACTGTTATTTGATTTATTGCGTAGGCCTTTAATCTCATCTATTGATCGTGACTCCGCAAATATAAATTTAATTGTTAATTGGCCTAAAATCGGATTTAGGTTAAACAATTTGGCGACCACAGTGGGAGCCGGTCAATAGCTTTCGTAGGTTAAAAAGTCTACCTTCGATATTATATCTATCTCTGTTTATCTCTTCGCTTCATAACTAACATGGCAGGCAATAGTCCCCAACAAACCATTGTAGGCGGACACCAGGTAAACTCCCCTTCCCATAGATCCGATGATGGTGTGCAACAGGTACACAATTTGGTTCCCGATTATTCTCCCGACCCTTCGTCTGACGGGCAACAACAGTCTGCCCACAGACCGGTCAGGCAAAATCGGCGTGAACGCTCTCAGAGCAACACCCCACCAAGGCGACGATGACATAGGAGTCTTTTCCCTGACCAAGGGAACCTGCAAGGAACTTTCCTTGATTTTATGCAGCAGCAGACAGAAGTAAACCGACAAATCAACGAAGCATTGAATTCTCTCCGGGCAAACAATCCTTCAACTGCAAGGGCCAATGCAGCAGCGCCCAACGCCAATGCCCCATCTTCCCATACTTCAAGGCGAGAAGAGGAGCGCAACAACGGTAGCGGAACTGCAGATCCTGCGACTCCAGCCAACCAAAATCCAAATGCGGAATCTGAAACACCTACAGAGATGAGCCTTATCGTGGAAAATCTCACCAAGCAATTCAAAGAAAGTCAGGAAGCACTCCAAAAGGCTCTCCATGAGAGGATCGACCAGATCCCAGGCGCCCCACCTACGCTGAAGAAAGTTGATGTTCAGCGCTACTCACAACGGCCCTGGAAAAAGGAAGCGGCCCCAAAGGCGATACCTAAGACGTTCAAAATGCCAAATATTCCAAGGTATCGCGGAACATCCGATCCCAATGATCATCTCATGATGTTCAGCAATTTCATAAAGGCCAGTGATCTCACCGATAAGGAGATCGAGTCCGTGCAATTGAAAAAGTTCGTAGAAACCCTGGCAGACGGAGCCCTGCGATGGTATTCAATGTTACCACCAAATTCTATTGGATCCTTCGCAGAGATGGCCGAGCTATTCGTAAAGGCACACACGGGTGCTTAGAAGACGGAAACCCGAGTAGAAGACATCTTCGAGATCAAGCAAAGATCTGACGAATCACTTCGCAAGTATGTGGATCGGTTCCAGAGAGAACATATGATGCTCCCCAAGGTACCACACAGATGGGCAGCAATCGCGTTCACCAATAGCTTGGATGTCAGGAGTTCAGAGGCCACGCGAAGGTCTACGAGTCTCTTCGCGAGTTCCCGGCAGCCAGTTGGTCAGACGTCTACAATCGTTACAACTCTAAGGTACGTATCGATGAGGATAAACTGATCGGAACAGGTGCTCCGGGAAGGCCCCAAATTCGAGGCAGCGGGACCGGAGGAAAAGCGGAAACGGAGAGGTCAGGTACACGGTATGAGCCGTACCCCGACCAATCGCGTAACAAAGGACGCAACCGCAACAACAACAGTAACAGAGGGCTGTCCCGAGGGGAAAGTTCCCAGTCTGCCAGCCTGCCGAGTCTGCCAAGCTTCAACGTCGAAATAGCAGAGGTCGTGGCAGTACTAAAAAATATGGGAGAAAAAGTCAGGTGGCCAAAGGACATGAAGACTGATCCCAGCAAACGAAACCAAGACGTATATTGCGAGTTCCACCGTGACCATGGGCACACTACCGAAGACTGTAAAGCCTTAAGGTACGAAATTGCTCATTTGTTGAAACAGGGATTCTTGAAGGAATTCCTGACGGATAAAGGAAAGCAAACTCACGCGAAGGCCCAGCAAAACAAGCCAGGCCCGCCGCGAGCCTCCTCCCCGAAACGGACGGTCAACGTTATTTCGGGCGGAATCGAAGTAGATTCAGTCACCTTCACAGCAAAGAAGTACGCGAAGGTGTCCATTACCAACAACAAGCGGCCACGGTCAGAAGCAGCAATCACCTTTGAGGAGTGCGACACCGATGGGCTTCAATTTCCGCATGCCGACGCGTTAGTCATAACACTGCGCGTGGCAGAATTCGACGTAAAGAGAGTGCTCGTTGATGCGGGCAGCTCTGCAAATATCATCCAGGCACGAGTCGTGAATGAAACACAGCTATCAGACAAGATTGTGCCGATCTCTCGGGTTCTTTCCGGCTTCAACAATTCAAGCGAAAAGACTCTCGAGGAGATCACATTGCCCACCCTGGCCGAGGGGGTAACGAAGGAAACGACCTTCCATGTTGTCGACGCGAATCTAGCCTACAACATCATTTTGGGCAGACCTTGGATCCACGACATGCAGGCTGTCCCTTCTACCTACCATCAGGTGGTGAAGTTCCCATCCGAATGGGGAATACGTGAAGTTCGTGGGGAGCAACGCACTGCACGAGATTGTTACTCGGTAGCCCTCAAACTACCCGAGGAGAGCAAATAGCAATTACAGTACCCGGGACCCGATGCTGCATCTGAAGAAATTAAGTACGACGTCCCGGAGTTCATCGCCAAGATGGATGAGAAGGAAAATCACATGCCGACAGTAGAAGCCCTGGAGCCCGAGGAGCTGTTCGCTGATATGCCAGAGCGAAAGGTGTACTTGGGGACCGAATTGAGCGAACGCCTGCGGGGAGATATCCTGCGGTTCCTCAAGGAGCGGCACACGACATTTTCTTGGTCCCATGCAGACATGACAAGTATTTATCCTGACATCATCACTCACAGGTTGCACGTCGATCCGTACCACCGCCCGGTGAAGCAGAAGACGCGCCAGCAAGGAGCTTTCCGGAATCAGATAATCAATGACGAGGTCGACCGGCTGTTGAAAATCGGTTCGGTACGCGAAGTCAAATATCCAGACTGGCTGGCAAACGTGGTTGTCGTACCCAAAAAGAACGGCAAGTGGCGAGTCTGCATTGACTTCACAGATCTGAACAAGGCCTGTCCAAAGGATTCATATCCTCTCCCAAGGATAGATCAGCTGATCGATGCAACAGCCGGGCATGAAGTATTAACTTTCCTCGACGCATACTCCGGGTACAACCAGATACTGATGGATCCCGAGGAATAGGAAAAGACGGCATTCATAACCTGTCGAGGTACGTATTGCTATAAAGTTATGCCTTTTGGATTGAAAAATGCAGGTGCAACCTACCAGCGTCTGGTCAATCGAATGTACCATGATCACATCGGGAAGACCATGGAAGTATACATTGACGATATGCTGATAAAATCCAAACGGGCAGAAGACCATCCGGCTCATCTGAAAGAGGCTTTTCGAATTCTGGATCAATACAACATGAAGTTGAATCCAGAGAAATGCGCTTTCGGAGTCGGATCGGGAAAGTTTCTGGGGTTCATCGTTTCTCAGCGAGGCATTGAAGTCAATCCCGCTCAGATTAAGGCCATTGAGTCAATCCCAGATGTGCTTCGCGATAAGAAGGAGGTCATGAGGCTAACGGGGAGAGTAGCGGCCCTGCGGCGGTTCATCTCCCGGTCGTCTGACCGTTGCAAAAGCTTCTTCGATGTCTTAAAGCAGAATAAGGAGTTCGAATGGACTCCTGAATGCCAGCAGGCATTGAGGGATCTAAAGAAATATCTATCTAATCCTCCACTACTCACTACACCTGTGGAAGGCGAGCAGCTGCTAATCTACCTGGCAGTCTCCGAATCATCGGTAAGCGCAGTACTAGTTCGGGAAGAAAAAGGTAAACAACTTCCTATCTACTATGTTAGCAAAGCTTTAATTGATGCAGAAACTCGCTATCAACCTTTAGAAAAATTAGCTTTGGCTCTAGTAATCGCTGCCCGAAAATTGCGCCCGTACTTTCAAAGCCATTCTATAATTGTAGTTACTACTTTTCCCTTACGGAATGTCCTGCATAAACCAGAATTCTCGGGGAGATTGGTAAAATGGGCTATAGAATTATCTGAATTTGATATTACTTATCAGCCCAGGGTAGCGATAAAATCACAGGTCTTAGCAGACTTCGTGGCAGACTTCAGCGTGAATGTATACCCTGAAGCACAGAGGGAGGCCATTCTCTATGCCGGACAGGCTCTGGGTACCTGGATCCTCCACACAGACGGCTCTTCGAGTGTGAAAGGATCTGGACTCGGACTGGTCCTCGTTGCTCCATCCGGGGAAACGGTAAGGCAAGCTATCAAATGCCCCTTCATTACTAACAATGAGGCCGAATATGAGGCCGTTATTGCAGGATTAGAATTGGCACGGAGCTATGGGGCAACCATAGTCAAATTAAAAAGCGATTCCCAGTTGGTGATCAATCAGATCAATGGGGGTTTCGTTGCACGAGAGCCTAGGATGTTGGCATACCTTGGCCGTGTAAAGGAACTCCTGGCACAGTTCGACAACTGGGAGGCAGTTCAAATTCCACGAGAAGAGAACCACGAAGCTGATGCTCTTGCAAACATGGGATCTGTTGCAGAAATAGGAGCGGCTAGCTCTTCGGCTATTGTTCAACTTCTCTACACCTCCATGGACAGGGAAAAATTTGAAGTCAATACCATCAGCACTACCTGGGACTGGAGGAATGAAATAACGAACTATCTCATCCACGGGATTCTCCCCGCAGATGCAAAGGCTGCTCGTAAACTTCGGATAAAAGCAGCTCGGTACACCATCCTCAATGGCGAGTTGTACCGCAGAATGTTCGCAGGACCTCTCGCAAAGTGTCTTGGGCCGAGTCAGACTAATTATGTGATGAGGGAGGTCCACGAAGGCTGTTGCGGGAATCTCTCCGGCGGCAAGGCGTTGACTCGAAAGCTGATACGCGGAGGTTACTATTGGGATAAAATGGAGAAGGATGCCAACGAATTTGTCAAAAAATGTGACAAATGCCAGAGATTCGCCCATCTCCTCCATCAACCAGCCGAACCGTTGCATTCAATAGTCTCCCCGAGGCCTTTCATGAAGTGGGGGATGGACATTGTTGGTCCTCTTCCCACGGCACCCAGGGGACTGCATTTCTTGCTGATCATCACAGATTATTTCACAAAGTGGGTCGAAGCGGCAGCATATTCGAAGGTGCGTCAAACAGAAGTCGTTGACTTTCTCTGGCGTTTTGTCATATGTCGCTTCGGAGCACCTAAGGAAATAGTTATGGACAATGGGCCGCAATTTGTCGGCCAGAAAGTGACTAGGTTCCTCGAAGATCTGCACATTAAGAGAATCACCTCTTCTCCATATCACCCTGTCGCCAACGGGCAGGCCGAATCTACCAACAAAATCATCGTTGAATCTCTTAAAAAATGCCTCGAGCATGCAAAGGGATGTTGGGTTGAAGAACTGCCTGGAGTATTATGGGCTTATCGCACTACGGTAAAAATGAGTACCGGGGAGACCCCTTACTCATTGGTGTACGGTGCAGATGCCCTGATCCCAGTCGAGATAGGGGAACCCAGTCTACGATATGCACATGCCACTGAGGAATCAAACTCGGTTAATCTTTCCGAAGAATTGGATCTCCTCGAGGAACGCCGAGAACTGGCCCTCATACGAGTGGTTGCACAAAAAGAACGAGTCGAGAAGTACTACAATCGGGGACTGCGCGTACGAAGCTTCCAAGTCGGGGACTTTGTACTCAGAAAAGTTTCCCAGAGCACACAAGAGACGAACTCGGGGAAGCTTGGCCCTAACTGGGAAGGACCATACAAAGTGATTGCTTCGGCCGGCAAGGGATCCTATCGTTTGGCACGACCAGACGGTTCGATCGTCCCGAACAGCTGGAATGTAGTGCATCTCAAGAGGTATCACTTCTAAGCGACAGGGACGGTTAGTTATCCTATCTTTTCACCAAAGTTCTTTCTTTTATCCTTGCATGAAAGTTTGCTACTTACAAGCCAATACTCTTATGCTTATATAGTAAGGTTTACTTTTATCTTTACATAAAAGTCCTTTCTTTTATTATACATTCTTCCTAAATGGTACTAACGGCCTGAACAAGGCCAGATCCGTTTAGCTCAACTGGCAGAGCTCGAAGTTCTTCAACTTCGCGGCTGTGGGTTCGAGTCCCACAACGGACACACTCCTCGTTTGGTTATATGTGTTCAATAGACAGCTCACCGACAACTATTTTCATATTGTCACTTTACGTGTTCCAACATGAAAAAAAGGGGGGTGGTGAGGGCCCCATAGGCCAGGAAAGACCTTAGTACAGGCAAAAGACCTTCATACAGGCACAAGACCTTGTTTACAGGCAAGCAAATTTTCCAATTTGCGTGATAAGGCTTCCACGGCAAATAAGAGAATTCATTCACGAAACAAAAGAACTTCATGTGACGAGACTTCCACGGCAGATAAGAGAAGTCGCTCACAAGGCCAAACAATTCGGCCAGAACTTTAAACGACCAGAGCTCGGTCAAACCAACACATCTGAAAAAAAAAACTAAGTACGAACTTAATAAAGTTTGGAAATCAGTTCTAAAGGCATGAAAGCCACAAGCATATGCGTACAGAAGGATCAACAATTCAAACTAAACATAGTCACTAAATAGGTCTAAAAATCGCATATATACATTAAACTGGGAATTTACAAAACGCCAAAAATGGCTGACAGAAGTTCGCAGAGTGAATAAAAAGGCCAAACATACCGGCCAAGGATCAGAGAGTCTCTATTAGACTTCTATCCATCCAACAAGAAAGTCCGGCTCTCGCCGGACAGAACAAAAATACATCAAGTTCAGAAAAGAAAATTTTAACTTGAAGGGCCGTGATCAGGATCCAATGCACCAGCTCCGTTGATCCCGTCATCACCCCCTGATTCTTCATCTTCCTCATCATCATCGCTGCCGCTCGACTCTTCAGGAGAGAGACCCAATGCCTGCTTTACTCGCCGAACAACACTCTTTGTCGCCTGCAGCATCTCGTCAACGTCAACCTGCCCGGACCGGATCTGCCTTAACAATGTGCGCTTGGCCTCAAGGGCAGTAAGCTTGGCCTTGATTTCTGATTGATCACGCAAGTTCGCCAGATCCTTAGTCAATGTGGCCTGAGCACCCATTAACTGGGCAGCCTGATCTTTGGCGGCTTGGAGATCAGAACGGGCTTTGGCTGACTCCTCGCGTGCCCTCTGCAGATTCAGCTCAAGAGTTGCGCGTTCGTCGTTAGCAGTGCTCAAGCAATCATGGCATTCCTCAAGGAGTCTCTCCAGCCTCTCAACAGAGCGTGCGAACCCCTCTTTCTCTTCAGAAAGACGGTCCTTTTCCCTGGTAAGGGCGTCGATCTGCTCAACGCGGTTGTTGTTAACATCAGTTAACCGGTTAACTTCCCTACCAAGGAAACCACACTGCTCGATCAAGGCTTTGTTGTCCTTCAGAGCCTCGAGCAGTTCCTTCTTTACCTCCACCACTTGATTGGCATTGTTCAGCCGGGAGCGGAACATGATTTCAGCGGCCAGCATGCTTGACTGAAACATAAAGTAAGTCATGGTTAAAAACTTGAGGCCAACGATTACTTCTAAAAAACAAAGCGGGAAAAGCTTACCCGAGCAGAATCGGAGGCAATTTGGAAAGCCAGTTCCTCATCGGTCAGGTCTCTTAGCACCCACTCCTCTCGAGGACCGATGAGCGAAGAAACTGCTTTCACTAGGCTGCGCGGCCTGGCCACAAAATTGACGTCCGAAGCAATTCTCAGGGAGTGCTTCCTCTCACAAAGTTTAGGCTCTCTAGCCTGCTCGGCAGGGTAGTTTGGCCCAAACTTGTAGCGGACCCCTTTGATATCACTCAGCTCCGTCTGCCCCGCAATAGCTGACCGCCAAACAAGCCTTGTGGACGAAAGGTTAGAATCGCCTTCTGCCTCTGGATCTACGGTCTCACAGTCGCGGAGAAAGACCGGGTTTGCTCCTTCAGAAGCCATGTTTTCAAAGTCCTCGAAACGAAAAACTCGAGGACCCTGGCTTCCCTCTTGGGAGGCTTCCTCCCTGGCTTCTCCCCCAACTTCTTCTCCTTCCTCTCTCACTTCTCCAACTCCTTCCTCTTCACCAACTTTCTTTTTACCCTTGTCCGCACGAGAAGGACCTGCCTCCTCCCCGTCACCAACTCGAGGACTCCTCGCGGAGATCGGACGGCCTCTTCTTCGACCCTTCTCTGATCACTACGGAGGTGAGGTCGCCGCCTAAGAGGAACATCTGCCTCGGTTTCAGTGTCCGACAGATGTATCACCTCCTGGGCCGGACCCTCTCCCCGTACGGACTCAGGGACTTCAGCAGTAGCTCCAGCATCTGTTCCAATGGGCTCTGGGGCACTCGCCCTAGCTGAAGGATCGCCACCAGCTGACGATGTCTGTCCAGTAGCAGCGGGAGCCTTACGGGCAGACTTCTTCCGCGCTCCCCCTTCGCCATGGCTTTTCCTCTTCCTCGTCAAGGGGCTCAATCCCTCGGACAGAAGGGCTTCGCCTCCCTCCCTGCTGCGCAAAGCGCCAGCAGTAGCTAGTATAGCCTCAGCCTCATCAATAGGGTCGGCTACAGGCTCAGTGGGTTCATCCTGAGGAGGAGCGGGAAAAAAGTTTCCCGAAGTGCCCAAACCTGCAGTGGAGCAAAAGTAAAACGGTCAGTCGTGAGCAGGGTTCAAGAAGAAAAGGCTATCTAAAAAAAAATATATATATATAATAAGGATATCCTCACCGTGGTGTTTTACGGTCAAACCTTTTTGAGAAGCAAAGTGTGCCCACTCTCTCTTCTCCGGTTCAAATCTCGCCAGAATCGGCTCAACCCACGCCCTCAGTTCATCTATAGTTATGAACCTGTCGTAGGGTTGCTTGGTCGCTGCACGAAGAGATTTTCGGTCAGAAAAAGAATGAGGGACGAGATACATATACAGAAACTCGGGGACTTACGTGTTTTGTTCCAGACCTCTGGAAGGTGCGCCTTGTCGTTAAACGTCAGGGCCGAGGAGCGCACGAATAGATACCGATGCACCCAGCCTCGGTCGCTGGTATCTTCGGAGCTGCGCACCAAGCCCTTGCTCCCGCGCATCCTGACGTTTACATAGCCGTCCTTGAAAATCTGGACGCTATACAGAGAAATAAAATGCTTGTACTCGAAAGATTGGTCAGTTTCAGCCGCAAACCAATCTAAGAGCGTAACTATTCTGTACACGCTGGGGCTCAACTGCCCCGGGCAGAGAAGATACTCTCTGCAGAGTCTCTCCAGCACCGGATGCAAAGGCAGTCTGCACCCCACCGTAAAGGGATAAGTGCCCATGGCTGTCCACCCAGGTCTATGGGAGGTGATGTTCTCCCCGTCAGCAACTGGGAGCAAAAGGATTTCATCACCCCAGCCGCAGTCTATCCTTACACGAGGGATCACCTCCGTCGTGATCCCTGATTTGAATCTATGTGCCGGCCAATTGCGCGTGTCACCTTCCCTATTATGGAAGGATTTAACGTTGCAATCTGCCTCCAGCTCACCCCACTTCTTGGGGATTATCTCAGCGGCAGTGGCCTGAGAAGCCCGCGGCCTGGGAGTGGCCGACGAACTACCAGCAGCGTCGAAGTTCAAATTCCTTCTGGATCTTGAAGACATATTTTAAGAAGAAGAATGGAGTTGCCAAGAAAAATTCAAGAGCTAGTTCGAGGGTTTCTTTTCAAAGAGCAGTGCAAGAGAAATAAGAGTAGGTAAAAGATTTCTCATCAAGTGAACTCCTATTTATAGGATTCTTGGTGCAGATCCCCAACTTCCCACGAAGACACGTGGAGGCTATCAAATGATCCACACTTAGATCTGGCCGTCGATGAAGGGAATAGGGTTAATCAATGCTTTACAGCATCATCATTACCCTAGAGAGCAGCAGTCACTTCGTGATCAGCAAGCGACGTGCGCACGTGGAAACAGGCGGTTAAAATTATTGCTTTTACCCTCGGGGAACGCAGTAGTCATTTCAGTGTAAACTGCAACGCCACAGATGTGCAGGCTACAGTTACTTTTTTATACGGCGCATTTAATGCGCACGTCACAGAGGCTTATCGTCAATCGGATCAGAGTCGCACGTCATCAAGATTACATCATGTGAAGACAAAGAGTTTGCAAAAACTCCCGCCAAAATTCTCATCCACTCCTCGGACAGATGCTCTGACCGAGAAGTGCGGGGACTATCTGTATTGGATAAAAGCTGACTAGGCTTCGGCGAGTGACACGCGTCATCCACGTGGCATGAGCTGACGTGTCACCGGGCAGACATTTACCGGACAGACTTTCATCGGACAGACACTTCCCACGGACAGACCCCGGGAAGCTATAAGATTTGTCAACCGTCAGCATAATTTGAACGAGCGGTTATCGGTCGTATCAGATGCGACCATTCATCAAACAGTCACCCAACGGTTACAACCTTTCTGGATAAGATGTCCGGCGGTTACTCATCTGAACGGATCTATTCCCAATGGCTACTACCCCAACAGGCGCCACTCAAAGCCTATAAATAGTACTTGTCATAGCCAATTGTAACAACTTTTACTTCCCGCATCTGCTATCAATAAAAATACTATCTCTCTTGCGTTCAAACTTATTCTCTCTCAGTCATTAAATCGTATTCTTTGTTCTTACTTTAATCATTGCTTCAACGATTAGATCATCCAACGTAACGGTTACCGACTGTCAAAGAAGGCGATACGTTTTCTCTCCTTTATTTACATTCACGCTTTACTTTTAGCGCTCTACCCTACTGTTATTTGATTTATTGCGTAGGACTTTAATCTCATCTATTGATCGTGACTCCGCAAATATAAATTTAATTGTTAATTGGCCTAAAATCGGATTTAGGTTAAACAATAGTAGCTAAGAATTTGATTAAAACCATGAGAAATAATTTTGAAAAGCATCCTTGAATATGTTGTATTATATCCTTGATGAAGCATCCAATAGTAGAGCCAAAAAATAGAGTGATAGTTCTGACATAATAGCTCGTTGAGGAGCTCGTTAAGTAGTACAGATTGAAAAGGGACGTGGCCTTTATTTTTTAAGAAACGACCTGTCATTGTCTCTTGAGATAAATAAAATATAAATTTTCTACATGTTCAACTTGTTTTGTCCTCACTTTAAAAGAGTTTCATTTAAATACCAAAATCTTGCAAGAGCTAAGCAAGAATTTCTTACTATATCCAGTAGTTATTTAGACCAATTCTAATTTCCTGTTAATTAAAATAGAAACGCTAAGACTATTGATGAGCTTGGTTACCATAACCATGGTGTTTGATTCAGCCATGAATACAAATTACACAGTGGGAAGTCCTAATGGTGGGTCGCCAGACGTAACTAGTAACCTCGGTCATGGGTTGCATCTCAAACTTTCTTCATTAGAGATGATATAAATAACATATGTCATCCCAATATAACGTATCTTTTAAAAACTCATAAAATAAATGGCTATTCACAAAACTATACAAACCAACATTTTTCCATTTTTAAAACATAGCAACATTTTTTATCAAAACATAACAAAAATACATAAAAGGGTGCTAAAAAGCCCTAGATCTTTGCTTCTACGACCCCCAGCCACCACCCCCATCACTGCTGCCGCCTCCCATCCAGCGGCCAGCGGCTGCCACGGCCGTCAGGTTGCCGGAAAATTCTGTTTTTATTTTTTTTGTATGTCTTATGTATTTTCAGTGTATGAACATGTATATCCTGTGTATGGCTAGTGTATGTAAAGTGTATGAATATGTCATACACAGGATATACAATGAATGAACACAAGCATATGCTTATACATATTGTATATAAGGTGTATACCCAGTGTATGTCTGGTATATACACCTTGCATACAGTTTTTTGCCTCCACAACCACCAAAAACCACCATCCACCACAGGAGAGCCAACAAAACAAACATACGGTTTACGTTTTGTATGTAAAGTGTATACCCAATGTATGTCCGGTGACATACACCGGACATACATGGGGTATACACATTATATATAATCTCTTTGCCGTCAAAAACACCAAACATACACCACCACCACCGTAACCCCGTCGTGTCCTACCGGAAAATGCAAAAAATAAAAAAAAGTACCAAAGCAGCACCGCCGGCGGATCTTCACCGGAAAAACACCGGATCTGCTTTGCACTAGCAGATCCGGTGCTGCCGGAGCACCCTCCATATCAAAAACCAGCAGCAGCACACGATGGGGATCGGGTTGGGGAAGGGAGGAACACGACGGGATCGGGGCGGGGAAGAGAGAAAGATGACGGGGATGGGGTTGGGGGCCGTCGCCAGCGACGGGGAGGGCTGGGCGGCGGCGGGGAATGGGAAGAGAGGGGATAGAAGAGAGAGAGGAGTGAGGGGAATGTTAGGATTAGGGTTTTGTTTGATATGCTATATTTGGTAGCATTTGAAAAAGTATTGCTATGTATGGAAAAGTGTAAAAATATTGCTATTTTTTTAAAAACAATTCCCGAGGGTAATTTTCTCTAAAATAAATTATAATTATATATCCTATACGTCGCAATATTATTGGTATACAAAAGAATGAGAAGCTTTGCGGAGCTATAAACTTGTCATTGTAACTTTCAAAATAGAAAAATTGATAATAAAATATCGAATTGAATTTAAAAAAAAATAAAAATAAAAATCGAGCCATTTTAGTGCGTCTTCGATTTTCACTTTTGCAAATCAAAACTAAAAAATCGAATCAAACTGACGAAATATCCTTAACTGCAATGTATTTAACCTAACATAATGTCATTATATGGTATTTTTCCCGCGAAGAGGACTCGTATAACATAATGTCATTATAGGGTATTCTTCCGACCAAATGCCCATATCCCTAACTACAAGATTGCATATCTAACTACAGTATAAAAAAATAAGGTGGGAAAAATCAATTAGCCTAAAATAACAAAAATATCTTATTGTATCAGGCCAAAGTTTAATTCTATTGATATAACGAAATTTTGTTAGCCAGTATAGCATATGCCTTACTAATATCTGATGATTTGAAGTTCTGTGACCTAATAATATATCAATATATACATGATGTGCTGGAACTTAATCAAACTAACATACGAACGTGCCAATATCTTTAATTGAACAATGTAAACGACCACTTTTAATATTCAAAGAAACAGAAAAAAAAAAATGGTGAACACATTTTACCTCAGGCGTGACTATTTAATTGGAAAGAGAATCATCCATGTTTGATAACGAATGTGTGAATGTTGGGTTCGTCTTAATTTTCATATTCCAACTATATTATTGCTTAGTAATTTAACTGATATGTTGCTAATCTTAATTAGTAATCGCTTGCATTTAAGCCCAGTCCTAAAACGCTCAAAATATAGCCAGTTGTGTCTTAAAAAATATTGACTAGTTAAATTTTTACCTATAATTGAAATACTCCTACAAATCAAATTATTTTTTCAAGTTATTATTTTTGTTGGTTCTACTAGTTTAATCTTAAAGAGAAAATATGTAGTGGAACTATGAATCTATGGATGTTTTAATTGGCAACTAATTTTAAGATTTGGCATTTAATATGTAAGCTATTAATAACTTATATAAAAGTTTACTAGATCTTAGTCAAAATAAAAACTATGTACTTAATTTATAACAAACTACATATGCTTTGTGGTTATAAAATTAAAACTCTAGAAATATAACAAAAATTATAACACCACATTTAGTAAAATCAAACTCAGATCTTAGTATACGTTATCTATATGTCAAGTGTACCCATTTGCAACTTTGTAGATATTGAGATAACTCGCAAACTGTAATTTTAGTAGTACGGGTGATGCCGTGCCACGACACACGATAGTAAATTTTGTGAAGCGAGTGCAGAGTCACTTGCAAATTTCAATTGATAATCTTAGTGACAGTAGTTACATGACACACCTATTAGCAAGAGCCTCATTAACAGAAAAATTTCGAGAATCTAATAATAAATTTACTTCACTTCAAGCAATAAAAATTTTGCCAGATTTTGATCAAAATTGTCCGAATGTTGGTCAAAGATATTATCTTCTTTCCAAAATAGATAACACCAACATAACTACTTGTCATAATTGCAATCTCATCTGTGTTCAATGATACTTTCTCCTGTCAAATGTGTTGCCTATATAAACACCTCTATATTTTCTCTCAAAACACACATTGTTTGAGTTTCTCTGTTTGAGTAAATTTTTCTAGTTTATTTTGCTTATAGAGAAATTCTAGCATCTTCATATATCAATGGATTCTTCAAATGAAATGAATCCTTGCCGTGATATTATTCCCTATAGGCCTCTTAATATTATTCAAATAGTGGTATGTTGTTATCTTAGATTACTCTTTCAGACTTTCAGTAGTTAAATCTCTTTATTGTTTTACAGACTTATGATGCATTTGAAAATGGTTTTCTTGATTGATGTTTTGGAGAAAAGTTTGCATATAACCGAATGCCACCTCTCTGTATATCACTTGTAGATAAAACTTGAGAAATTCGATAAATTAACTACGATTATAAAACTTAAATAAGTCAAAATTTACACAATTGATGCAAATGTGATAATTTTTCTTCCATCATTTCTATACTAATTTTTTGAATTCTTTTTGATGGATTGTTCACAGCAAGAGCAAAACAAAACCAGAACAATGACGGTAGCAGCCGCTCCAATATCAAGTCACCCACTGATCAACGGTGTTGTAACAGTAAAATTACTAAACTTTTTGCTTTTTCTTTCTATTTAATTTATTTGAATTTGTTCCTTTTTTTGGTTATCTTTTGCATATTTTTACTGTTATAGTTATGCTTTACTTCTTGTGTACCAACAATTAAAATTGTTAGCTGCCTTCTCTTATCGGGAGAAATTTTGGCATTTCTCTATACTTGGTGGAATTTGGAGTTTGTTCTCTTATACTAGTAATTTTTAAAAAGATAGCATAAGGGAAATTGAGTTGTATATATTACGTTAGCAACATGGTTCACGAAAGAATCATGTTTTTTTGAAAAAAAAAATGGTTTTGTTTCTCCAGCTTGTTTTAATTTTGATTAGTTGTTACATCTCAGCATATCAAATCTAAAAAAACTGCGATTTTCATTTCTATTTAACCAAACAGTGATAAATTTTATACCTATTTAGTTATTAGTAGTTAGGGATTCTATTTGCTTTTTTATGTGGCTTCGCTAAAGGATGTATAATGGTGGTACTTATTAGTTGGCTGGATATGAAGTATTAATTCCAATACTAATACAAAATACAATAAAATAATCTTAATAATGCGATCTATAAATGTGTCATTTCTTTTCACAATGGTCTTATTATGACATTTTTCCTTCTTCTATTTTGCAGAGTGGTGTTGCAAAACTTCTCCAACAACTGGCTGAGAGGAAGAGAAGGCTAGTTAATGCCAAAGTCATAGGCTATGCTGTTGTTAGCTTTGTAATTGTACCTTCTAAAGGTGAAGCTAACCTTTACACCATAAATCTCAGTAAGGTTAGTACATTTAGCTACATACTACTACTATTTATAAGATCGTTTTTGTGTTAAAAAATTCAATAAAAATATGTACGACTTTCATCGAAACAATATCATAATTAATGAGACGATACATATATGTAATTCAAATATTTTGTTATTTGTACTCAAATAATAGAATGGAGTAGAACCAGCTGATCCCTATGGACTTAATCACAAATACTATGATATGCTGCAAGAATGGGTAGCTGAATTCAGAATACGTCCACGTGGAAAACGTGATACGGTAACTAAGTTTTTTTTTTTATTTTATTTCAAACTTGCTCTAACATTGTCACGTATGATTCATATAACAACCTCAACTTATTTGACATCTCCAATCTCGTTCAAAATTTAATTGTTTAGAGTATCATATATTATACCTTTTTCTTTTTGTTTTTAAAATGCTCGAGCTAGTTCTTCATCCTATAGACCATAGAATTTCTAACCAAAATGATAAATCAAGAAATGAAAATGGGAATTAATGAATCAACAAGATCAAGCTTTTGACTCTACTTGGTAACGTATTGTACATTATACATAACCTTGAGACAAATATTCTTGGATTACAGTTCTACTACCATGTGAACAAAAGTAACGAGTCTCGATCTGTTGGTGATGTAAGAAGACATATACTCCAAGGTTTCGAGAATTTGAAGGTAGAAGTTGATCCAAAAACCAATGAATTAAGACTGTCTATGGTAAGTTGTTAGATTGTGTACATAGACAAATTGTTGGATATATTATTGTATTAATATTCTTACAATATTATCTTATTAAATTAAGGTTGGGGTTCGTGAAAAACGATCCAACAAAAGAAAATTAGAAGGATCTTCAACCTCAGAGAAGGAGTTTGGAGCAAAGAAACTCAAAAGCAACAATGAGGAACAATGCAACTATGAACTGCCTGTTGAAAACAAATTAACACCTAGTGAGGTTAGCAAGTTTCTTGCTGATGCATGGAGCAACCTCATGAACATGGATGGCAAATATAAAGCCCAGGTGAGTTTATGGCCGGTAAGCTATATTACATAACCAGTCAATGTAAAATTTAATGTAAAAATAAATTTTACACTATCAGGTCACCAAAGAATATGAACACGTAAGTCCCTATGAAAAGTGGAATTTGGTTACCTGATACAACAAATAATTAAAGATTACTTGATATGGTAAAAAATTCTTTATATATATTTTTATTTTAGTCTTATTATTATCGGAAAAGGGTCAAAAATACCCCTAACCTATTGGAAAAAGTAGAGTACAACTTAAACACATATATAATTGATGTATAATATCTAGCAATCATAATAAAAATATTAAAGTATATATACTCTTAGAAAATCATCAATTGGTTTTTATAATCGATAGATATTGCATACATTATATATGTACTTAGTTGTACTCTCTATTTTATTTTATATTCTGTTTATACATCTGTGAGCTATAAATATCTTTTATGAAAAATTTATTTTAAACAAATAATACGTTAAGAGCTAATTTTTAAAATCTAAGAATAATTTTTAAATGGAAAAGGGTCAAAACTTCTCATAAACTATTGGTAATGGTTTTGAAATGCCCTACTATTTTACTTTTTAATTATTTTTTGGGTAATTTTGAGCTTAAGTAAAATGTTGAAGGTATTTCTGCCCAAAAGGTTAACGACAAAGGTATTTTAAAACCTTTTTCAATCGGTTAGGGGGTATTTTTGACCCTTTTCCGTATTATTATTGTGTTAAACCATAGATTGGTATATCAGAAGAACCTATTATTAAAAGCAAATTGACACCAAGAGCAAAATATGAGCTTGAGAAGTTTTGTGTTGATGCAAGGCCGATAAAGGTTACTTGATTGTGTAAAATTTTATTTACTAACATGTATATATAACTTGAACCTTTAGACTAAAAAAGTTATAAAAATGTGTTGTTTCTATTTTAGTCTTATAATACTAGTATTATTTTGTTAAACCATAGGTTGCTACATCAGAAGGGCCTATTAAGAGCAAAGTGACACCAAGAGCAAAAAATGAGGTTGAGAAGTTTCTTGCTGATTCATGGAACAACCTAATGAACGATGGCAAATATAAAGCCCAGGTGAGTTTATGGTAAGCTATATTAAAAAATCCGTCAATGTAAATATAATTTTACACTATCAAATCAGCAAAGGATATGAACAGGTAAGTTTCCATAAAATGTGAGATCTGTAAAATTTCTTTATACTAACATGCATATAGTATAACTTAAACTCTTATGTAAAAAAATTACATAAAAATGTATTGTTTTTATTTTAGTCTTATAATATTATTATTGTGTTAAACCATAGGTTGGTACATCAGAAGAACCTATTATTAGAAGCAAATTGACACCAAGAGCAAAATATGAGCATGAGAAGTTTCTTGTTGATGCACGGCATGTAAAGGTTACTTGATTGTGTAAAATTTTACTATATACTAACATGTATATATAACTTAAACTTTTAGACTAAAAAGGTTATATAAAAATGTGTTGTTTCTATTTTAGTCTTGTAATACTATTATTTTGTTAAACGATAGGTTGCAACATCAGAAGGGCCTATTAAGAGCAAAGTGACACCAAGAGCAAAATATGAGGTTGAGAAGTTTCTTGCTGATTCATGGAACAACCTAATGAACTCGGGTAATCAACACAAAAATGAGGTTCCTAAATTCAAGCAGGTTCATTCAAATGATAAGCATCAAAATCTTTAGAAAACAAGAGAGATTTGATAATCCCTCCTCATCAAATCTCTCCAAGTATCTTATTCGTATCAGAAGGCTAAGCTCAGGCATTATGAGGAAATTTCTGGCGAGGAACAGGAAGATTAGGAAGAGGTTATTGTAAGCTAGTCAAAAAATAATGAGTTGGGTAATGGAGTTTCACATAGTGAGGATAGTTTCTCCATGCACACCCTTAATTATGTATTGGACAAGGTTAAAAAGAATTATGTAGTTTGTGTTTGCATTTATTTTTGGTTTTTATTTCTTATATAATCAAAATGTTTTAGCTACAAGAAGTATCAATGGAGACGTGGATTTTCCTTGCGAAGATCTACGTTCTTTCTACAAAGAAAAAAAAGGTTGCAAACTTGGCCAAAAAGAATAAATTGTGTACTGAATTAGCACATAGTAAATTAAGTTGGCACTGGATTTACTCATAATGAATTAAATTGGGCAATGGATTTGCATACAAATGCAATTTCTTCCAATCTTGAACTCCAAGCGATACACTACTTCAGTTGAATCCATGGAATTTCAAAATAAAGATGTTTTTGTTTGTTCAAAATGCGTTGTGTAGAATCCAGTAGTAATGTCACAAACTTTTGACCTCTGTGAGACTGTCCCTTAAAAGGCAAACAAAACATAGACAAGAATGCTTCACTTAGTCTTGTACCCATGTTAGCTTTAGGGGTTAATTCGTCATGATATAGAAAATCAGTTTAATGCATGCAACTATTTGTCATCTCTCACTTTGAATTATTATCTTTCTATTTGTGCAAAAAATTTACTTCAATATTATTTCTATTAAGAACCAAGGAATGTACATGGTATTCAGCGACTTCATTTGGTGAAGCCATTTGTAAATAACCTTTTATTTGAAATATTGCCAACAGTAGCCATCAACTTCAACTGCTTCAAACTAAACTCAAACTTTCTACTTTCGCACAGAGTTCATGTAATCAAAGGCTATGTCATTTATATGTATTCCTGTAACACAAACAATAAGGTCTTTTTTGACATCTTGATAACATTTTTTGGAGACAACCTGAAGAAAGCTTCTCTAACCAGTCAAGGGGCAGTATGCAAGCTTCTGGAAACATAGTGAGCCTGTTAGTATTGTTTTATAGAAGTAATATACAACATCCAAAACCCTTGCTTTCCACCATGCAAAGTGGAGACGAATACTTGGGAGTAAATTCAAAACAATCCAAAATGTCACTTTTGAATTTATGCATGCATTTTCTCTTATGTCTAAGGGATTCAAAAATCTATATTTCAACAAGTTTTGCAAAGAAGCCTCAACCTGCAGTTCTATCATATTACTCTAGCATTGCGTTAAGAAACGCGCGCTTACCCTTTCCCTATTTGTTTTTCCTCTATTTCCCATCAATGTTTCGCAAAACTACACGAGATTGTTGGGCAAGCAATAGCAACATTTTACTACTAAAAGATACAGGTCATTATGCTGTCGCAAAGTTGCAAGAAATCCTAGAAATACAAGTTGCAGACTATTATAGAATTATCATGTAGACCTAAAGACAGTTTAACCAAATAGAAGGGAGATAAAACAAAATGTTTACAGTAAGAAAAGTCGTAGCAGTATGAATGAACCATCTTAGGTAGCCAGGAGACACGAAAGAACTCTTGGCTTAGCTAATGTCTTGCTATAATTAGCGCCCACCATTAGGTTCTGCTAGTCTTGATTGGCAACCCATCTGCTCAAGAAACTTAGCAAGACGCAAGTGTTTGGAAGCCCATTGCTCCGCCAATTTCTGCTCCTTTGCTTCTGCATCCCTCCGCAGGCCTGCTAGTTGTTCCTTGTATTCTACTTCAATCCTGTCTAGACTTGCCTTCTGCTCTTCCCTCAGAGCTTTCATTTTTGCTTCAATTTCCTCCATCTTCTCCCTAACTTTGCACGCTTTCTCTGATTCCAGCTGCAATTCTACTCTCCTTAATCTCCAAGCTGCTTCCTTTTTATGTGCAGCCCAAGCACGATGCCCTTCGTCCAGTTCTTTACAGCACTCCACAAGTTCAGTAACAAATGGATTTTCTCCACAAGGAGGCGCAATTCCATGATGAGGAAAACTGCTCAAGACAATGGGTGCATTTTCAGGTCCTCTATCGGTTTGTAACCATGGAATGCCAGGAGTAGGCGTAGGGGGCACTGTTGAGGGGGAGAGACTTAAGGTCACAGATGGAGACGGTGATCTGACAGTTGAAGCGGCAGTGGAATTGGAAAGCCATGGAGGAAGAAGAGCTTGTGGTGAAGGAGCCGTTGCATCAGCATGGAGGTAACCTCCATTAGAAGTAGACATAAGTAATCCTGGAACACTCCGTTCTTTCACAATCTTTTCTGCAAAGGTCTCCAGAATGTGGTCGTATTTTCCCTCGTCTACCGGATCAACAACCTTATTGTTTTCTTTCTGCTCCCTCTGTTGCTTCTCTTTGAATACTTCCCACCACTTACCCAATCTTTTAGCAGTTCGACCTGGTACTTCAGCTGCTATTTTCTTCCATTTGTTCCCGTGTTTAGCCTGTAGTTGGATAACAAGACGCTGCTCGTCTTCAGTGAGTGATCCTTTCTTAATGCCTGGTTTGAGGTAGTTTTTCCACCTTTCTAAGCAAGACTTAGCGTCTCTGTTGAGGGGTGTGTTCATACGCTGTGATACAAGGTGCCATTCTTTTGGTCCATACTGTCTCACATAAGCACGCAACAAAGCATCCTCTTCAGATCGCCAACGCTGCCTCTCCCTCATTTCCAGGTGTAAACACCAGTTTCCATGGTCCCAAACTCCTCATAATTTACCTGGCACAATATTTAACACCATTTACTTGCAATACTAAAAGTTAAAAAATCAGAACCATATCTAAAGCACATTTATTGATCAGGTCATGGTTTGTTACATGCAACTGCATCACCTTCAAGTAGTTACTAGCATAGCATAGAACCCATTAATTACTAATTACCTCATAAGAACCGTAATTATAGCACTTGAAGCAAAGTTCTATCACAGAACAAAGGATCATACAACATTTAAACTAGGAAAAATCATGCAATGTTTCCTCACCCAAGACTTCTCCTAAACAAGAATGTAATTGCATATGCGCTGCAAGCCGAATAATAGCAAACTGCATAATTTGGAGGTATCTTGAAAGTTGTGTTATTCTTAGTCTGACATATCCGCTACTCATGTTCGGTCGAAATTAAAAAGGATACAGTATTGAATTTGCATCACTAGAAAGAAAAGAACATTTTTGTTGAACAGGTAGAATTAAAAGAGCATTAACCTGATATGGTTAAGACAATCGAAAAATTTACATTGGTTTTGAGACCATTCAAAATTCAAATCTTTCAATAAATGGAGACTAGACTAGCTACATATAAAGGCAAAGGTTCCAGAGAAACAGATAAAAGAAAGAAAACTATTAGTACACAAAGAAAGAAAAAGTGAAGACATGTGCACCAAAGTGAAGATTGATAGAAGCATACTACAATAGGAGATTATGTGAGGCAATATCAACAACAATGGCCAGCATACTTAATAAGACAGCAAAGATCATTAAAAATCAAATTAATTCCAATCTTGCACCCTTACAACATTTAAGAGGGGTCATTGACCGCATTAAAGTACAAAATTTGGGATTACATATCATCCAGATTAAGGAGTACATAAATAGGTATACTAAGTCTTCTCCTCAAAGTTCATTATGCTATAAAGGAACTCAGGCTGAACTAGTTGATACAATTAAACAACACCCTTATTCCTAGATTAACTATGAATTGTTCATTCAGCTCAATTGCAATAACCTTTTAAAGTACTGAAATTCTAATGTCCAAATATATTAACTGCACATCATACTATGCAACCCTGAGGCTAATCCCTGAAATTCACTTACCTAGATCTTCAATGAACTAAGATGCAAACTAACAAAAATTAAAGGGGAGCAGTATATCCAGAAATGTATATCTACGTAGATATACTAGTAATGTCAAACAAACAACATACAAACAATTCTTAGTAAGATCTTAGTTAGAACCCGGAAGAGATTTCAAGATAAATCAGAAGCAGTTGATTTGAAGTAATGCAAATGCAGAGACAACTATAGAAAAAAGGATAGGTTCTTGTACAGTTTGAAACTCGATTGATAATGAATCCGCTCCACTTCCCTTTCCACTTAGTTACCAACTAACTACACACATCACAAGCTCAACTCATACCGCTAGACCAAAACTCGGTTAAAAAGATAAGTTCTTTCTTTTTTGTAACCACTTGGAAACCCCTAAGGGCCATTGTCAGACAGTTTGAAACTCGGTAGATAATGAACCCGCTTCATTACCTTTTTCCCACTAAATCACCATGATTTCATCTATGACACGACACTTAACCAACACATCATAAGTTCAACTCTTAATACTAGACCAAAATTCAAGAAGAAAAAGATAGTCTTTATCCTCACCACATATTAGTGGGCTTAACCAACACATCATAAGTTCATCTCTTACCACTAGACCGAAGCTCGGGGAAAAAGATCTTTTCTTTATCTTCACCACATACATAGCAACTATAAATGCAAATGCAAGAACAAGAAAACACAATTCAGTGAAAAGAAAAAGCATACAACTTTAAGCATATTTCACGAAACCAAGACCAACCATGATAAAAAAAAATACAAACTTTTTCAATATCAACAACAAAAACATAACAAAAGACTTACAAAAAAACAGTTAAGAACCCCAGTTCTTGCATCCCATTTGATCTTTTTAATATTTTTTCAAGCAAAGTATTACGAAAAATAAAATAAATGTGACCGCAGAATAATTTGTGCACGGACCGGCCTGTATAGAACAAAATGTGAAGAGAATGTGTTGTTTGTAAAGAAAGGGAGAGAAGATGAAAGAAAAAAGGAAGAAGGTGTAGGTTATAAGAGAGAAATATGGCTAAGGTATGGGGGTCTTAGAGAGGAGGGGTGGGGTGGGGTGACGTGTTTAAGGGAATTTGATGACGAAGACGGGCAATGGTGTCTTTACCAGAAAGGTTATTTCTACACACACGCACTATTATGTATTCTTCACTTTTCCGAGTAATAAAGTTTCAAACAAGCAAATGAAATGGAGGTAGTACTACAAAGTTTTCTTAAATTTGCAAAAAGATTAACATTAATTTCTTATCTTAAAATACGGATAAGTTTAGGGGACTGCTTATGAGTTTGGCCTTTATTTTAACAATAGTATATGGTTGAATAACACATTTAAGACTATTTGAACTTGCAAAATGCCGTTTCAATCAATCTATCTAACTTTTTCGTAAGAGATTTAGCAACTATATTTTGAGATTTCTATTGGACCATTTTCCTTTATTTAAAGTGAAATTGCTCAGTCATTTTCTAAACTTATCATGATATTTTCGTGATTATGAAAATGTATAATTAGAAGTAAACTAGAAAGTGATATCTAAACACGGGGAGTAACTCTTTTGGCAGAAGATAGAGTGGCCTTAGTGCAGAAAATGGGGTCAGAATTGAACTAGTCTGTTAATTTTAGACTGTATTTCTTGTTTGTGAATTGTGATCTTCAAGAATCTTTGCTTTATTAGAACTGGACAAACTCATAAATTAATTGTACTTAAGGGAAAAAAACTTTAAACAATGAGAAGTGGATGAAGGGGGGTGGGGTAAGAATCAGAAAATGCAATAATGATAGTACTGTTTAGCATCTGCCTAGTTCTTTGAAACTATCATCATCAAGTCTTAGATTGAAAATTCTTTTATAATTTTAATATTTTTTTCTACTATCTATTTTCATCTTTACTTTTTGAGAATTGAAAACTGTCTTGGGTTTTCTTCTTCACCTTTTTTAATGTTCTTTTTAACTATTTTCTGATAAACCTGTTTCCTACTCGAAGTGACTACTCTATTTACTGCCACCCCTTTAACCCTACAGATCCTTTAGCACACTGGGAAAAGAGTTTACATCACAGTTTCACCTTGATACAAGTGCCTTCTTAACAATATCAACTCCTATATATATCTACCTCAAAAAATAAACTGAAATAGGTGTATCAAAGACCTGCTCTGACTACTTATTTTCTTTGCATATTTACTAGTACTAGACTACTAGCATAGAATTTGTTTGATGTATGTTAACTTAACTAGCGTTTGCGCATACATTCTCAAATAATTTTTAGAAAATACTTTTTGGGTAAAGTTTGGTATGAAAATAAAAAAGTATTTGGACATATTTTTTTGGAACAAATTTTTTGGTTCAAAAGAGCCTTTGAGCTCTTATGAAAATGAAATTTGATATGTAAATGTGTAGTTTTTTGCTCAAAAACAGTTCAATGTCACTTTTTGAGTTTTTGGGACAAGTTCTACATAAAAAGCATAAACAAACATGTTTTGGCCCGAAAACTCCTAAAAAATCCCTTAAAAAACTATGTCCAAATGGAGCTTAATAATCATGGCCAAAGAGTTCCTTTTTTTTTTTTTGGCATAATTATCATGTACTCTATTCATTTTATATTATATATCGTTGTTTGAGTTGAATTAAAATTTTACAATAAAATAAATACTTTATAGTTTGTGATCTAAAATAAATAAATATTTGAACGGCTATAAATCATCTCATAAAAATATGAAGTGATAACTTTGAAGTTAAATTATTTTCAAATTTAAAATTGTACAATTTTTTTAACGAACTATATAACATCTTTTTGGAGCAGATGTAATATCTATGTCCACTGACCCAATTCCTAAAATATAATTGACCTATAAATATAAAATATATTGTTTGATAAAGAAATTTCAAGTGATCACTATTAGGCCATCTCCAACCCTCGACCCCATTTTTTTCTCCAAAATGGAGAAATTTTCAAAATGGATAAACTTACTCCAACCATTCCCCCATTTTTTCCTTCAAAAAGAATATTTTTTTTATATTCTTCTTTCTCTTCTATATTATATTATTTTTTTATCTCAATTTTATTTTCTTGTTTCCATTAATGCATTATGAGGTGCAAAATAAGCATTTCGGTCCTTAATTTTTTTGTGTCGAACTGAAAATTATTCAAATCGGTGATTTTTATTTACTATAATTTCATCTACTACCAATTTTACATAAAAATAATATATATGAAAATTAATTTATCAAAATTATACGCCAAAATTAAGATATAAAATTAATATTATAAAGATACTCCTATTTAATAAATATAAATAAGTATACCTAATATGATAAACTAAAAGGGTTAAATGATAAAAAATACTAGTAAAATAATAATGAACAGTGATGGGGAAGATGAATAGTATCACTCCAAATTTGGAGTTGGGGTGACACTATTCATCCTCTATAATAGAGGCAAAAATGACGGTGGATTGGAGTAAAATTCCTCCATTTTTTACCCCATTATAGTATTTGGAGGCAAATATGGAATAGCATTGGAGATGGCTTTAGCCCGATCGTAATGCCATATTTTAACTGTATCAATTTATCTCCTCCTCTCCCTTTAAAATTTCCACGGTAATACTACAATCTTTTATTAAAAGGTAACGATGAGTGTGTGTGTGTATATATATAAATAAATAGTAACAAATAAAATTGTTCAATTATTAAAAAAAGGTACATATAGGAATTTGTCGGTACTTGTTTTTTTAATTTAATGACCAAGTACATAAGGAGAAAAATAGTTGTAAGATTTGGGGATAAGATGGAATGAGACAATAGGATCTTTGTATTATCTATCTCTGGTCATCATTAGCAACGGGACTTCCGAGGATTGAAATGACAACTAGCCTTGGGACCAGAGGCAAATATTTCCAAAACGAAGACAAGGTAGTATTTATTTTGGAATATTTCCTCTAGGGGAATAAAAACATTACTCATTTTTCAATTTGATTCTCTTTTTTCGAAAGAAAGTACTTTGATTATTTAACAACAAATAGATATGAAAATAAGTTTTGCTTTTTAACAGCCAAGCAATGTAGTGGATGAAAGTGATCTTTATTTCTAATAGAAAGTCTCAAATTTGAGCATCAAAACTTTAAAAAAAAAAAAAAGGGTTACTCGAAAATAACTTCCTTTTAATGAGTCACTAGTTTAGTACTCCTACGATGCGTGGACGCTAACAAAAAATATAATCTTGTAGAATTTTGGAGAGAGGCACATAATAACAAAGAAACTTAAAAACTAATGGAATCGAATCCAAACTGTGATGTTGTTCCTTAATTTTTTTATTACATTATCAACTAGTACTTAATATTACTACTCTGAGAATAACTTCCTTTTAGTGAGTCATATGTGATGCATATTTTATCTAGCTAGTGAAATTAGGTACCTCATGATTAAAAAAAAGGTTTTTTTTTATCATCATTCAAAATTTATAGATTTCAATAGTAATTCCTATTTTTTAATTTATAAGTATAATTGATTTGGTTATTATTGCATATAACTCTCTAGTATTTGTTACTTTTTTTTATAGATTAATTAAGATTTACACGGCATATTATTCACTAAATGGATTTCATCAATTCTGCTAAAATCCTAATTGAACTGTCGTACGATTAAACTATAAAAATTGTCGAGAATCTATCGAAAATAATCTATTTACCGTTTAATGAGTAAAGTTTACGTATATTTTATTCTTCCAAAACCCTATTATGGACACACACTGAGTATGATATTGTTATTGTAATTTGTAAGTATAAAAACTCTAAACTTTACTTTATCTCGATAATTTATATCCAACCACCTACTAAATTCTACATATTTTTTAGATTTTTTTTTTGTTTTTGTTTTTTTTTTGGTGATGGGTGGGTAGGGGCGGACTCACATGGTCTGATCCGGTGCTCGAGCACCCATTGAACTCGACGCAGAATATGCATATGCACATAGACAGTATGTAGAAAATGTATATATATATATATATATATATATATATATATATATATATATATATATATATATATATATAAAAAAGGAAATATAAGGCCCTACAGGTGCTTTGGTTGAGCAATGGGTGCTAGGGCTTGGGTGCTCACACCCTGAAGCACTGGTGTTCGAAATATTGCAGCAACAATCTTTTTTTCTAACAAGAGATTGTACTTGTGGACCTCCTTAACTGAATCTAGCATTAATTTGTGAGCATAATATAGCTAAAATTTCGCCCAAATAGTACTATTTACTACTTTTTTTTTATTTTATTTATTAGGTGTAAATATATAAACAAAATGTGCCTTAAAAAAAAACTCTAAACCCTTTTGAATACAAAACACACGTTTCACAAGGTAGCAAATTTTTGTTAAGAGAATTGAGCATCCACGACCTTCGAATCCTAAATCCGCCATTGTGTAACAAGAGAGGTGGATGTGGGATGGTGGGGGAGTGTGAGAGGGACTGTAGTCCGGGTTTCACGGCACAAGGAGACGAAGGGTGAAAGAGACAGGACTTGACTGCTGCCCTCTTTCTTCTCTTCTCTTCCTATGTGATTTGTCAGTGATACGTTACATCTGTTTTCTCCCAACCCCATCTACTGTCCTATTACTCCCTCCCTTTTCTCAGTTCCACTACAACTATTTCTCCATTTCTTCTTTCACCCTTACTTTTCCTCCATATTCACATCCTGTTGCCCTTTTCACATTTTAATTAAGGAAAAAAATAGGTCAAAATACTTTTAACGGACTGGAAGTGCTTAACTATCGCGATTGCCCCTTATCAGAAGTCAGAACTGTTAACTACCAAACTATTAAGCATCGATATTGATATATCGAAAGTTTATCGGTACGGTATTGATTTTGTATAATTATACCATTTTGTATAATTGATATACCTCTTAGAATAAGCTAAAAGTCAAACCGTATCAATCAATAAATACTCTTAATTCTAAGTGGAATACTCTTAATTCTAAGTGGAAAGAGTAAAGAATCAAAAGCAATTTTTATCTAGTTTAAAAGAACTCTTTATTGTAAAAGAAACACAGAGTATTACTGTAGTGTAATTAGTAAAGAAAACTCATATGGTACTAGTATAGCATCTTGGTGTTATTGACATTTGATAATAGGAAAGGGGGTGTGGGTATTTGGGAAAGGGAAAAAATGGATGTAGACAAGTCAAAGCAATTGTAAAATTGAGGGAGATCCTCCTCCTAATCTCTCTGTACACTGTCAGTGTAGCCCCCCCTCTCTCTGAAAAGGAAAAGAGAAGAGCTTTGTGGTAGGAATTGAAGCATCTCTTCATACTCTATCATCAACTATGCAACTCACTATACCCCTTCCTAGTAAAGCAATGAGCCCAAACAAAAGTCATGGGGTCCATGAATTGTATATATACAGTTCATTACTCCTATATTATATCTCTCTAAAAAAGGGAAGAAAAAAAAAAGCTCTTACTACTATACATAAGGATAAATGTATTCACTTTTTTAATGTACTTCAATGACAACAATTCTACTTGTGTGGGTTTATTCACGTTGTGATTCAATCTCTACTTTTAAATGTAAATTTAAACAATTAATAATAGTGTCATTTTTCTAGACAGTTTTCTTTTAGTCTGGAATAAAATTATGTATGATCTGCACCATTCAACACGTAAGTTTATTTAATTATATAGAGCCCGTTTGGGTGAGCTTAAAAGTAGCCTATAAGGTAATAAGCCTATTAATATAGGGGAAAGTGCACGAAAGGCCATTTTTGCCACTGGTCTTTGGGCACAGGCCACTAATACCAAAACATTTAGTTTGTGGCCACTTTCACTTCAAAGATAGAACTTCAGTCCAGGGGCCGGATTGAAGTTCAGTCCTTAAAGATTGAACTTCAGTCCAGGGTCATATGGATTGAAGTTCACTCCTTAAAGACAGAACTTCAGTACAGGGCCATGTTGACTGAAGTTCAGTCCTTAAAGATTGAACTTCAGTCCAGGGCTATATGGATTGAAGTTCAATCCTTAAAGATATAACTTCAGTTCAGGGCCATGTTGACTGAAGTTCAGTCCTGTCCTTAAAGATGGAACTTCAGTCCAGGGCCATATGGACTGAAGTTCAGTCCTTAAAGATGGAACTTCAGTCCAGGGGCCGTATGGACTGAACTTCAGTCAATGATCAGAACTTAAGTCAATGTTTATTTAGTAAAGGCCCAAAAATGGCCTCTAGTGTAAGACCAAAGAAAATAGTGGCCTCAAACCAAATACCGATGTTAAAAGTGGACGCTGGGCGAAATTTTTACATTAATATATGTTTGGTAACTTAAAAAATTTTGGACTTATAAGCCATAAGTGGTTTAAAGGTCACTTTTTGAGAAATTAGGAAATGCTAACTTCTCAAAAAATGAGTTTTAAATCACTTTTTAACTTATAAATCACTTAAAATAAGCTGCTTATAAACTCACCCAAACGGGCTAATATAGTTATATACACAACTTATTAGGAAAATTCTATGAAGCTTTGTACTCTCTGGTTTCCACCAATTTGGATTTCGTATTGTGATGTCACGCTTTGGCTATTGGTTATCATGGGTGGCCCTTGAACAGTTTACTTTGGAAAGTATTTCGACAAACTAACGTGTTCAATAATTATTTGAATTTTTTATTTTTGAGTAATCTAATGAAAAAGGATCACATAACTGTCTAATAGTAGTATTTTTTGTAATTGTTTGATTAATCAACTCGATACGCACCCACAATGGACAACTCCATACAAACCCTATATATAATTTTGTACATGCAGCGATTGGGTGTGAGGTCTCAAGTATGGTTGAGATCCCGTAGTTAAAGTTTTCGGATTCAAATTATGAAAATGAAAAACCATTAACAAAGAATTCTTTCATCTTTCATTAACTTATTCGGTACAAATCTAAATTAATAAGAACAAAAAAATACTACAAATTTTGTATGTTCAATAAAGGCCAAGAGAACTAGAGAAGCACGTCAAAACTAGTCGTCCAACAGTAGCATGTGTTGTATGCTGTATTAGTGACAGAAGGGAGAAAGAAAAGATGGACACACAAATGACAATGCAATAGCATATCAGCCCACCAAGTCCTTCCCAATTGGAGAAATTATTATTACTATTGAAAATACAGTACAAGGGAAGGAAAAGAAAGCCTGCACATCTTATGGGGATCTGCAAGTGAATTATATGGCAGGTCCCCCACATTACCCTTTCTTTCCTTCTCCTCTCAAATAAAACAAAACAATATTAAGATGTGGGAAAAATCATGCCAGCTCTCTCAACTATAGCCTCGGCAATTTCTGACCTTCTCCCCATTAAAGGACATGAGATTTCCTCAATGCATTGTAAAATAGGCCCTCCAACCATGAAAGAAACTATTTTATTTGTTTGCAGTAGGTGTGATTCTACTTGAACTATATAAATTTTGTAGTAACTTACACTTATATTGGAATGTGACATAGTAGGGCTTCTAACCATGAGCGGACCTAGCCTGCAAAAAATGACTAGTGGTGCATTGTTGCGCTTGTGTCATAACATGTTGAGTTAATTGATAAGTTTCGTAGGAGCGATCATATATTTAATGTAAATATCGAACTGATCATCTTACTTTTAGAACTAGGGGAATTCAAATTATATTTACGGAAAGGGCCAAAATTGCTCATGTGGTTTGCGAAAAGGGACAAGGTAGCTTCCGTTTAAACTTCAATCTATCACTTGCCCTGAAAAAAGTCGCACATTATTGCCCTTAACGAGACACGACTTAGGGGCCATTTGTTTTTATTAAGATTAAGACGTATGAATCTGAATACACAACTGAATATTAAGATGTTGTTTCTCGATATGAATAATGAATCATTAAGACTGTTTGTTTTTTCAATATCTGACTGTATATAATTTGTCTATATTTGAATATAATAATATATTGAATAACATAATTAAACATTATATTACTCAATAGAAGGAAAAATATCCTATGATAATCCTCTCCCAAAAATTCCAAGAAACTCCATTTGCAGATGACTTTCTTAAGCTCGTTTCAATTGATGTTGCTATCTCCATTCTCACACAACATATCAAAAACTTCTTCTTCTTTTTTTTTCTCTCAAACAAGGCTTTGTTTAATCAAACAAATCTAGAACCTCAGCTAATCCAGCCTTTATTAACAATACACATGTAATTTCTGCTCATATGAAGATCTCTTTTACCAAACCAAAGGCTTTGTAAATTCTACCTACTTATCTCTATTCACTTACAATGAATCAGTCATATTGTTTGGCAACGATATTCAGTGAGTTCTTTATAAACAATCTATGAGAACATCTTGTAAATTTTAAAAAATAATAGGAAAATTAAATATGTAGTTGTTCAGGCTGAAAATTTTTTAGAGGCTTTGGTAGTATGAGAGAGAGGGGGTGAAGTAATTTGTGTAGATGGAGAGATAGAAGAAATAGAGAGTGAGGAAGAAGCATAAAAAGAAAAAACAAGAATTGGAGTTGTTCCATTTTCCGTGAACGTGCTTTCCGAAAATAGTGGCGTCATTTTTAAAGATCTGTATCGTGTACAGACTTACCCACACATCTGTTTTATAAAGAGGCATTAATATCTATTAAGTTCTTCTCGGAGGAAAAAAATAAATGCACTTAATATATAGTCATCTGAATCATTCAAATTCAGATTTCCATTAAGTGCAAACAAATAAAGCCTTAGCCTTAATTAGAACTCGTTAAGAGTCAAGGCTTTCACGTTGCCCTTGTTAATCATCCCCGACCCAAATTTCTTTGAACCAAAACCACGACCAATTTCACTCTTTAATTGAAACACCAGACCTCCTTTATTCTTCATCCATTAATAGCTCTAGGCATCATCTTCTCCACAAAATTTGTCCTCCTAAGTTTGAGATTTCTCCATTAATTCCTTTGTAGAGTTCAACTCCGGCTTAGGGTTCCAATTAAAAAATGAGTCAGTATTCAAGCGTGTCTTATGGGTCGGGGAGTAACTGTCATTGTAGCATCGTTGCGAGACATTTCACGGCTTGGACTCCATCAAATGCTGGGAGATGATTATCTAAATGTTCAAGCCCAAATGTAAGTTCAATTTACTTATGATGTAATGAGGTTTTTAAGCTACTCTAACTAGGTATGAATTGTTTATTTTGGGCAGGAATATAAATGTGAATTATGGGAATAGGATGATGATGAGTTGTCTCATCGAGTTACAAATCTAATCTGCAATTTAAAGAAGGAAAATGACATGTTGAAGAAGGAGTTGGCTAAACATGGCATTTCGATGGACGATGGAGGGATTGAACAGTTGAAGGCAAAGGTGTTCAAACAGCGAATAATGATTTTTATGTCGTGGTGTTGCATTGTCGGACTTGTGGTAGCTTATGTGATGAAATGATAGAGTATTTAGTGTTGTGGTCAGTGTTTATTGTCTAGTTTAAGTTTGTTAATTAGACGATCCCATTGTTGTGAGTTGAAGTTCTTGTTTTTGTGTTTCTATTTTGCTGCAAAATTTGTACCATTTTGATGGTGTAACAATGATCAATGTTGGATAATTTTATTGATTAATTTCATACTATTTTGCTGCAGATTCTCATCTTTTAGATAAAAATTGGTGAAATATGGTACACATATACCCTCAATCTACACGTGAGGTAGATATGACCCTCATCCATGCATTAAGCATGAGTGAAAAAATACATTTGTTACACCAAGCCTAAAGTAGAATAGAATCCACAATTCATACATTACTAAACACAAATAAATAAAGCAAGCCAAAAACATAGTATTATGTCACGACCTTAGTCTTGAACTAAGCGAATCGTGCGGCACTTGACAATTTGCTCACGACCTTGCTATGCCAAGTCAGCCGAAACTACTAAGGATCGCTAAGAGAATGGAAATGAACAAGAAAGAATTGCCAAAGGAAGCTTTTTATTATTTGGAAGATTGTTGTTGGATTGCTTGATGGTTTTACAAATGAATGGCCCCTCTATTTATACTACTCACTTAGGGGCTAGTGTGCAAATATTAATTGTTTACAAGTCTCTCTCTAGAATCCTCCATATTTACAAATAAGTCTCATTCTAGAATAATTCACCTAGCTAGAATATTCGAAGGCTTTCTAAAAGTCTTCCTAGCCAATCCATAACTATCTAGAATATTCCCAAGGGAATATCTCCATACTTCCCTAGAATATTTCATCAAGTGCTAGGCTCATTATCCATGTAAGCTTCCACATGGCAAAGCTATGCGCCAAATGGCGCCTACGTGGCATGATGACGTGGCGGGTCATCACACTCTCCCCCACCTGATGTTGCGACGACCGCGGCGCAATGCTGCTGCGTGAACTCTCGGATTTTGTCCTTGAATTGCCACAAGTCTTCATAACGCTCCCACGTAGCCTCTTCTGGTGCTTGTCCCTTCCAGTGTACAAGAAACATGGCCGTGGCCTTTTGCCCCTGTTTCCGTATGGCTTGGTAGTCAATAATAGCTTCAATCTCCCGCTCATGAGAAGCAGTGATAGTGATAGGAGCACGCCTCGACTGGCCCCTACTCGGATCTTCCTTGTCTTCGTGGTATGGCTTGAGCATGCTGGCTTGAAAGACAGGATAGATCTTAAGATGTGATGGTAACTCAAGCTTGTAAGAGATCTTACCCACTCTGGCAACGATCTTGAACGGGCCCTCGTACTTGCGCATCAAATTTTGGTGCATGCCCCGTAGCGACTTGAATTGCCTTGGGTTAAACTTCACCATGACCATGTCTCCAACTTTATAGTCTGTGGGACGCCGCCTACGATCTGCAAACTTCTTTATCCTCTTAGCTGCTTTATCCAAGTAGGACTTGGCAGTGTCAAGCTGCTCCTCCCAGCCCTTGGCCATATGATAAGCCCCCAAACTCTTTCCTTCGAATGTTGCAGGTAGTGAATGTGGAGTTTGTGGTTGTTGGCCAGTGGCTAGCTCAAATGACGTCCGCCCCGTGGACTCGCTCCTCTGCAAGTTGTAAGAGAATTGGGCTATGTCCAAGAGTCTTGCCCAATTCTTCTGATGTGCGCTCACATAATGCCTCAGATAGCACTCCAGTAAGGCATTGACCCGTTCTGTTTGTCCATCTGTCTGTGGATGGAAGCTGGTAGAAAAGTGCAGCTCCGTACCAAGCATTTCAGATAGCTCCCTCCAGAAATTTCCACTGAATCGAGGGTCTCGATCGCTGATGATGTGCCTCGGTAAGCCCCAATACTTCACCACGTTCTTGAAGAATAGCTTGGCGGCTTCTTTGGCTGTGCAACTGGCTGAGGCGGCCATAAAAGTGGCATACTTTGAAAATCTGTCCACGACCACCATAATAGTGTTGTAACCGTCGGACTTGGGCAAGCATGTGATAAAGTCCATAGTCACGCTCTCCCATGGACGCTCTGCAACGGTAGTGGTTCCAAAAGTCCTCCTGGCTTCTGCTGCTCAACCTTGTCCTGTTGGCATACAAGACAAGTCTGAACATAACACTCTATGTCATCCCGCATGCGTGGCCAGTAGTAGACCGACTCAATCAAGGCCCTAGTGCGTCGTTGGCCTGGATGGCCGGCCCACATAGTATCATGGCTCTCCTTTATGATGCGCCGCCTGATGTCTCCAAACTTAGGCACGTAAACCCTCCGTCCCGTGGTAAGCAATAGTCCATCTTCCACCCAAAAACGTCTCGTCTTGCCTTGGGTAGCTAACTCCATGAGCTGCTTGGCTGCTGGGTCATGTTGCATACCCTCCTTGATAGCCTCGCGAATGTCACAACTTGCTGAAGTGATGGCAGCAAGTTCGGCTTTCCGACTCAAGGCATCGGCCACAACATTTCCTTTGCCTGGCTTATACTCCAACACATAGTCAAACTCAGCCAAGAAATCCTGCCACCTAGCCTGCTTCGGTGTGAGCTTCTTCTGCGTTTGAAAATAGCTAGTGGCCACATTATCTGTCTTGACCACGAACTTTGACCCAAGCAAATAATGTCGCCATGTGCGTAGGCAATGCACAATAGCGGTCATCTCCTTCTCTTGTACTGTGTAGCGTCGCTCCGTGTCATTCAACTTGCGGCTCTCGAAGGCTATAGGATGTCTATCTTGTATCAATACACCCCCAATGGCAAAGTCCGAAGCATCTGTAGGTACCTCGAACATCTTGGCAAAGTCTGGCAATGCTAAGACTGGTTCCTCCGTTACCGCTGTCTTAAGGCCTTCAAACGCCTGTTGACAATGCTCCGTCCAATCCCACGGCTTATTCTTCTTTAGTAACTCAGTCAGTGGTGCGGCCTTGGCTGAATAGCCACTAATGAACCGATGATAGTAGTTGACAAGGCCAAGGAAAGATCTTAACTCGGTTACCTTAGTTGGTGCCTCCCATTCCTGGATAGCTCGTACCTTAGCCTCGTCCATGCGTAACTCCCCGCTACTAATGACATGCCCCAAGAAGTGCACCTTCGACTGGGCAAACTCGCACTTCTCCCGCTTGATGTATAACTCATTCTCCCGCATGACTTGGAAAACCTTCCTTAAGTGCTCCACGTGCTCCTCCAGAGTGTTGCTATAGATGACTATGTCGTCCAAGTAGACCACCACAAACTGATCAAGATAGGGATGAAAAATCTTGTTCATGAGAGTGCAAAATGTAGCAGGTGCATTGGTTAAGCCGAAAGGCATAACCAACCACTCAAAGGCTCCGTATCTCGTCACGCATGCTGTCTTTGGCTCATCCCCTTCTGCAATACGAACTTGGTAGTAGCCCTTGCGAAGATCCAGCTTGGTAAAGTACTTGGCTTGTCCAAGTCTGTCGAACAAGTCAGCAATGAGCGGGATCGGATATTTATTCTTCACGGTGACCTTGTTGAGCGCCCGATAGTCTATGCATAGGCGCAATGATCCATCCTTCTTCTTCTGGAACAATACTGGTGCGCCAAAGGGTGCTTTCGATGGGCGGATATGACCGGCATCTAGTAGCTCCTTCAATTGTTTCATAAGCTCCTCCAACTCGGGTGGTGCCATCCGGTATGGGGCAAATGCGGGTGGCTTAGCTCCTGGCTCCAGCTCAATCTTATGATCCACCTCACGTCTCGGAGGCAAGTGCTTAGGCAGCTCCTCGGGCATTACATCTTTGTTTTCCTCGAGCAATTTCTCTATGCAGGGCGGCAATGTCTCTGGCTTACCATCGTCATCTTTTAAGCTTGCAAGGGTTGCTATGAATGTTGGCTCCCCTTTCTTGAGCCCCTTGACAAGCTGCATAGCCGAGAGATGTGTCTGACCTTTTCCCGGTGGCGGCATGGTCACTGTAGGAGGTAGGGATCGATTATAGTATGACAACGTTGGAAGAACTCTTGCCCAATTATAATGTCGAAGATATCCATAGGTGCAACGGTGAAGGTTGTCATACCTTGCCAACTGCCCAACTTTAAACTAACATCATTGGCTACACCGCATACCTTTGTCAGCTCGGCATTGACTGTCTTGAGGCGGGTGTTGCTTGGAGCAAGCTTCAACCCTAGTCTCTTTGCTGCGGCCTCGGTCATGAAGTTGTTTGTTGCTCCAGTGTCGACCATAGCACGTGCGGGCTTGTTGTTGATAATGAGATCCACGTACTGAGTGCTATACTCGTTGGCCTTATTAGCTTGCCTCATGACAGCTCCACATAGTCCGATCGTACCCAATTGTGCTGTGCCCGAACTATCTCCTTGCTCCTGCTCCTTTCGCTCCCGCACTATGGCACTGAGACTCTTTAGGTCGTGACAATTCCTAAAGCCGTGCGGTCCTCCACAGATGTAGCATCCTTTCTTCTCAGCCTGCGCCTTTTTCTCGGCATAACCCTGACGACCACTCTTCTTGCCATCAGATTTGTTGGCGTCTTGAGTCTTAGGGTGTTGATGTTGCGTCTCCTTTCCTCTACCACGGTCTCCCCCACCTTTGGCAGGGCCACCCTTTGACTCTTTGCCCTTGCTTTTGTCATGTCTGTCATGCCTGAAATCCATCAAAGACTCAGCCTCAACTATGGCTTGGTCTATGTCGGTGACTTGTCGACATTGTAACTCCTGCTTAGCCCAATTTTGCAACCCGTCCATGAAGTGGAATAACAAGTCATCACTAGTAAGGTTGGGGATTTGAAGCATGAGGGTGGTGTACTCCTTCACATAGTCCCGAATTCTCCCTGTCTGCTTTAACTCCCTAAACTTGCGCCTTGCTTCATACACGATGTTGTTGGGGAAGAACTGCCGCTTGAACTCTGCCTTGAACTGCTCCTACGTGCTAATGGTGCACAAGCCTTTCTCGATGTCAGCCGTCTTCCTTCTCCACCAAAGCATGGCAGTTTCTGAGAGGTACAACACTGCGGTGTTGATCTTAGCCTCTTCGTCCCTCACTTTTCCATGCTTAAAGTAGTTCTCCAAGTGCCAAAGGAAGTTCTCCACCTCTTGCGCGTCACGAACCCCTTTGAACACTGGAGGCTTGGGAGCCTCGATCTTAGCCTCCCTCATCACAACCACATTGCTGGCTGCCTCGGTCACACCAGCATCGACCTGCTCCTCGAGTGCCTCCATCTTTGTCTTCATGGCATCGATGGTGCTCAGCGCGTCCATGAGCCTGCACTCCAAGGTAGTGATGGTCTGTTTTAGCTCAAACTCGGCTTGCTTACGTCCCTCCAACTCTTTCTGGACGTCCTCAATCTCATCAAGGGTGTGCCTTTCAAGAGTGTCGAAAGCGCCTTCTAGTTTTTCCAAGCGTTGGTCAACGATGTCCATGGCTTCCATCCCCGCTTCGACCTTCAAGATCCATTCCTTCCCGGGCATGAGGTCATCGTCTTCCTCCTCACTTGCCTCGGTGGTTGGTGGGTCTGGGGATGTAGTCTTTTCGCTTGGAATGTTACTAGACGGTCCTTCCTTACTCTCGTTGGCATTCCTCTTTCTACTTCGCCCTTTCTTGGTGGCGGACTCCCGAACAACGTTGGTTGGAACATTGGCAATGTTGAGTTGGTTGTTGGTTTCCTCCACGTTGGCCATTCCCTTAGTCACAACCTTCGCTCTGATACCACCTTGTCACGACCTTAGTCTTGAACTAAGCGAATCGTGCGGCACTTGACAATTTGCTCACGACCTTGCTATGCCAAGTCAGCCGAAACTACTAAGGATCGCTAAGAGAATGGAAATGAACAAGAAAGAATTGCCAAAGGAAGCTTTTTATTATTTGGAAGATTGTTGTTGGATTGCTTGATGGTTTTACAAATGAATGGCCCCTCTATTTATACTACTCACTTAGGGGCTAGTGTGTAAATATTAATTGTTTACAAGTCCCTCTCTAGAATCCTCCATATTTACAAATAAGTCTCATTCTAGAATAATTCACCTAGCTAGAATATTCTAAGGCCTTCTAAAAGTCTTCCTAGCCAATCCATAACTATCTAGAATATTCCCAAGGGAATATCTCCATACTTCCCTAGAATATTTCATCAAGTGCTAGGCTCATTATCCATGTAAGCTTCCACATGGCAAAGCTATGCGCCAAATGGCGCCTACGTGGCATGATGACGTGGCGGGTCATCACAATTAATAGCAATTAAGTTCAAAAGCATAGATACTATTACATTACACTTTACCATCGGGTGCTTAACCAACTCAAAACAAAGTTAAAAATTAAATATCCATAACCTACTAACTATATCAACCACTGAATGGTTAGATCAAAAGAGAAACAAAAAAGAAGCTAGTATCAGTCATAAGTTTAGTATAATTTCACAACCTCATATTCACTGAAAGTCATTATGACTATCATTTCTTGCCCTTAAAGCCGTCTTTCTCTTCCAAACTTTCTCCAAAATTTAATTTGTTGCCATAGCAGCTTTGCCCTTCCACGTGGGTCTTGGTCGGTGAGTAAGGTAGGTTGGTTGTGACTGAGGAACCAGTATGATCTCCAGTGAATTAGATCTTTTTGGTTCTAGTTGGATGGCTATAGTGGGTCTCATCTCCATCCTTGCTTGTGTCTTTGAAACCACTATTGACCTAAGTTTAAGGTCATCATCATGACCAACATCAGGTCCGTAAAGAGTTAAGCTGGATTGTTGTGTTCCAGTCTAACAACCATCATTTAGCGCTTGTCCATAAGATTTCGGAGCAATATTTCAAATATTGACTTCAAATCAGTATTTGTATATGAAATTTGTATAAAATTTCAAATTATGATCCAATTATTATTTCAAATCCCAAATTCTCTAAATGGTAGAATTTGGGATTTCAAATTTTGATTCAATTTTGTTTAAATATAAAATTTGACCGATAAGTTTATATTTTGTTAAAAAAGACTCATCTTATAGTTTGTATAAATGAATCATGCAAGACATGAAGAGATTGTTCATACCATGTGGAATGATTATATTAAAGAATAGCTAAATAATAATATTGTTGATTTTTTTTAAAGTGGATCTTTGAAAAATTATGTATATTTGAAAGTTTGTAATAACATGTAATAATCTATCTATAAAAGGATTATTGAGATATGTAATTTTTTAATGTAGCGCTTTAGGATAGTCCAATATCTTATTTATGAACTATGATTTGCTCATTTGGTAAGATTATATAAGTTTTGGGGAAGTTTTGATAGTTTTCAAAAAAATGAGGGGTTTTCATGTTTATGAGAAAAAATACAATTTAAGAAATTTAAGAAGTTCAAATTGAATGTCGAAATAAAATTTCAACTTGCCAAATCCCAAATCCCAAATTCGAAATTCCAAATCATGTCCTAACGGGATAGGAAAAAAAATTCGCAGCTTAAGATTCAAACCAAGGTTCTTTATTTGTCTCTGCTGCCTAGGTTTTTGGAGATCGACTACGTGATACTGGTAAAGTACGGAAGCGAGAAATCTAGATAGAAACAAGACGAGGCTTGAACGATCCTTCAAGGTAGTATCGAGGAACTAGTCTCGATATATCCTCGAATCAATGTCAAGAATTACCTGTGATATACGAACGGTCCTCAAGAGACACTTGACTCTTGCAAAGAGTTCGGTCGGGTTTGGAATGAGGTTCAATTAGTTCTACCAATTGATTCAAGCCAAAAATAAGGGTTTCATTCATTCAAGAGATTATGTCTCAAACTTCGTTCTTCAATATTCAAAAGCTAGCTAATTGAAATGAAAGCCTAAGGGGTCCTTTTATAGGTGCCCTCTAAACATAATAAAAGGTCTAAAATACCCCCAAAGTGGGTTAGAAAGACATAAGCTGCGTAGGGCTAAAGTAGGAATTACATAGCAAAATAAGTAAAATTTTCGTCAAGCAAAAGCAGAAGTGGGCGGTCCGCCCATGGGACTAGGCGGCCCGCCTCTTTGCTAATATGTGAGTATCAATGGGGAGTGGCCGGTCCGCCTCTGTTAATGGGCAGTCCGCCTCCTTGAGATCTAGAGAGTTGGATCTTGAGTAGGCGGTCCGCCTAAAGCTGTGGGCAGTCAGCCTCTTCCTAGGCTGCCTTGGTGCGCTCCTCCTTAACCTTGTGATGCTCTCCCTTGGACTTGAACGCTCCACCCTTCGTCGGATCTATGGGATGTGCCTTCAACTCTTCTCCCAAGCTCTTGGTCTCCTCTTGCTTGCATCCTTCAAGCTTGGTCCTTGAGAGTTGGCGTCTTAGCTTGATTTGCCCCGCATCATCCTCTCCTTCTTGAAGGGATTTCGTCCTCAAAATCAAGGCGTCATCCACCACGGCACCATCACCTCCTTTATCCATCTTGAACGTCACTTTGACATAGGATTCTTCCAAGTTTTTCCTTGCCTTAGCATGGAGCTTAGGACCTACAAGTAAACAAAAAATCTCCTACTACACAAGTAGGTTAGTGTTAGCAGTGTAGAAAATACACTCTTATGATATAGCCAAGAATCAATAACAATGAAAAAGGTCATGTTCCCAAGGGAAACAACAAGTACTTGGCTTAACATAGATAGGCACTCAATACAAGAATGAGCAAATAGATCATTGTAACATGGAAAATGCAAGATCAAGCTATCAAAATCCCTTTGATCCTTAAGCTCACGATCAATACACTAAACCATCCTCAAAGTGTGATCAACATGTAGGATGAAGTAAGTCAAATAGCTCAACCTACAACTAGCACCAATTACTCCACTCCCATTCTTTAGAGCATACTTACTCACACCAAGAGGTTCTTTTTCACCTCCAAATTCATCACCTAAACAACCCTTCTCATAAGGCAAACTCTCAAGGAATGTATTGATAATGACTTCTTCTTCATCATAACCCCAACAACCAAAAGTAGGATCACTCGAAGAGTAATTCACCTCACTCAAGGTCTCAAACAATGAGTTGCCTAAGGAGTCAAATCCTACACACCATGGAGGTTCTACCTTACTACTAACCCTAGTCCGATACAATTTACTAACACCAATGAAGGTGCCTTCAAACAATGGATTAGTAAAAGTTTGCGTTTCAATTTCGTGATCAAACAAAGGCAAGGTATCAAGACTAGGTTCATCACCCACACTTGAGGAGTCATCATAAACAACTTTGTCCAACTCATGCAATTTAGACTCCATAAGGTCACTGCCATCCTTACCATAACACATAGGTCTACCAAAGAGAAGCATATTAACAAGGGTATGATCAACTACCTCATCTTCCCCTTTGTCAAAAATTGGTGGTGTGTCATAGCAAAGGTCACAATCAAGGCCAACTATCACATCTACACTAGAGAGAGGTTCATTGAACAACAAGCTCACATCATGATGTGGCTTAACATTACTCTCAACTAGTGACATATAAGCACACACAAGTTGACTACTAGACTCTTCACTAGTGGCATATTCACTAGATGCATCACAAGTACCCACTAGCATTGAGTCATCATAAGACAAGAAACTAGTATGTTCATGAGAAGATGAAGAACCACTTACATTTGAGTTACTTCCTTGAGCACTCACATCACTTGAAGTGTCATGTTCAACTCCTCCTTTATGAAGCTCACATTGAAGATTTTCATCCTCTTGTCTTTCTTCCAAAGCACATGGTTGAGGCTCCAATGGCTTATTTTCTAAGGTACCTGTACAAGAGCTAACACTAGAAAAAGTAGAAGATGAAGAATAGTTAGAACAATGGGTGCTCTCACTCTCAATTTTTCTTTCCTCGCCTCTCTTTTCCCTTATTTTTTCCTCAAGGTCAAGTGTAGTTTGTGGTGACAATCCTCTCACATCACTCCTCATATACTCTCATTTTTCCTCTCTACGATTATCACCGGTCACTCCATCACTCCTCTCTTTCTTTTTTCTCTCATGTTCAAGTACAATGGAATGAGACTCAAGAGTGTCTTCATTTGGAGTAGAGTGACTCTCACTTTCAACTTGCAATGTCATGACAATAAGATTGTTGGCCTCGGGCTCAAGCACAATAGGTGACTTAGCTTTAGCCGCTTCTTTCAACTCCCTCATGCTTTTATAGTCCTCTCTTACTTGCCTTGGTGTCAAAGGCTTTAGCACATATTTCTTTCCTTCTTGCTTGACCGTGTAGGAGTTGGTTCGGCCATCATGTACCACACATCTATCATATTTCCAAGGCCTACCAAATATGAGATGGCAAGCTTTCATCAGCACGACATCAAACATGACCTTATCTTGATACTTTCCAATGTTAAACTCGATCAAGACTTGTTTCACCACTTTCAACTCTCCACACTCACTCAACCATTATAAACGGTATGGATGTGGATGTTTTAAAGTGGGCAATTTCAATTGAGAGACCAATGTTTGGCTCACTATGTTTGCACAACTTCCCGAAACTATAACCATTGAGTACACTTGTCCCATCACACGACATCTAGCATGAAAAAGGTTCCCTTTTTGCTCATTTTCTATCTCCTCCTCAATGAATATAGTACTCAAACTCCTCCTATCTACTAAGAGCAAGTTAGGATCATCTCCTTCCATCGTAGCCTCTTAAAAAACAACTGCATCACTCTCCTCATTCTCGGGCTCACTCTTTTGTTCATACACTAACCCATCATCCATAATAACCATGGTCTTTCGAGTAGGACAATCTCTAAAAAAATGACCATACCCCTTTCATTTGTGGCATTGAATAGAAGAAAAAGTAGGAATGTTCAACCGAGTTTTAGAATTACCTCCCACATTTGGTGTTGGCTTCTCATAAGTCTTCTTCACATCTCGACTTGCACTTGCTCCACTTGTGTTTGGGCTCTTCAAATCCTTTGATCGACTCACGGGAGTAGAAATAGTACTCCTATAGTGGGTGGACTTTTCTTCCTTGAACCATTGCTCGGCATCAACTGCGGCTTCAAATAGTTCATGAGGAGAAGCATACCTTTGAAACCTCAATTGAGAGGCTACCTCTCGGTTCAAGCCGTTCTTGAATCGAATGACGACAAATCATCTTCCTCCGCATCCATGTCTAAGGCCATCGGATTTGCTCAAACTCATTGTAGTACTCTTCAACCGTTTTGTAACCTTGCTTCAACTCATAAAGCCATTTGAGTTGTTCTTGACGATACTTGGGAGTCACATACTTTTCATCCATCACACATTTCAATTCTTCTCAAGTAAGGTTCACGGGCAAATCATTCCTTCTTCTTGACCGATTCCCACCAAGTGGAAGCAATGGATTCAAAGGAAGAGCTAGCATATGTGGCTTTCCTCTCATCGATCATTTCATTCGTGTCAAAGATTCTCTCCATCAACACTTTCCACTCAAGATACTTGACCGGATCACTACACCCTTTGAATGTAGGGATAGTGATCTTCACACTATTGAGATTATTATTGTCACGACCCCCTCGGTAAGGCTACGGTTGGCCCCCAAAGTAATCACCATAAGCATCATATTCCCTTCTCACATTCCTCTTACCATACCCCATTTGAGGTCCTTGACCTTGAGCTCTAGCTCTATTCACTTCCCTCCTCCATTCATTATTCTGCTATTTGGATAGGGAGCATCAAAGTCATTGTCATCATCTCCAAGTCCGGGCTCCTCCCCTTCTTGAGCTATATCAACATGCTCAAGAGGTGCAACGTTCATACGGGGTCTAGGGAGTGGAATGTCTCCTTTGGGATTTCCCAAGTTGTGGGAATGCCCACTTGTTGGGTAATGCCCAACAGACGCAACCTATGAGCAAGATCATCCTTTAGCCTTTGTTGCTTAACTAATTTGGCAAATTGTTCGGGTTTCACGGTTGAGCCTTCACTTGTGCCTTCCCCGGCTTCAAGTTGGACACTCGGGGTCCTTCTTTCGAGACTTTCAAGTCTCAAACTCATGCCTTCCAACTTGGTCATTATAGTAGCCAAGGTACTCTTAACGGTATCATCACCTTTACCGGCCATTGTACCTACAAAAACAAGCAAATTATTAGTGAAATAACCTCACACACACACACCTCACTTTAATGTCACGCGGGTACACTCGTTTAGAGGTGGGGAATTTATCACTCAAGCTTGAACCAAAGATATCACGTAGTTGAACCACGTTCCTAATAAACAACCAAATAATCCACAAGTCAAGCGCTCTTTGGGACGAGTGGAGTTAATGGGACTCGATGGACGCTAGGCTCTTTAAGTGCGGACTTGAAACAAATGGCTTTATGAGTCTTCTTTGAGTTCTACTCTCCACTAAGCACGATTATCCTAAAGGATCAAATAACTAGTACTAATCAAGTAGGAATGTTACTCTAATAGTACTAGCCGGAAGCAACGCAATAAAAAGAAATACGAAAACCTAAGAATCAAACTACCCGGACAACTTCCCAGAAGTAGGCGCCCCACCCTTTTAGAACAAGCGGTCCGCCCAATGCACTGCAGTGAGGAGTAGGCGGTCCTCCCCTGTTGACAGGTGCTCCGCCTAATAAAAGTCTAGAGACTTCACCAAAAATGAGGCGTCTGCCTGTGTGTATAGGCTCCGCCCACTGGGTTTTCCTGCAGCTTTTCAATAACGTGTTCTTGGTTTTAGCACCCAAAATTTCAACAATTTTCCACTAGTTTTTGCTATCCAATGGTACCAGAAGTCGTGTTAGTTAAGTCCCAACAATCCCCAATAGTCTTTAGCCTCAAACGATCAATAACAATCAAGATCCAATGTTCATCAAGTTTATAACAAGAGTTTCAAGACATGGGTTTCAAATCTTAAAAGTTTCGTTTCACAACTTCAAATCACAAGATATTGGTACCAAATAAACGACTTTTTGATAGAGAACAAGCCTCAATATCAATCAATCAATGGATCAATCAATCTAAGAAACTTTAGCATTTTTTTTTTGATATTTTTCAACTTTTAAATTTTTTTTTTTTTTGTATTTTCTTCTTTTTCAACAACAATACAAGAACTAAACTAGAAGCTAACGTAGGCACGATGAACAAGGATCGAGAGTTTGTAGTAAAAAATCTCCACCTTTGCTCTGATACCAAGATGATACAAGTAAAGTACGGAAGTGAGAAATCTATATAGAAACAAGACGAGTCTTGAACTATCCTTCAAGGTAGTATCGAGGAACTAGTCTCGATACACCCTTGAATCGATGTCAAGAATCACCTATGCTATATGAACGGTCCTCAAGAGACACTTGGCTCTTGCAAAGGGTTCGGTCGGGTTTGTAATGAGGTTCAATTAGTTCTACCAATTGATTCAAGCCAAAAGTAAGGGTTTCATTCATTCAAGAGATCATGTCTCAAACTTTTTCTTCAATATTCAAAAGCTAGCTAATTAAAATAAAAGCCTAAGGGGTCCTTTTATAGGTGCCCTCATAATAAAAGGTGTAAAGTACCCCTAAAGTGAGTTAGAAAGACATAAGCCACTTAGGGCTAAAGTAGGAATTACATAGCAAAATAAGTAAAATTCCCGTCAAGCAAAAGCAGAAGAGGGCGGTCCGCACATGGGACTAAGAGGCCCGCCTCTTTACTAGTATGCTGAGTATCAATGGGGAGTGGGCGGTCCGGGCAGTCCGCCTCCTTGAGATCTAGAGAGTTGGATCTTGAGTAGGCAGTCCGCCTAAAGTTGTGGGCGGTCCGCCTCTTCCTGGGCTGCCTTGGTGCGCTCCTCCTTGGCCTTGTGATGCTCTCCCTTGGCCTTGAACGCTCCACCCTTCGTTGAATCTATGGGATGTGCCTTCAATTCTTTTCCCAAGCTCTTGGTCTCCTCTTGCTTGCATCCTTCAAGCTTTGTCCTTGAAAGTTGGCGTCATAGCTTGGTTTGCCTCGCATCCTTACGGATACCCTTGTCCTCTTACTAGCTTGTTGAGCTTTTATATATTAATTTTTCATTAAAAAAATAAACTTATAAGTTAATTTGAGGCTTCATTTTTAAATATAAATATTGTCATACCTGATTTTAGACTCAACTCCAGGCGAGTCGGGTTTCAGATTTGACTGGGTGAACTCGTTTGAGTTTAGATGTTGGAGTCGCCACCTAATATAATTTCTAAGGCGTATTAGGTCACCTAGGGTCTAAAGTCAAGTTAAATAGGTCTACTAGTCCATTTCAGAGATTCTATATGGGTAAGAAGTCCAGATGACTCGGGGAAGAAGGTATTAGGCACTTCTCCGAGTCCCACAAAAAGTGGTTACTGTCTGAGTCTTAATTTTGGGATATAAACAGTGTATATTGTCATACTAACTTGGGAGTTCAACATTTTAGCTAAGATATACTTATACATGCAAGTAATTTTCACATTCGGCCTAGGTTTTGAGCCTAGTCGTGTCTAAGGCCTCTAATGTCGAAAGCCTAATCGTAAACAAAGGTTATAACACAAATAGGTATTCAACTTACATATGAAAAGAGTATTTTGCATAAATAGCCTATTTTGCAAATAATTTCAGATTTAGTATAAAACCGAAAGGGGTTTTTTTTGAAAACAAAATGTTGGCTCATTTGGGGTCGGCGTGACTCGTCATTAATTGTTGAGCCCTAACCTTAATGGCCTTTTTGTGTAGGGGTCATGTTTTGGAAGATATATATAGGCAAGAGGGCTGTTTTTGATAGCGGGTTCACAAAAAACACATAAATAGAGATAAAGGGGTTGTCGCACGTAATAGTATATATATAAGTATTAGACATGCAAATATATGGTCTAAGTGATAGTTATATCTTTAGAAAACCCTTTTAAAATGTACAAGTGACCCCAAAGCTTTATACACCCTTATACACTATTAGATTAGTGTATAAGAGTGTTGGAGTAGTTCAAAAAACATTTTATACATATACAGGCCATTTTTTGAAAGGTTTACTGGGCCTGGACCATTCGTGCAAACAGAAAACAAGTTTTAATCTTAGCGAAACAAACCAGATTTCAGTATTTTCACTAATAGCCTCGATTTAAAATGGAATTCCAATCTGATCATCATAAAACGTGTTTTAAAAGTAATCAAAACCTGTGAGACACATTATGGGCAGTAGTATTACCATTTTCTTCTTAAAAACAAGATCATGCAGTTTTGAAGACGTGCTATAATTGGCAGTACTACTTAGGTTTTAAAGGGAAAATACCCTAAACTTGGATGGTGCAGCACATAAAGAGGTGAGAGAGAGAGAGAGAGGCTCTTTTGTAGCCCTTTCACACAGTCTAGTAACTGTGTGCCTTGTTTTAAACAAATACAATAGGGAACCTAATGAATATAAACAATGGGGGCAGTTTCTAAGGGGTACGGTTCATCAGGTAAGGGATAAGTCATTCTAAGCATGGTCAGGGCTTCCAGACTTGCACCTAAGCAAGCATTGTATAATGCAGCCAACCCTCTGGATCAATAGTCTAAGTTTGAGACTCAAAACCAAGTTGACATGGCCTGGAAACCCATAAACAAGCAGAATCCCCTCACTGGGGTTTGAGTAAGGGCCAAAACCTGTAATAAAACCCTTGGTATACTCTTAGGAAGACTCTCACAATTCCTGCATGAAGGAGTCAGCACAAAGGGCAAAAGGGAAACCCTGAACAGGCACTAACAAGAGTAAATGGGGCAAGTGTGCAGCCTCTCAACAAGTATACATAGAGCACAAGAAATAATTATACAAACAGTTTCAAACCAGGACAAACAGGAATATAAGACAAGTTTCTAAACTAAGGGCAATATGCAGTCAGGAAGAAGGAGAAAGTGATGAGGAATACCTTTAGTGATGTTAAAACAAACAAACAGAGCTATGAGTGATGTTTAATGCTTGCAGGTATCCAGACCAGAGAGAAAATAATAGCAAGAGTCTTCTAAAGATTTTAAAAGTAAACAGGTTAGAGTAGAGTGTATGCTAGGTGTTTCTGCGTGTGAACAATATTGCAGAGCTCAGTGTGAGAGTGTAATGAGTATGCTGGTGTTGATACCAGGGAACTCTGTGTCTCTATTTTCTAATAGAGCCTGTTTATATAGGTGAGGGGAAGCAAAGGTTCAAATTCAAACGCAGGACACAAAAGGCAAAGGATTATGTCTTCCCATTATTAGAGGGATCCACTTAGGTGGACTTTCCAAATATAGATCAAATCAGACCCTAAACCTAAGGTAAATCAAACCCTTTAGCAAATATAACTCTTTCCTTTGGTCAGTAATGCATCCAGGTTCAAACCCAAGCGTGTAAGATTATTCTAGACTCGTTTAGGCCTGAGAATTTATTAATCACCCTAACAAATTTCCATTAAAAGTCCAATTGATACTGCCCAATTAGCTAAACAGATTTCCATCACCAATTTCAATCACAGATTCAATTTCGAACAAATCTAGATTCTTCTAAAAGGTCATTACACAGATCCTGAATATAACCATGAAAAATATGTACTCGGACAGAGTAGGAAACTGAATTCATTGCAACAAACAAGAAGGGACATAGACGACTCATGAATTGCCCTTGATTTTGTACTCAGAAAATAGCAAAGAGGGCTCAAGGCACGAACGATGAGTATGTGTCAACTCAAACATGTGAGACTTCAAGGAAACATTTAACTTAAATTAGTGAATTAATAAGAACAACAATTACATGGATTTTAACTAGTTAATTAGCAAATAATGCGTGACATATTGATATACAGAAAATGGTGGCAAGTTTTAGGCATGGATTCACATAAATCAAAACGTCAAAAGAGAAGAAAGGACGATTACCCATTTAGGTTTGGAATCGGGTTCGAATTGACCCAATTCCGGTCATGCATAGGGGGTTTTTCCCTTTCCCCACGATGGTGTCATGTGATTTTTAGCAAAAACGATCACCGGCGTACCTTTTTCGATGACAGAAACCCCCGTCGATGAGAGGTCAAATTTGACCTCCGTCGAAGCATCCAAATAGCACCAAGGTTTTGTAGCGGACAGTGAGGGGAACACAACGGTGTGATTTTCCCCAAATTTCTCCGGTTGAAATGGCCGGTAAATTGACCGAAAGGGGGTGACAATTTGAATCACCAAAGGGAGAGAGAGGGGAGCCGCGACTGAGGGGTATGGGGGAAATGGGAATAGTTTTTAGGGTTTGGGGGGCGGGGGGGGGGGGATTGTATAGTTAAAATAGGAAAGTTATATCTTGGCTGTTGGATCAATATCGTGGACGGCCAAGATTAAGCCACGTGGGCAAATGACGTGTAAAAAAATGGTTGATGTGTAGGGGTGTGTGTATACACGTGTATATATGTATTTATGTATATATGCTGTATAAATAGGTATAAAATAGGTATAAAATGGGTATAAAATGGGTGTAAAATTATGAAATTTATTAAAAAATGTTAAGAAGGCAAAAACGCATAAAAATCGTAATTTTGAGGCTTAAAACAATTTTGGATAATTTTGTCACAAAATAGAAATAATTCGCAAGAATTGCAAAACGGCTATGGTTTGAGACGATGCTTTGAAAAATGGCCTCAATTGCTAGGCTATTATGAGAAGGTAATTTGAAAAGAATAGACGAGGTAGGAATGGATACACAATCGTGTGTAAAATTCAATAGCCGTTGATTTTGAAAACAGGAGGGACAAAATGGGTGTCAACGGCTGCCCCTCTTTGCCCAGGGATTATGAAAGAGTCTTCGGGCAAAGACGTTGACAGTGCAGCCAATTTTGTCATGATGGTAGAAGAGCCTATGACCTAAGAGGAATGTAGGGCGTCAGGCTGAGATGTTTGTTTTGCTTGGGGTGTGTTTCCTGCAATGAAAATGTGTTTGCAATATAATGTGTATATATATAAAACGTACCTTCACACCAGGCTGAATTGTCTTTCCAGGATTATTGCAATATGAGATTGTGTTTACCATGCCGTGATTGTGTGCTTTTTGCTGTCAAGTGTTAGATTCGACATTGGGTTGTATGCCCTCCGTCGGTGCATTGGGCAGTGTACCTCCGCAAAGAAAATTGAAATGCAAATCGATATCGGGCTGTGTACCCTCAATCGACGCTTCGGGTTCTGTGCCCTCAGCTGATTTAAATGACAAATCGATATCGGGCTGTGTACCCTCAATCGACGCCTCGGGTTGTATGCCCTCAGCTAATTTAAAATGCAAATCGATATCGGGCTGTGTACCCTCAATCGACGCTTCGGGTTGTGTGCCCTCAGCTAATTTAAATGACAAATCGATATCGGGCTGTGTACCCTCAATCGGCTCCTTGGGTTGTATGCCCTCAGCTAATTTAAAATGCAAATCGATATCGGACTGTGTACCCTCAATCGACGCTTCGGGTTGTGTGCCCTCAGCTAATTTAAATGACAAATCGATATCGGGCTGTGTACCCTCAATCGACGCCTCGGGTTGTATGCCCTCAGCTAATTTAAGATGCAAATCGATATCGGGTTGCGTACCCTCAATCGACGCTTCGGATTGTGTGCCCTCAGCTAATTTAAATGACAAGTTGTGTACCCTCAATCGACGCCTCGGGTTGTATGCCCTCAGCTAATTTAAGATGCAAATTGATCGAGCTGTGTACCCTCAATCGACGCTTCGGGTTGTGTGCCCTCAGCTAATTTAAATGACAAATCGATATCGGGCTGTGTACCCTCAATTGACGCTTCGGGTTGTGTGCCCTCAGCTAATTTAAATGACAAATCGATATCGGGCTTTGTACTCTCAATCGACGCCTCGGGTTGTATGCCGTCAGCTAATTTAAGATGCAAATCGATATTGGGTTGTGTACCCTCAATCGACGCCTCGGGTTGTATGCCCTCAGCTAATTTAAAATAACAAACCTTTGCTGAAGATTATCTTTGTTGTGCATTGCTGAATTGGGTATCTTTCGTGCCTGCATCCAAAGAAAGATTGGTCAGTTGTACAGGGTAGTTTTGTTTGTGCATTCTTGGCTTGCTTCACGTTCGCTGTCCACGAGTGCCGGGATCTTGGCCGAGCTGATAGGGATATGCATAAAATAGTATATAATGCAAATGATTTTGAAAAACTTTTATAAGAAAGGAAATGAAATGAAATATTTTATCCCTGTTGAACCCCCAAAAAATAACCCCGAAAGGCTAAATTTAGAAATATCAACGGGATGGACTAACTCTTTTGGAGTTTTTGGAGTCGCCACCCAATTTAAGGAAAACAGGGAACCAAATAAGCAAATGCGTGCAAAACTCCGTTTTTGGAAAGGCGGTCTTTCTTTCAGAGATTCTAAAGGTATGAGGTTTTGTTAATTTCGAAAGAAGGTTTTTAAGGCACTTTCGAAATTCCGTTAACAACGGTTAATCCGACAGGTTTCCAAATATTTACAAGTGCGCTTTTCTTGCGAAAGAAATATTTTAAAATAGTAAGAGTAATAATAATAATAATTAATCGAATAAAGCTTATTTTTGTAAAATATTTTTTTACTTGCACGCATTTGCTAAGATGGCCCCAATTTGCAGTAAATTAAATAACGACTTCAAAATAAAAGGTAATGAACATAAAGTAAAGCAATATACAAACAATCAAATATTATTGATAAATAAAATATTCTACACATTTATTTACATAAATATCCCTAAGGAAAGGAAGGCAAAGTTAAAGATAGAAATCGAGAAATTGATCAACTCGCGGGAGCCTTGAATTTTCTAAAATTTTTAAAGTCTTATTTCTTGAATGCTTGAGTCCGAACTCGATCCCAAATGACTCCAAGTCAATGTATATCCACATTTGTAAGTTAGCCAAATGCGTACCCAAGTTGTTCGTGCCAAAATGTACCTCGCAAAAAATATGAAAATGAAATTTGATTAGTACGATAATAAAGTGAAATAAATAGTAATAATAATAATAATAATAACAATAATAGTAATAATAATAAAGATAAAATATATGATAATAATAATAATAATAATAATAATAATAATAATAATAATAATAATAATAATAATAATAATAATAATAATAAAGTACTGGGATTTTATTTTGTAAAATTTAGGCTCAGGTTTGTATGGCGTGTCGAGTAGAGGCTCGGGATGTTGGTACGGCTGCAAACATGGAGCCCGGGCCGGTTTCCATGCTAAGTACCAAACCCACCACTCTATTCACGACTTTCTTTGCATTAAATTCATACATTCATCATCGCCTATTTGTTCGTAAGGGACGTTATGCGTATATGGGACGAGACTTATTGGCCTCCAAACGTCATTGGCCTATGTAGTATCAGTTCAATACCAGTTCAAGTGCCTCAAAATGAAGTATTTTCATGTGCCTTGTGTAGTATTCAGCTCAAATCAGTGCAATGATTGTCCAAAGTTAACATTTCATTATCAACGATAAAACAAGTATTTTAAGAATTCAGTGAAGCCCAAAATCTGCCAAAAACCAGTCAACAACAATCCAGTCCAAGAATTTGTTAAAGCAACAGAACAAAGGAAACAACAGAGGCCAGAATCTGGTCATGTCTCCGGTGGACAACACAGGCCACGAGATGGAGGAGCGACCACCAGTGAGTGGCGTCGCTGCCACACCATCGCAACGGTTCACTTTCAATCGTAACCAATCCAGAAATAGAGAAAATCACAAGCCAAATAATTACGATCCTAAACCATGTGAAATTCTGCAAAAGCTCACAAGCAACATAAACATCAACAAAAGGGTCAATCCTTAACAATAAAAATTCAAAGTGCACATTGATGGACAATAGAAACTCAGAAGCAGAGCCAAACAAAACAAATTAATTTTAGGGCCAATCGTCCACAAAGAAACTAGAGCAGCGGGGTGACAAGTTCTAACACCCGTGACCAAACTCCGGCCAAGATCCGGCACGTAACACAGCGACTAGAATCAAAAGTGGAACGGAGGAGGAGGAGGAGCGACTGCCAAGGAGGCATGGCTACCACCCCAACTCCCTCCCATTGCGATTCAGCGACAAGAACAGAGAACAAGGACCACCAGTGATGGTAACGATGACAGTGGAGAGGAGGCGAAGGAACAACGCCGATTCACGTTTCAGGCGAGAGAAACCGGTGGCGCCGCTACCACCCCACCAACCTCTCTTCAATTTCAACAACAGATCTGAGAGAACTGAGGACGGACGGAGAAGAAAGGTCCTCAGGTGAATGATATTTTCGATTGAAGCTCCGGCGGTGGTGGCGGCGTTTTGCCACTGTTTTGGACTGCGAAACCCCTTCTCCCGATCTCCTTTTCCCTGTTTTTTTTGCTTTTGTGTGTTTGTGGGGGTGGATATGCTGATTTGTGTGTTTTAGTATATGTATTGTAGGTGTTTGTTATGAGCTATATCTGAAATTTTGGTGTTGTTGGAATAATGAGGAGGAAGATGGTCAATAGTGAGGGTTTTTTGTGAGGAAGATGATGATGAATAATGTGATAAGAGGCTAGGGTTTTAGGATTTATAGGGGTCAGGGTTAGGGGTTTCCAAAATTGGGCTAGAAGAAAATTGTGTGTTGCGTAAATAGGCCAGGACTCAAAATAAAGAACAATTATGGCCATTTTTTAGTTAAAATTATGAACTTAATTTATTCTAAAAATCAACCTTATTTTAAACATAATTAGATGTTAGTTGAAAATTCCAGGACAAAATTGGGTGTCAACAATCCCATTGAGTCACAAGTCGCGTTGTGTAAAGCCAAAGTTTTCGTTCTTTATGCCGTTCTAAACTCCATTAAGTGAATTTTGAGGGCAACCTGAAAATTCTGCCCCAGTTTGTATTTGGAAATTTTTTAGAGGTCCTAAAAAATTTCTGCCCCAGTGTCAATCACGTTCGTCCTTTGGGAATTTTTTAGAGTTCCTCAAAAATTCTGCCCCAGTGTTTGCTTCACGGGAAAATGAAATTTTTGTATTTATGCGACCGAACCTTGAATAGTTTGCCTACGTATCCCACTTGGGGAACCAGGCCGTGACGTAGTTCAGATTACATAATTTATTGTAGAATGTAGAAATCATTAATCAGTACGAATTCCTGTACATAGTATCTCTTGACAGCGTTTGAGTTGATTGGTTTCGGCCAGACTTCTCCGTCCATTTCTGCCAGTATCAATGCTCCTCCATTCAAAACTCGGTGAACCATGTACGGTCCTTGCCAATTTGGTGCGAACTTGCCTTTTGCTTCTTCTTGATTCGAAAATATCTTCTTCAGAACTAATTGCCCAGGTTCAAAGAATCTCTCTCGAACTTTCTTGCTGAATGCTTTAGCCATCCTCCTCTGATATAATTGCCCATGACATATTGCACTCAACCTCTTGTCATCAATGAGGGCCAATTGCTCTATTCTTCCTTTGATCCATTCAGCATCTTTCAATTGCGTCTCTTGGATGATTCTCAAAGATGGTATCTCAACCTCCGCGGGTATCACTGCTTCGGTGCCATACACCAATAAATAAGGAGTAGCCCCTGTTGATGTTCTTATTGTGGTGCGGTATCCTAACAGGGCATATGGTAGATTCTCATGCCATTGCTTTGAAGTGCCTGTCATCTTGCGCAATATCCTCTTGATGTTCTTATTGGCTGCCTCGACCGCACCATTCATTTGAGGTCTGCATGCGGTGGACTTGCGATGCTTGATCTTGAAAACTTCACAGGTTGCTTTCATCAGGTCACTGTTGAGATTGGACCCATTGTTAGTGATGATGGATTCAGGAATGCCAAATCGGCAGATCATCTTATCACGGACAAAATTTGACACCACTTTCTTTGTTATTGATTTGTATGATGCAGCTTCTACCCATTTGGTAAAATAATCAATGGCTACCAGTATGAAGCGATGCCCATTGGAAGCGGCTGGCTCGATAGGTCCTATGACATCCATTCCCCAAGCGGCAAAAGGCCAAGGCGATCCCATAATATTCAATTCATTGGGAGGCACTCGAATCATATCTCCATGGACTTGGCATTGATGGCATTTCTTCGCGTGCTTTATGCAGTCATGTTCCATTGTCATCCAGAAGTATCCTGCCCTCAAAATCTTCTTTACAAGTACAAAACCATTCATGTGTGGGCCACACGCCCCATAGTGTATTTCTTCTATCAATTTAGCAGCTTTTTTTGCGTCTACATATCTCAGCAGACCTAGGTCAGATGACCTCTTGTACAACACTTCTCCATTCAGAAAGAAACTATTTGCTAGTCTCCTTAGTGTCTTCTTTTGGAGACTTGTTGAATTCTTTGGATAAAGACCATCTTTGAGAAACCCTTTGATGTCGTAGAACCAAGGATGTCCGTCCGATTCTTCCTCCACGTGATAGCAGTAGGCTGGTCGCTTCCTTACTGTCACGGGTATTGGGTCAATGTAGTTCTTGTCGGGATACTTGATCATTGAAGATATGGTGGCCAGAGCGTCCGCGAACTCATTTTGCAATCTAGGTACATGCTGGAATTCTATCTCGGTGAATCTTTGCTTCAACTCCTTTATGCATTGCAAGTACGGCAGTATCTTGGAGTTCTTCGCTGTCCATTCTCCTCGGACTTGGTGAATCAATAAATCAGAATCTCCAATTGCCAACAGCTCTTGTATGTTCATGTCTACTACCAATCTAAGACCCAAGATGCAGGCCTCATACTCCGCCATGTTGTTGGTGCAAAGGAATCTTAGTTTGGCCGTGACAGGATAGTGTTGTGCGGTCTCGAAAACTAATACTGCTCCAATGCCGACTCATTTGAAATTGAACGCTCCATCAAAGAATAACCTCCAACCATCATATTCTTCGGTGATTTCTTCTTTTACGAACATGACTTCTTCGTCAGTGAAGTAGGTGTTCAAAGGTTCATAGTCATCTCCCGCCGGATTCTCGACCATATGATCAGCCATGGCTTGAGTTTTCACCGCCTTTTGAGTGACAAAAGTGATGTCGAATTCACTGAGCAGCATTTGCCATTTAGCTAGCTTTCCAGTAGGCATTGGTTTTTTGAAAATGTACTTGAGAGGGTCCATCCTTGATATCAGCAACGTTGAGTAGGATGTCAAGTAGTGCCTCAACTTCTGTGCTATCCATGTCAGCGCACAACACATGCGCTCCAGCAATGTGTACTTGGCGTCATAAGGAGTGAACTTCTTGCTTAGATAGTATATTGCTTGCTCCTTCCTCCCAATTGAATCATGGTGTCCCAATACACAACCAAAGGCCGAATCTACCACAGACAGGTACAAAATCAAAGGTCGCCCCAGCTCAGGTGGGACCAGCACAGGCGGGCAGGATAAGTACTCCTTTATCCGATCAAATGCCTTTTGGCAATCCACTGTCCACTCGATCACCGCATCTTTCTTCAACAGCTTGATGATTGGCTCATAGATGACGGTGGATTGTGCTATGAAGCGGCTGATGTAATTGAGCCTTCCTAGGAAGCTCATAACCTCTTTCTTGCTTCTTGGTGGTGGAAATTCTTTGATGGCTTTGATCTTGGACGGATCCAACTCGATACCCCTTCTACTGACGATGAAACCCAGGAGCTTCCCTGTCAGGACACCAAACGCACATTTTGCCGGATTTAGCTTCAAATTTTACTTTCGCAAGTGGTTGAAAAACTTGCGCAAGTTGTCAAGATGCTCCGAACTCTTCTTTGATTTGATGATCATGTGGTCTACATAGACTTCAATCTCTTTGTGCATTAGGTCATGGAACATAGTTGTCATAGCCCTCATGTAAGTTGCACCAGCATTCTTTAATCCGAATGGCATAACCTTGTAGCAATAAGTCCCCCAAGATGTAGAGAAGACTATCTTCTTGGCATCCTCTTCATCCATTTGAACTTGATGATAACTTGCAAAACAGTCTACGAAGGATTGCAGTTTATGTTTCGCGCAATTGTCAATCAGGATATGTATGTTTGGCAGGGGAAATCATCCTTCGGACTTGCTCTATTCAGGTCTCTATAATCCACACAAACTCGGAGTTTCCCATCTTTCTTCGGTACTGGGACGATGTTAGCCAACCAAGTTGGATATTTGACTGTTTTCAGAATACCTGCATTGAGCTGCTTAGTTACTTTTTCACAAATTTTCAACAGAACCAATGACTTGAAAGTTGGGCCTTTTGTTTGACTGGCGAAAAGCCTGGATTGATAGGTAATTTGGGAGCTACCACATCCGTACTTTTGCCAGTCATGTCATCATACGACCAGGCGAATACGTCCTCATATTCTTTAAGAAACTCCGTATATTGCTTTTTATCTTCGACATTGAGATTCACACTGATCCTTGTCTCTTTCACAATTTCCTCATCTCCTAAGTTTATCACCTCAGTCTCCTCAACGTTTGGTTTAGGTTTGTTTTCGAATCTTTCAAATTCTTCTTGTGTAGTTTCATCAAAATCATCATAATCACCTCTAGCTTCCCCAGGCTCCATTGTTTCATTACACGTTGCGATTGTGGACTCAATGAGATTATTAGTATGAATGCTGAAAAAGTAGAATATTGCAAGATTAAAAGATTAAAGCAAGGAGTTAAACAGGAAATAATGCGACATTTTATTTATGAATCCTTGCAAAACAAAGTTTGCAGGGAGACATGTGAACAAAAAAAATGCAAAATCCACGACTCGGGGTCGGGTTTTATTTTTGAAAGCATAAAAATAACATTTTATCCCCTCAGCTCTACCAAGGTCCACGGTAAGCTCGGGCCCGATTGCTGATCCAGTTGTTTAGTGCTGCTCCAGATCCAGCCCTTGTCAGTCTAGGAGGTTCAGCATGTTCTTCCAGGATTACATAGCAGTCTTCATCAGATATGAATAGATTTTGCATTCCTATCAGTAGATCCTCTTCAGCATCAGCTATCTTCGGCCCCACTCCTTGTGCTGCAGACACATCCCCTTTTCGACCATCCAAGTACCCAGACGAGGCAAAGATATGCAAGAGAGTCTTGGTGCTTTTCTTGTAGAACTTGAAATCCGGTGACGCTTCTTCCATACTCTTTTCATAGGTCACAATGTATCATATGCCAGCCTTCGCGTTATCGGGCCCCATCACAATTTTGATTGGTTCGACCATACCATCCAAATTCCTACCCAAACCTTTGCTAGGTTCGTAGCCTTGCTTGATCATGATGCTTATAACCCAGTCTCTGGGCCACTTTGCAAGCTGTGGGAGTACATATGGTTCTTCGATCACCACCTCCATAAGTTCAGGCGCTTTGGGTACCCACACTTGCTTTCCGTTTGTTTCATCAGAGATGCGCTTCCAATTGGGACGGGAATCGGGTGAGTACATTGGTCACTTCTCAGTCTTAGCCGGTAGGGTCTCACGAAATTCGCGTGGGGGCACTCCCCAATCAGACATGATTGGCTCCCAGACCAAGTTCCTTCCTTCGTAGCCTTTGCCTCGGCTATCCTAATAAGCACTGTAAAAGTTCCTCTTTCTTTCTTCTACCCCAGGCGGTGTGTTGACCAGCTTGGGAGCAAAGTGTGCAGTGTAACCTCCTTGGACCGTGCATGTGGGATTCCAACTTGAGTTGTAATTCTTGCGACGTCCTCCTCGAGTGCCTTGTAGTGCTCCCACAAGTTCTACAGTATAGAATGTCTGCCCATCAGGGGTATCCCCTTCAATTGCTGGTATGGTTTGCTCATTGTAGATAGAATTATTCCCCTCACAGAACACTACTACCTCTTTGTGATCCCATTCGAACTTCACGATTTGGTGCAATGTCAAAGGCACCGCACCAGCCATATGGATCCAAGGCCTCCCTAGTAGCAGATTGTACAAAGCGGAGATGTCCATGACATGGAACTCAGCAGTGAACTCCATGGGACCAACCATGATAGTTAGGTCGATCTCCCCAATTGTGCTTCTTTGTGAACCATCAAACGCTTTCACCTTCAGGTCGCTTTCCCTTATCTTGATTTGGTCAATTCCCATTATTTTCAAAGTGATAAACGGGCATATGTTCAGACCAGAACCTCCGTCGATCAGCACCCTTCCCACGAACCAGTCTTTGCATTTGACAGTGATGTGCAAAGCTTTGTTGTGATTTAACCCTTCAGGTGGAAGCTCATCTCCATGAAAAGCAATTCGGTTGGCCTCCATGACTTATCCAACCATGCTAGCCAGGTTTTCAACTGAAGTGTCTGCCGGGACGTATGCTTCGTCCAACACCTTCATCAAAGCACTTCGGTGGCTCTCCGATTTGAGGAGCAAAGCCAAAACAGAGATTTGTGCTGGAGTTTTGCTCAAGTGTTCGACTACGGAGTACTCCTTTGCTTGCACCTTCTTCCATAGTCCCTCAGACTCCTCCTCACTGATGACTCGTCTATCTTGAACAAGATGCTCGGGAGTGTAAATGCTCCCACTCCTAGTCATCCCTTGCGTGGCCACAGCCTCAACTACAGACTTGTTCTTCTCCCTCTCATAGTCCCATGGTACCGCCTTGTCGATGTATGGTGGAACCACATCAACATAGAATTTAGGAGCCACTTCCACCTCAATGGTCTCTGGCGCTGTGGCGGCTTGAGCAACTGAAGTGGTTGTTGATGCCTTTTATTTTGCCTTAACAATAGTCCCTTCTAAGTTGCATTCCTCATCTAGCTCGATCAGGTTCACCCGACTATCTCCATGATTAGGCAGAGGATTGTTGTGCACATTCGGAGTCTTCAAGTGTATCACCTTTTGGTCGATCAAGTCTTGTATTTTGTCCCTCAAGGCATAGCATTTTTCAGTATCGTGGCCAGGTCCCCAGAGTGATAGGCACAAGTTTTGGTTTGATCAAAGTAGGGTGTCATCCTATCAGGCATTTTGAATGGCACTGGTTGTATATGATCATCTGCTTTAAGTCTCTCGAACAACTGAGTGCGAGATTCAGCCAGTGGGGTGTAGTTCCTTTTGGGTCTTGGGTTGTTATTGGCATGAGGCCTTGGTGAATAGGTGTTGGTATTTTGGTAGTTGGGACTTTGTGGGTAGGTTGGTCTTTGTGGTGGTGGGTTTTGGTACATGGGCTGGGTGTTATAGACTGGGTAGGTAGATGTAGGTGGTATGTATGGGTAGGAGGGAGGTGGTGTTTGGTAGTAGTGATTGTGAGTAGGGGAGTGGTCAAGCGATGCGGCCACGAAGGAGACATCATCCTTCTTTTTCCTTGAGGTGGTAGTGCTGCCAGCTTGTAGGGCTTTGTTAGCATCTTGTAATGCGGCCATGCTAACGATCCTCCCAGTCTTCAGTCCATCTTCAACCATATCCCCAATCTTGATTAACTCTTCAAACTTCTTGTCTTGCAGATTTAGCATTTTGTCAAAATAGACATCCTCTTGTATGCGGATGAAAGTCGCCACTATCTCAGCATCTTCCATGAGAGGTTGAACTTTGGCGGCTTCAGCTCTCCATCTAGTTGCAAACTCTCTAAAAGTCTCGGTGGGTTTCTTTTTCAGTTTCTCCAAGTAGAACCGATCGGGCATAGCATCAGCGTTGTGCCCAAAACTGTCGACGAAGTCTCCAACCATTGCTTCCCAGCTCGTCCACTTCTTTGTTTGTTTCTTAGAGTACCATACCAGTGCATCTACAGTCAGACTGCGGTTGAACAGCTGCATACAGATCTTTTCATCATGTCCAACTCCAATCAACTTGTCACAATAAGATCTTAGATGAGCCATTGGGTCTCCACTACCATCGAACATGTTGAACTTAGGTATCTTGTATCATTCGGGCAGCTTCAAATCGGGATACAAGCAGAGGTCCTCATAAGCTAACCCTCGGGTTCCCTTAGTGTCTTGAAGTTGTTTGAACTTTTCTACCAGCCATTGGACTTGCTCTTTGGTATTGTCTGGGTCTTCTTTGGTCCATACATACATTTCGTGATCTTTGGTGGGTGATGCGATGGTTTTGGTTTCAACGGTGAAGGAGGGTAGGTTTTTTTGTGGTGCTTTTAGTGGTGCAGTGTAGGTAGAGTAATGAATGTCTTTTTTAGGGTAGAGTGGATCTTCACCGTGAGGGCGAGCAGTTTGGTTTGGTTCGGTGATCTCATCAGTACGGGTCAGAGGGATCCTATTTTCTAATTCAAACAGCCTCTGCTCCAACCTAGCATAGTTTTCATGGACAGCCGTTCTTTGTTTCTCCGGAGTTCTAGCCTTGTCAAACTCAGCCATGATATTTTGTCTCGTCCTTGTCCTTGTAGGTAAAGGGGGAGGTGTTGGGATCGATCCTTTGGACCTCAACCGGTATTGCGGCGCGACCAAAATGCACAAACCAAACTATCAGGGACTTGGAAACTGACACATCAAAGACAAAAGAGAAAATGTGAGTATACGCTAGTTTAAATAAAATCATGTTCTATCATGCATGGGACCTCTTTTTTTACCAGAGGTAGGCCTATCGGGGATTCGAAGCAATGTTTGCACGGAATACATCATTTCGTTTGCATAAACATAATCAATACAAGCCTAAAACCCAAAAATAACAAAATTTTATTTGATTTGCTTGGTTTTATTTGCAAACATTAATCTTAAAGACGACGACTCGATTAAGGCAAAAAAAGACAACAAAAAGAAACAAGACGACTTGACTCGATATGACTAGACTAGGTGCCAAGCAAAAAAGACTCCAGATTCAAATATTAACTCCAGCGTCTTCCTTTTTTTCCTCCTCTTTGGTTTCTTCCTTGGGCTTATAAGCCAAGCTAATGAGTGGAGGATCAGCAAATGTCTCCAGCAAGTGTTTCCCAGCCTCCATGTCATCCAAAGCTTTTACGAGGAACTTGCGGATTTCTAATCCTCTTGTTTCCTTCTCTTCTAGTGGTACTGACTTAAAATACTCTCCCCATCCTGTGAGCAAATCTTGTAAATTTCCAGCGGCTTGCCTTGCAGTCATGACCTTGCCGGTCCAATACTTGAGTTCGTCCCCTTTGATCTTATTTTTGTATTGTCTCCTCATCTCCCTCTCTTGTGTCACTCTTAACTCCTTCTTTCTTTGGTCAAACTCGTGCTTCAACTTCTTGTACTTTTCAGCAGTATTTGGAGCTTTGGCTTTCCTTTTCAGTGTAGTCTTAGACCGAAACCTTGCCTTATCTTCACCGAGCCATTGAGGGTAGGCCAGGGTAGCTGTATGGTTCACCCTACTGTCTCGACCACGGCAAAAATTCATAGTAAGCCTTTTCTCCCACATTGTCAATATGGTGAGGACCATCGGATGCTCGATGTCCTTTATATCAACGTTGAAACTTCTTCCCTCAGTCAACTGTGGAGTTTGCTGTGTCATTTCCACTTGTCGAAAGATCCTTAGAGGAACATAGTGATGAGTTCCTTGGAATCCAATCAATGTTAAGAAAGTGATATCTTGACCTTGTATGGAGACAACGAAGCCAGCGCAATTTTCAATTACCCATTGCACCTCTTGCAATTCCTCAGGTTTGGTATACCAACCTTCCATATTTGTAGGGTATTCCCATGTCACTGTTCCAGCCATACGGGTGCTATGCGAGCGGATACCTTCTTGCCAAGAGGGTTTTGGTGCCACTGGGTTGACGGGGACACTGTGCAAATGCTCTATCAACCCTATCTCCAGCAACAGATTGCAACCTTCGAAGAAATCTCCTCCCCTCCTACATTTGGTTAAAGCCCTATAAACTTCCCCCAAAATCATTGGAACCAGGCTTACTTGACGTTTGAAAGCTCCTTTGCGCAATCCCCCTACTACTCTGCCTAGCCTTATGTCGATCTTTCCTCCTTTCTCGGGGAAAACCATGCTTCCCAGAAAAGCAATGATGAAAGCATTGGACTCAGTCCACTCCCAATCTTGAATCTCCCATGCCCTAGCCCAATTATGCCTAACTGTTGGATCTCCAACTCTAGAATGCATGTATTCCAACGTGACCGTCCCATCATGCAGTCCCTCGACGTACGGATCATAAAGAGCTCCCAGCAGTTCAATGAACTCCTTAGGTTCTACATCTCAGGGATAAATCATGATCTCAGGTCCAGGCTCCAACCCTGCTAGCCCTCTAAATTCTTCTAACATGGGTGCCAACGCGAAACCATTGAAGTGAAAAACAGCCCTCTCGTAGTCCCAGAAATATGTAGCGGCTTCAACCAAACTAGTCACGACAGTATAGTTCTAGAGAGCTAACAACTCTCCCAACATCTTTTGAACATGAGCTTTGCTGACAACAACCAAATCTTCCCACCAAAGTCTAATCAAGTGAGGAGGTCGTGAAACAATCTCAAATTGGAGTGTTCCTTTTGCAGCCATAGTCTAAAAACAAAACAAGGAAGGGTAATGACAAAACAATGTTATATTCTTGATTATGTTTAAACAGACGATCAATATTTCGTGCAAACATTTCTTCGAATCCATGCAGGGATGAAATTTTTGTCATTTTTCGGGTTAAGAACCCTTTTGATGTTTGGACAAGGTTTCCTAATGGACCTTAACGTGCCATGGACGCAGGGCCTTTCTATGTTTAAAATGATATGAGAAAGAATAAACATGCATTGCCTGTTCTCAAAATTTCCCTAACAAAGACTTCATTTTATAATTTGGAGTCTATTACATGAAAATTTAGACTAGAAAAAAAAAAAAAAAACTAGACATTGGGTTCCTCCTCTAGCCTGGCTTTCTTTGCTTCAATCACTATCTCTTGAGCTTCTTCCAAAGCCTCCGCTAAATGGCCTTTGGCTGCGAACAAATGAAGTATGTCCATGGTGCTTTATTTGGCGTTCCATTGCTCGAGCCTTTCCATCAACCCCTCTACATTTCCTTCTAAGTTAAGTGCACGTTTCTTCCATATCTCTGTCCTTCTTTGGTGCTTCGTTTCTGTTTCAGATACCCTTTGCATTAACCACTTGTACTTGATTTGCGCCTCTACCTCCTTGTCTTCAATAGTATCACTCCTATTCGGCCCCAGTGTAATTGTTCCTCCTAACTCTGCTTGTAACCAGTCTACATAGTGTGGTTCACAGCCTGCTCTATACCGATCTCTTTCTATAGATTTCGGACCCATTATACGACGATTCTTCCAGCTTTCGATGATCTCTCCAGCCAAAGTGATCTTTTCTTTAATGTAATCAAGTTGATATCGCCCAGTGAAAGCCATTTGAATGATGCATTATTTTCTACCAGCTTGCCTCATGACTCTTCCAGGGATGTATGGTTGAAGGCCTCGTAGTCCCATTAGAGTCAAAAAAGGAGTGGCATTAGCTTGGATTGTGAATTCATTCGTTAAAACCAAGTGAACATCCATTGTACCGTGTTGTCTGTTTTGCTGTTGAAGAGTTTCAACCATCTTTCGGTGCTACTTTCTTGTTTCAAGGTTCTAACCCCATAACGTGGTGTAGTTATGCGATTAACGCCTGATGGTTTGAGTATCTCCGCGCTTCCTCTAACTATCTCCAAATGCTCCTTGAACCAGAGTTGTAGTAACAAGTTGCATCCCTCGAAATACTTAGCCCCTTTCTTACACAACCCCAAAGCTCTATAAGTGTCAGCCAAAATTATAGTTACCAAAGTGAATTCTCGCTTGTCAACCTCGTTCATCACAGCTTCTACTACCTTGATCAACCGTACCCCAATGTAGTGTTTTGAATTCTCGGGAAACACCATAATGCCCAAAAAGCTAACTATGAAAGCGAAGATCTTTCCTTTGTGCCAATCATCGTAGGAAGTGAAATCTTCACGCCGTTGGTCGAAAGTACCATCATATCCAAACTTCTCATACAGAAAAGACAAAGGTATACCGCCCTTTGGTAAGTAATGCATCCAGGTTCAAACCCAAGCGTGTAAGATTATTCTAGACTCGTTTAGGCCTGAGAATCTCCTAATCACCCTAACAAATTTCCATTAAAAGTCCAATTGATACTGCCCAATTAGCTAAACAGATTTCCATCACCAATTTCAATCACAGATTCAATTTCGAACAAATCTAGATTCTTCTAAAAGGTCATTACACAGATCCTGAATATAACCACGAAAAATATGTACTCCGACAGAGTAGGAAACTGAATTCATTGCAACAAACAAGAAGGGACATAGACGACTCATGAATTGCCCTTGATTTTGTACTCAGAACATAGCAAAGAGGGCTCAACGCACGAACGATGAGTATGTGTCAACTCAAACATGTTAGACTTCAAGGAAACATTTAACTTTAACTAGTGAATTAGCAAGAACAACAATCATATGGATTTTAACTAGTTAATTAGCAAATAATGTGTGACATGTTGATATACAGAAAATGTAGGCAAGTTTTAGGCATGGATTCACATAAATCAAAACGTCAAAAGAGAAGAAAGGACGATTACCCATTTAGGTTTGGAATCGGGTTCGAATTGACCCAATTCCGGTCATGTATAGGGGGTTTTTCCCTTTCCCCACGATGGTGTCATGTGATTTTTAGCAAAAACGATCACCGGCGTACCTTTTCCGATGACAGAAACCCCCTTCGACGAGAGGTCAAATTTGACCTCCGTCGAAGCATCCAAATAGCACCAAGGTTTTGTAGCGGATAGTGAGGGGAACACAACGGTGTCATTTTCCCCAAATTTCTCCGGTTGAAATGGCCGGTAAATTGACCGAAAGGAGGTGGCGATTTGAATCGCCAAAGGGAGAGAGAGGGGAGCCGCGGCTGAGGGGTGTGGGGGAAATGGAAATAGTTTTTGGGGTTTGGGGGGGGGGGAGGTTGTATAGTTAAAATAGGAAAGTTATATCTTGGTCGTTGGATCAATATCGTGGACGGCCAAGATTAAGCCACGTGGGCAAATGACGTGTAAAAAAATGGCTGATATGTAGGGGTGTGTGTATACACGTGTATATATGTATTTATGTATGTGTATACACGTGTATATGTATTTATGTATATATGCTGTATAAATAGGTATAAAATAGGTATAAAATGGGTATAAAATGGGTGTAAAATTATGGAATTAATTAAAAAATGTTAGGAAGGCTAAAACGCATAAAAATCGTAATTTTGAGGCTTAAAACAATTTTGGATAATTTTGTCACAAAATAAAAATAATTTGCAAGAATTGCAAAACGGCTATGGTTTGAGACGATGCTTTAAAAAATGGCCTCAATTTCCAGGCTATTATGAGAAGGTAATTTGAAAAGAATAGACGAGGCAGGAATGGATACACAATCGTGTGTAAAATTCAAGAGCCGTTGATTTTGAAAACAGGAGGGACAAAATTGGGTGTCAACAAACATAAGAAATAGGTGATTGTTTACCTTGTAAAATCCCCTAGCATTGTGGTTTGGTTCACTACACTTGCAACATGTAACTTAAGTCTCACTCCTTGAACACTCCAAACTCCCTTTCTTAGTCTTGCTTCATCAGGTTGTCAATTTCTCCTCACTTTGGGTCTTCCTGCCTATTTCATCTCATCAGGAGTCCCCATGCCATAAGTAAACTTCTCTATTATACCACTAAGGGATTTCAGTGGTGGGGTCAGCTTTCTTGTGCATCGATTAGTTTATTGCATGAAGGCAAGGAATGCTACACAAATCACAGATTTTACATGTGCATTTCTTTAGTGTCTAGTGTCTATCTTGTCTATCTATCATCTCATATATATCCAGACTCCCCATTAAGATCGACCCTATGACTTTGGGCTATGATCCTATAGTCTTCATACACTTTTTCTTGCAAGCTTGATTAAAATCATCCTTCCATAACCTAACCCTCTAGCTTCAACAATCCAACCATTAAATGATTATGTGAAGTTGTTGTCTGCCATTATTTTCATGCACTAGATGTCAAAGTAGGCATGGCACCAAGCTTGGGACAGATTTATGTTGGAGGTATCGGGTGCCACGGCACCCACAAGCTTCGGCGATATTGTGTCTATATAAGCATATTTATCAGCGAAATAGTAGAAATATTAAACTACCTATAGTAAACGAAGGCGAGATGGTGCCATTGGTCATAGGTTTATAATTTCTCCTGAATGTCCAGGGTTCGAACTCACAATCCAACATCTTTGTTTTGAACTTTTTTTCTCTACTAACATCTACATAATAAGTACGTACATTGGCACAACCGTGTGTACTAACCCCACGTGAGCTTCACTTTTTCTTTCTTTTCCCTTAAAATTTTGAATCTCTCTTTCTCTCTTCTTTTTTCTTATAGTTGTTGTTTTTTTCTTTACTTTATTACCATTATATCTTATTTGAGGAACTTATTTTTTGTAAACACTTTGAATTGATTTTAATAAATATATAGTTTCTTTTTATTTATGATACCACATTAATCTATATACATTAAAAAATATATTGAACAATATCTTCTACTGACTTTTAAAAAATTAAATAATTTTTGTTTAATAGATCATTTCAATTAATTCTTATGAAATTTTTATTGTACAAAGAATTTTCATAGAACGCGACATTTAAGATGAAATGATTGTTGAAGAAAAATTAATCTAGTCAAACAAAAATTTATAATAATTTAGCTACTTATAAGTAAATTTTCTAATGGGTGCCTTTTCAAATGTGTATGTATGTATGTATGTATGTATGTATGTATGTACGTATGTACGTACGTACGTATGTAATTAGGTATGTATATATGTATGTATGCGTGTGTATGGGGGTGTGTGTGTGTATTCCATAATGTATAGATTTAAAACAAGCGCAAACAAATAACTAAATTAAACCTAATATTGTGAAAAAAAGGGCTTAATACATAATAAACCTAGCCGAAGTGACAAAAATCTTCTCGAACCGACCCGCTTTTCATATTCGGTCTTTGTGGCTAAAGGTAAATACAAAAAGCGGCACCCGCAACCTTCAAATCCTGGATCTGCCCCTGCACCAAGCCTTTGGAGAGTACTTCATCAGATCCTTTGTAGCTTCCTCTGATAATTTACCTAATTTCTTCTGGTGGTCTTTAAACTTCTCATCAAAAGAGCTCCATGCACACCACCACATATACATCTACATCTTACCACTTCCCCATTTTTTGTGTCTAGTTAGATTTTGTATGCCTCATACAACATATGTATTGAGGATCAGGAAGAGCTTTGCTGACAACCATCAATATTTCCTACCATTATAAACAGAAAATAAAGTATAAGTGTATGGGCAAAAATACTCCACCTATTATTACGGGGATACGAGTCTAGCTAGCGAGATTAGATTTATCCTAAAAGTCATCGGGCACAGAGGATACACGTCTGCTCTATGAGTTACGACCGTTCAAGCATTACAAGTGTAAGACGCAAGGCATGATGCCTTAGGACTTACAGTCTCCTAGTTAGGGTTTTGTATATACCACCGCCTTGAGTTTATAGGCCCATGGCCTCATTAGTCTTTCTATTTACCATAATTAGGATTGGATAAATCTCTACTATAAATATCTCTCCTTACATTGCATTGTACAACAAGTGATTCACATCAAATCAGGCTATTCTCAAGGAATAATACTACTTACTTTATTGTTCATTACTTTTCTATCTATTTACTTACTTTTTTCATCGTTTATACTGGATTGCTTGTGAGCCTCTCATAAATTTAATTGTTTAACCTATACGTCCAATTTTAGGCATAAACAATAAGCGTCCTATGCTGGAATAGACATATAATAGTCAAATAGAACAAACCAAATTGATATGGTTACACTTTGCGTGTATAATATGAAAGTCAAACCAACACCAGTTTTAAGGTTTAGGGAACCCCTCAACAACTCCATAAACCAACTACATAATCTAATTTTCTCTTTATGCACCATTATCCACGCAAGTGGATAAAAGTGGTTCATGAATGAAATCTTGTCCTAAAGCCACCAGCAAGCAGCCCTTAATTCTTCCTTTTAAAAATGTTCAGTCCAAACCAATGAATGTTCTCAATTTTGCTTTATATCCTAGATTCAATGCATTGAAGGATACGTACATTCTCAAGAATCTCTTTTTGCCTTGTTCAAGTGCATCTTTTGATATGTTAATCACTGCATCACTTCCAGGGTTAGAATGTTTAATCTCTTGGTCATAGGCTTCAAGCTTTTTATACTCATCTACAAACTGCCCTCAAGTTTTATCAAATTATTAGTCTTATCCCTTTTCCAGTTTTGATTTATATACATTTGCTTTGAAATCATTTTCAATTTGTCCTCTAATCTCCTTTATCATATACTTAGGATTGTTTTGGAATTTTTTTTAATTGAAATATTCGGACAATGATGCAGTATCAGGCCTCGAATTATCAAAACATTCATCACAAGTATGTTCAGCTTTCAATATTTTAATCTCGAACCCTTCACTCTTCATATCCCTTGAAATGAGACACACAAAAAGACATCCATTTGCACAACCATACCTACTTCGACAATTATCGCTTTTGAGAACAATCAAAACTCTTTTGTTAGCTAGAGTATAGAAGTTCATAAATAGTGTAGCTTCTTTCATGTCCTTGAAGGTCTGACGTAATTCCAACTCCTTAAATTTCTCTAATCAGCCTTCAATTACCCTCCTCATTTCCTTGTCATTTTTCTCAAGTTGCACAAAATCATACTCTGGTAAGGAGTTGCGAGAGGTTGCCAGTGCTGAGTCTGCGGAAAGGTAGAGGTAGACCAAAGAAGAATTCGGGCGAGGTGATTAGAAAGGACACGGCCCATCTTCAGATTTTCGAGGACATAACCCTAGATTGGAAAATGTGGAGGTCGAGGATTAGAGTTGAATGATAGATTGTAGTCAAGTGATTTTTATTCATATTAGTAGTAGTAAATTTCTATATATTGTATTTCCAGCTTATCCTTCATTTTTATTTGTTATTTTGTGTTCCTTATGTATCTTGGGCATGCTTCATTCATGCATATTTTCAGAATATTTTATTTAGCCGATCGTCTATCAGAAACATCTCTTCTTTGGTGGGTATAAGGTCTGCGTACATCTCACCCTTCTCAGACCCCACCTTGGTGGGATATCATTCGGTATGTTGTTGGTGTTGCACATAATCATACTTGGGAGTGTAAAAATTATTATCATGTTCAGATTAGAACCATGAATATGTTCACCGTCTGTCCCTACACCGACATCTGCATAGTATGATTTCGTGTGGTGTGTGATATTTCAAGAAAAAAATAGTCAACTCATCTTTGTCTACAAAAAAGAAATTAATCATTTTGAACTCCCCTGAATAAAGGCATAAAGTGTCCTAATGCCATCATCTCCTTCTTCTAAATAATATTGACCAGATGGTCCGTTACAAGAAGTTGTTTAACTTCGATAAACTCTAGATTATAAGTAAACTCCTAGCAATTATCATCACAACAAACTAAATTAGCATCAATATTAGACCACGTGAGCACTAATCTCTAATGGTATACCAGCTCTGGTGAAATTACCCACGAGCCCTCATAAATTGAAAGTATGTCAATATCCTCAATCATCTTTACCACATGCAACAAAAATAAATTTATGGGGCGAGACAAAGAGGGGCCACCAGATGACGCAGTTAAAACCCTTGAAAGAAAATAGACAATCCGGGACCACCAAATACCCATAAAATACCAGAAAAAACCATGAAACAACACAAAGTTATACTTAAAGAATGATTTTTAGTCACTTTTGCTGAATAAGTAAGGACGCATTACATTAACCAATTTTCACCAAAATCCGAAACAAAATGATATAAAGAGAAATAAAAGCAGTGTAAGAACTTACCTTTAAAGATGTGCAAAGAATCTAGCCGGAAAGATCACCAAGCGTCAACTCTACCTGAAACCCCAACAACAAACCATTGAAATTTGAAGGGATAGATTTGTTTTAGGGTTTGTGTTATGAAATGGTGGGGCTAATTAATGGTTATTCTATATGGAAAAGGGTTAAAAAGTTGGATGGGTTAACAATTCCTCGTCAAATAATGGGTTTTAAGTTAAACGAAATTGAGTAAATCGGTTAATCTTAGTCACCCATGTGTCATGCTAGTATTAGTTGTTTACTCTTATTGAGTTCTAATTAAGGCTAAGTCAAGTCTTGTTTGAAATGATCCTAACTTTTAAGAATAAAAAATGAGTAACCAAACGATAAAGTAACGACACAAAGTAAATGATAGAACGGAATCAGGGAAAAGATAGAAGAAAGAAAGGAATCAATCCCAAAATTGTAAGTAAATTAGTACACTACAATAAATTGTAATACCCTAATCTAGACGAATACAATCAAAGACCAATATCCGAGGGGGAAGAGACTTGAACTCAAGCAATGGATCTCTCACACAAGAGAATCCAAGAGAGATCCAAGAAAAGGAAAAGAGATTAAACCCACACACACTCTCACAAGAGTATTCTCAATCATCCAAAATCTCTAATTTCCCGTAATTACTCCTAATGACACTATATATAGTAATCCCTAGGTGTATTACAAAATGACCAAGTAATCCCTAGATACAAAAGTAGTAAACTGTCTGAAACGCGTCTGATCGCGACCGCGCCTTGGGTGTCGTAATCGCGCCCCGTGACTTGAAGCTTCATCTCGATCGTGTTGGATATCTCACGAATGCGCACTTGCATGGACCGCTTCATCGCAAACGTGTTGTGCTTCTCGCGATCGAGGATTGGAGCTGACTTTTTCATCGCGATCGTGCCACTTGCCTCACAATAGCGCTGGACCAAATTCCAGTAAGCTCTCATTTGCTTAATTCTTGGTTTCCAAGTCCTTTTGAAGCATTCCAAGCTCCGGATGTTGAGTGTGAATCCTCCACGGCTTAGAGTGCCAATCCGGGTCGCATCATTCCCTCATTCTTTAAAGGAATTCATCCTCAAATTTGGACTTAGAAAAATAATATCCGGAATAAGTATGTAACCAACATTGAGCCAAACATGACATATCCAAGAAAATGGAACAAGAGCTACATGATTCAACTCAAAATGCACACTCTTATGATATAGCCAAGCATCAAAATCATCCATAAAGAACATTTTTCCCATTCTAACATCAAAATCTCGGCTAGAAAATCAATTACCATCAATGTCATTCACATAACAATATTCATTTTTAAGCTCATCCGACTCATGTCAAGCCTCCATTGACAATTTATCACCCTTAACCTTGGAAGCTCTAGCAAAGTCTACTCTAAACGTATGCTCCAAACTAGTAATAGAGAAAGTAAAGAAATTGACACTAAAACTAGCATGTATTACTTTACCACTACAATCACTAGTGCCTCCCTCATTCTTTAAGGAGAAATCTTCACCATTGGAGGACTTTCAAACATTGGACAAGATTTCAACAAACATTTTTGGAATTAGCTTGCTAACACCCACAAAATTATCACACTTAAGCATGTCACAAGAATTATTTTCAACAAATAGTCGGTTGGCAATACTAAAGTCACCTTCCAACACTTCTTCTTGTTCATTTTCAACAAACAATGGATTGTCAAATACCTTAAGACCTTGACACAAACTACCACCAAAATCAAGAATGCTATCAAATATTATCTCATCAAGATCAAGCAATTCATTTTTACATTTGTCAAACAAAGGTGGGGTGTCATAACACAAGCCATTTTGTTCAAGTTCATCCATTTGCACACCACTAGTATGGAACAATTTACACACACAAAAACTATCAATTTTCTTTTCACAAGTGTGCCTAACTAGTGCATGCTTACAACTTTCACTTTGACTATTAGCAATGCAAGATAAAGAATAATTCAAAAGGCACAAAACAACTAGAGAAATAAGAAAGGTTAGAATCATAAGAATAAGGAAAATCCTCACCCTCACTATTTTGTTTTCCCTCTTTCTTTTCTCTCAACTTTTCTTCACATTCTTCTCTATTTTCTTGTGACAGCTCACTCAATTCACTCAACTCAAGCTCTCCTTTTTCCTCTCTTGAGTTGTCACTTGTCACTCCCTTACTCCTCTCAATCTTTTCTCTCTCAAGTTCATGGATTAGGAAATGTTCCAAGAATCTCTTTGGAAGGGATAGGAGTACTCTTGACCTCAACTTTCAACTTGACACTACTTGAAGTGCCTATTTTCCTACCACCCTCTGATCCACAGTCAGTCCACTCACCTTAAAGGGTGATGGAGCGGTCGTCAAAGATAATAGTACCCAACGTATGAGTCGGGGTTGATTTCTACAGGGAGCTAGCAAGATAATCTATTAGTCTTAGGTTTAATAGTTACGGGTCCTAAGCATTGTTCGTAATGTTCCTAATAATTAAGGGTGAAAGTGTTAACTATAGCTAAATTGAGCAATTAAGGTAAAAAAAACAACTAAATAATAGTTATGGGGTAAGCTTATGTGAATGAGCTAAGGGTTTGTCCAATCCAACAAAGTTCTCTTACCTAAATACCTATATTAATCTCACAAAGCTTATGGGTAACATTAATGGCCGGACCTCTAAGGCATTCCTCAAAACCCTCTCGGGATAGGGGGAGTTTACTTCATCAAGCCCTCTCTAGTCAATAATGAAGTGCTAGAAACCCTAGTCCAAAGACCTGAGTGGGCTTGACCTATTTAGGTCGACCCCTTTAGATGGGGTAGGTAACAACCAATGTAACCCAAAATTTCGCTAGTCTCCATTAACCTACACCTTCAACCTCTTTCGGGTGATAAAAGCAAAGTAGGGTTAGGTTGAACTACGGTCGTGCCTTAAACCCTAGTTAAGAAAGTGCGATGGAGAGCTAGATTTATGTTAACCCATTAATTTCATAAGATTAAATACAAGATTTAAGTTAAGATAATCATGTCTTCATGAATAAACCCTTTGTATGAGTTTAGCTACTCATACTAGGGTCTAACACCCACATATTGAAAGATGAAATGGTACGAATCATGTAAAAATTTAGATTAAAGAAAGTAATCCTTACAAAGATTCAAGTTGAAACCCTCCTTTCACTTCCAAGAATATTCAAAAACTTTAAAGTGATATTCTAGGCTAAAAGAAGTCTATTTTCTCGGAGGCATTGTCGCACTCCACTTTCAAATAATAAAGTAAAGTGTTGTTCGACTTGGAGTTAGAAATTTTGGAGTCAGAAATTTTGGAGTCGCCACCTAATATAGTTCTAAGGTGTATTAGGTCACCTATTAATTTCTAAGTTAATTTTAAAGAATAACTCCGGGTTGGTCTACTAGTCAGAGATTCAGGTAAGTGTTCAGGTTAACTTAGAAGGAAGGGATTAGGCACCTCCTAAGTTCCACAAAACGTGGTTCCCGGCCGATTTTTTATAGTGGGTTTAAGCATAGAATTAAGCTAAAAGGATAAAACTTAAATAATTAAATAAAAGAGATGACATGAAAAATAAATAAAAGCATATATTAAGAAGGCAATATTCTAAAGGCATATTTAATTCAAGGCTAGACGTGCAATTTCAGCCTAAAGATAGTCTAATCCACAAAAGGGTTAAAATCTCAATAAGTTTTGAATCTGGAATATCTCTGCAAAACTCAATTTCAGAACAGTTAATCACGGGCAAGTTTGAATAGATTTGCATAAGGTCTATAATTCGCGCTGTATTGCACCTGTAGCATAGAATTGCACATTTCGACATAAAGTGACTAATTAAATCGTTAGTAACACAAGTTAACTTTTAAGCGATACGAAAACAAGGAGGAGATATATATTATAAAAAATGTGCGCCACTAAAGGGTGGCATTGTGACATTAGTGGTCACATACCGTTAACTTCAGTGGCAACTTTGATTTGAGGTCGCGTTTAAAATAGTTTGGTTTAAAGTAAAGAGGATATATTTAAAATAATTATACATATAAGTGATATCTAATCAAACATGTTAAACAGATATTAATGTAATAATATATTAAGTAAACGATAGATATCAATTTACTATATAAATTAGTAAACAAATAATGGTAGACGCTTATATATAATTAACGAGTGAGTATGGCATTTAAGAAATATTAACTAATGTGATAAGCAGATAATATAGAATCAAAAGGCTAATTTAAAAGTATAATAAAGAAAATAGTATAATTTTTAGGACTTGACCTCCAAAAGTCCAAAAACCCCTCACAAGTTATTAATTAACTTGAAGAAGTTAAAAAATGAGTGTTCATTTCTTTTGAAGAAAAATTTCCCAAGGGCTTGGAATACATAAAAAAAAACAGCCCTCGTTTAACTTCCATTTAACATTTCAGGATTTGCAGAAATAATCCTATTGCAGTATCGACTTGTAATTCTAGCCCTTATCGAAAAACATAATTTCCAGCATACCAGAATTGCTCAAATGGTCTAATTCGACTTTCAGTTTTCAGTTTTGACCTGTTAAAATATTACTGCAGTTTTCTAGAGAATGACTTTGCATAAATAATCTCGTTTTCAGCCTTTATACGATTTTAGCCCTATTGTCTAATTTTCAGCAAAGCAATCTCTAATCTAATTTTAAAACCTGTTATGCATAATATACTATTTTGAACAGCCCAGTTTAGCAACAACTTGTAATTTAAGCACCGAGCACACAAAGGAAAAGACCAAGATTAGAAATGGCCCCTGTTTAGCCTTGTTTGTTGCACTTTGCAACCCTTGGAATGCAGCACCTGTCTTACATACTAACTTGCACCTTATGGTGCTTTAGTACAAGTAAGGGATCCTAATAAATACATTAAAGGGTCTACGGGATAAACTTCAAAAAAGAAGGAAAGGGAAAGAATAATGCCCTGCGTGCATTGTATACTGCTCAATTCAATCAACCGTGCAACCTATAAACACTTAATCTCTTCCACATAAATGGATGATATAATGGCTTTGCAGATTTGATCAAAACCTGTGTCAATTCTTAATAGATGGTATGGCTTATTAGCCATCCTAAAAAAACCTGCACAAGGAGTTAGAGGAATGGCCAAGAAAGGCCCAGGCAACTACACAACTCATACAACACCAGGCAATAAGAAGAATTGTCAAAGTTATATGTTAAACGCAGAAACATCAGTAGCATGCTATTAACACAGTAAAACTTACCTTAGTTGTATAACAAATAATAATAGAATCAGGACAACCAAATAGAAAGTGTGCAGCAGATAGATGTGAGAGGAAGAGAGTGCTGTAGCATTTCTTTGAGAGAAAAGGGAGCAATGTGTGTATTCTAGAGTTTCAGAACTGAAAACAAGAAGCTGTCCTAGTTCTATGTGTGAGAGGTGTAGAGAGTGTGTTCTCTGTATTTTAGAGCAGAAAGAGGTGAGGGAGACTGTGTCCAGAGGGTCTGAAAGGTGGGGCTGGCATTTATAGTTGTAACTATGATTGTTTGAATTTCAAAATGCGCTTGTAAAAGGAAAAGAAAATCAGTAAAAAATTTTAAAAGGAAAATTCAGAATAAGACCACGATAGTAGGGTATTAATGGCATATCAATCTTCCAAGAAATTACTATCAGTTGGAATTTCAAAAGTCCAGAAGTGTTTTCCTTTTTTTGAAAATCAGTAAATCAAGGGGAGGAATGTGTACTAATCAATCAGCCTAAAAATAAGGGATCTTATCCTTATTAACAGAAAAAAGGGTTTGTCTGCACATGATCTTAGGCAGTAAGATTTGCAATAACCACACAAACAGGAGATGTGAAAGCAAGCCAAGTAACATACTTCTACTCTTAGGAATCCAATAGAACATAGGTATGCATAGAGAGGTTCGATTAACAGAGAGCATAACCAATGTATATATCACCAAGCCGGAGCAGAATTCCTAAACAAAAACTCAATCAAACAAGCAAGATACTTCGGATTCAATTAAACTAACGCAAATTCAGTGAGGCAAATGTCACATTCGACGCTTAATTTCATGCTAAAAACAACCCAAACGATTCAGTGACAATAGATTAATTCTAAGAATATTAAAGTGATAAACTAGTATGTAAATAATCGGCGTGACTGAATCCAAACAAACGACATATTAAGCATAGGATTAGGCATGTGATTCATAGCTTCAGTATAAGAACAAAAAATGGAATTAAAACAGAAACAAAAAAAAGGGAAAGACAATACCCTATCTCAGTGTCGGGTCGGGTCACGACTGACCCGATTTAGTTCTTGTTCGGTTTCAACATTTGAATCGTTAATTACTTGCCTTGTATATGATGAATCAGCGTGTGTCATGCCCGGACTTGACGAGATTCGCACCCAATTCCTTGTTCCTATTCCGGATTCCACGAGGTAAAAAAGAAATAGAGAGGGAGATTTGTCCCCGTGTAATCGGGGATAGGAAAGAGGAGAAGGGTCGCGGAGGAGATGGCGGACTTGGCGTGGAGATTTGGGTGTATCGGGTTGATTTTTTGGGAAATGGGGGAGAGAGGATGAGGAGGCGACGGCTGAGTGTTTAGGAAAGGGAGATAGAGTTATGATTTAGGGTTTTGGGAAGATGGGTGTGTGTATAGTTGTAAATGGGAGAAATAATGTGGGCCGTCGGATTTAAGGGATAGACGGCTGGGGTCGTGCCACGTAGGCGCGTGTATATATGTGTGTGTAAGTGATATATGCTGAAGTGTAAGGTTATAGGCGCTTTGGGGGGTTGTACCACGTGCTAGAGTGAGTTGTACGCACCCTTAAAGAAGTTGTACATGTTGCTAAGAGTGTAATAAGTGAGGTGTTGGCTTATGTGGAGCCTAGGTGGCGTACACGTGGATAAAAATGATGACAAGGACTAGATGTAGTAGAAATGGAATTGTAGAATAACAAAGTGGCTGGTATTTAATTAAAATACTTATAAATATAAATAATTAGTATAAAATAGGAAATTTTGTAAATAATTATAAATAAATATAGATGACCACAAATAATACTAATTAGATATAAATAACCACAAATAATTATTAAATAATATTGTAATACGTTAAATTGCCTAAAATAGCGTACGTATTTTAGAAAATACCCTAAATAAATATATTTACGTAATTATAATCACAATTAAATAAATATTATATAAATAGGTGATTAATAATAATATTACACACGTAAATGCATGTTGTCTAATGCAGTTTTGTTTGGAAAATTACTATTATCAATTTTAATTAAATATAGCCAAATTGCAAAAAACAAAGGGACAAAATTGGGTGTCAACAGGCATAACAGCCTATTTATAGGCATGTGTTTCAAAAATAAGCTAATATTTACGAAAATTTCATTTTCACTGCTTTTACACCAGGCCGCCTCTTGTTAGGCGAGCCGCACATTTGGTTGCTGGCTCGCAGCTTTCACTTTGCTAACTCGGATTTTCTTGTGCGGTGCAGGTTAGGCGGATCGCCCTTCTGTTTGCGGCCAACTTCTCAATGTCGCAGGTTTTCTCAACTTTCTGTATCAACCGGCGATGTCGCCTCTCGTTCTGCGGGGTTGTCGGATGTATTCTGCATAAATATCGGCGGCCTACCCTTTTGAGTTGCTGGCTGCTATGAACTTCCCTTCTTTTGATGGATGGCTGGCCTCTCTAGCCTCTCATTAGGCGAGGCGCACTTTCCACTGCTGCCTTATTTTCATGTTCCTCACTTTTGTTAGCCAAAGCGCACTTGTATTTGCTCTTTTATACATTTTCTTTGGCTTTGTGTGTTAATACTCTTAGAAAACTGAAATATGAAGATTAACATAAGATTCATTCAAATAACATCACAAAAAGGGCTAAAAGTTAGTTGGAATGAGTTACAATTAAGCACAAAATACCAACATATCACCCTCTAAGTCACATTTCTTGACTTGTATCCTAGGAGTAAAGTCATAACACCTCCTATTTATTCCCACATAGTACATGTCCTTTGATGCATTGTATTGAAACTCTTTGTTCTGAATCGAAGACATTCCCAACCAAACATGACATTGCACAAAGGGTACACTTGTACCCTTCACAAAACACATATTCCTTATATCTCTCTTTAGAAATTCAAACCTTTGCTACTCTATCAACCCATACTCCATTATACTCATAAATAGTTACCAATTTATAACAAGTTAGTCTCAACTCCTCAACCAAAGTAGGGCAAATGCAATTTGCATCAATATCATCAACTTGTAGAATATAGCCTCCATATCCTTCAACACTAATGGTAAATTAGCTTCTTCTTGTGTCCATTTTCATAGTAATGACCGAATGGATCCTCACTAGTAGTTGGACCACAAGAAGCATTCATCCCACTTGACTTACCACCATAACCCGCCAAACCTCTCAAAGCATTGTTAGACCAAGACAAATCATTTGGAGAGAAAATATCTCTTTCTCTCACTTTAGGTCTCAAGTTGCCTTTCACATGAGAATTAGAGACATTGAACCTTTTAGCAAAATTAGAAGATGTAAACTCTCTTTTTCTCATGGAGCAATACCCAGTTCTTTTCAATCCAATAGAAAGACTACTACTACACTTTTGTCTATTTTTAGGAACACAAAGAGAAGCTGCAAATGAACAATCTTTATAATAAGTTTCTTCATCAATTCTCTCTAGGTCACTATCTACATTATGAAGTTCATCACAAGAAGAGTAAGTAGGAACATTGTACATTGAAGCGTCACTATCATCATCTTCAAGATTAGAAGCATAGGAGTTTTCATCATCACATTCATACTCATAAGCTTCATAGTCTCCACGACCTTCATGATCACCATAGTGTCTCGCTTCATAACCATAAGAGCTATAGTTCCCCGAATCATCATAGTAACTCTCACAATCATCATAGGAACCATAGTCTCCACAATTTCGTAGCAATCCCCATCATCTCCATAGGAGTCATAACCTACACACTCATCATCCAAGGACATGTTTGCAACAATTAAAAGAAAAGGATCTCACAAATTCACTCCCTCACGTGTATCACTCTATATATGATCACTCAATTTTCTTTCCACTCGTGTATACACTCAAGGTCAATGGCTTTTGTGACCACACTCTAATATTCTCACCACTCAAGCCTTTTTCCACTCAAGGGTTCCCTCAATCTCCTCAAGGCTCTACAAACTCAAATTTCAAAGGTAATTACCCACGCTTCGGTTCGGAGTGGAGCTTATAAGACACCAAATAAATAGACAAAGACAGACAAACAGACTAGGAACAAATAAAACATGCAAAAAAAACTAAAAAGAGAAAAGCACGAATCGAATTGGCACGAAACGAAATTGAAATTGGATGAAATTTTATGTGTGATCTAGAAACTTAATGTATTTGATGATATGAAAGGGGTTTGGGTGATCTAAAGCTGTTTAGGGGCTGTTCCGAGCAATCTGTAAAGTGATTGATTTTTTTGTTCAGCGCTATCGCGTGATTACGAGCGCTATCGCGAAGAGGAATCAATAACCCTGCGCGTTCGGCGCGATCGCGAAGAGCAATAATTCACCAGACCTGCAAAATTGCATGAGAAGGCGCGCTATCGCGAAGAACAAATTTTGGGTCAGATGCAGAATTTAAAGCCCAAATTTCTGGAAATTTTCTTCACTTGAATCTTCACAAATCAACTTGTTTTTGCTTCAAATATGAGATAAAAGCTCCTTATAAGTCCGTGAACAAACCCCAATGATCAATTCTTCAAAAACAACACCCAAAATGCAAAAGTCCCAAATCAATTCTTGAAGAACTTGAAGAACCTTAGATTTTGATACTTCAAATTGATGCTCCAAACGGTTTTTGTTGTTCAATTCCTTCAAGACACAAATTCTAGAATCATCAACCAACAGTTGGTAACAAAGATTTCATCCAAAAGAATCCTAAATCTATGACTCAATTTTTGAGATTTTTCAATTTTCAATTTTTTTGTAATTTTCAGATTTTGATAATCAAATCGAAGATAGCATTTGTGGAAACAAACATGTAATGGCCCGCCCAGTCATTTTGGTAAATCGAAGCTCCGATATGCATGTCGATATATTTTTTTAGTTCCAATAAGTTTGTATGGTGATTTTGGTCATGTCCACAAAGTTTGGTTAAGTTTCGATGAGTTTTGGATAAGTTTGGTTTCGGTTTCGACGTAATTTGAGCATAAAAGTTATCATATTGAGAAAATGGCCTTTGATTCGTATTTCGACTAAACCATTATATCCGTATCGTAATTTGGAAACCATAGAAACTGAAATCATCAAGTTTCAACATCATATGAGGGATTTATGACAATTTTACTAAGAATTGGGTTGCCAGAATTTTCAGATTATTTACAAAATTTTCACTCACTGCCTAGTTAAAAATCTGCACTATTTCAAATATTGCAACCAACATATCTCCTTCATTATAAGGTCAAATGGAGTGATTCAAAAGCCTAACTTGACTAGATTTTCACAAGAAATCTATTGGAGGCATCAAAAGTGAGTTTTGGGATCGTTTGGTACAAGAAACGAGGCAGAACAGTAGGCATTTTTGGCTATTAATGTTTATGGAGTTTTTCTCATCTTGAAAGTTTGGAATTGGGAGAATTCAAGGATGTTCTTCTATGGGGTAAGGTCTAAACCATAACCTAAGTATTTTCCTTTGATTCATTCCTTTGGTTTAAGCTTTAATCCATGATTTCTAAAGTATGAAATTGGGGTTTTCTTGTGAAGAATGTTTAATGGGTCTTTCTTGAGAAGTTCATAAAATTGATTAGATTTCATAAGTTGCTTTAAATAATGAAGTTGATTGAGTTTATGCTAGATTATGATATATCTAAGGTTGAATTTGATAACCCTATTTTGGTCATAAATGGTGGTTGTGAGAAATTGGGGAAGTTGAGTAAGTTCTTAAATTTTAACTCAAAAGTGGAATAATATGGGGATTTGGGAATGTTACCGATATCGGATTCAACATAAACCCGAAAATTGATAAATTGGCTATTTGATGATGTAGATGGACTTTAATTGAGAAAGTAACCACACTTTTGGACTCGTGGGTGAATGAGTAATCTAAAAATGTATTTTGTTCCAGTAATCGGATATGTGGGTCCATGGTTGACTTTTTGACTCGTTTGTCATCCAGTTATGAAAATTAGTATGATAGCTTATATTGATTGTATTATTTATTACTTTGCATAAAGTGGACTTATTTGGAAGGATTTGGGCGTGAAAGGACGATCGTGGGCTAGTTAGCAATCGTCGGCTTGAGGTAAGTGGTTTACATCCCTTATTTGGTGGACTTTCTCCACATTGGATGTCTATGTATGTGTTCCTTACATGCATGGCTGCTGAAATGGGCATACTTATTATGCCAAGACTATTTTGAAAAGTATAATTACAACTCATTACTATTTCTTGATTTATTATCGTAGCACGATGTAGTTCCGTGCATATTATTATGGTACGATGTAGTTCCGTACATATTATCATAGCACGATGTAGTTCCGTGCATATTATTATGGTACGATGTAGTTCCGTACATATTATCATAGCACGATGTAGTTCCGTGCATATTATTGTGGTACGATGTTTCGTACATATTATCATCGCACGATGTAGTTCCGTGCATATTATTATGGTACGATGTAGTTCCGTACATATTATCATAGCACGATGTAGTTCCATGCATATTATTGTGGTACGATGTTTCGTACATATTATCATCGCACGATGTAGTTCCGTGCATATTATTATGGTACGATGTAGTTCCGTCCATATTATCATAGCACGATGTAGTTCCATGCATATTATTGTGGTGCGATGTTTCGTACATGTTATCATCGCACGATGTAGTTCCGTGCATATTATTATGATACGATGTAGTTCCGTACATATTATGATAGCACGATGTAGTTCTGTGCATATTATTGTGGTACGATGTTTCGTACAATTATCATCGCACGATGTAATTCCATGCATATTATTATGGTACGAAGTGGTTCTGTACATATTATTGTAGCATGAGGTAGTTCTGTGCATATTGTTGTATTATGACATAGTCCCATACATATCATTAAGTCACAATGGATGTGTGTTAATACTTTGATGACTAAGTATGAATATTACTTGTTTGTTAATTAAGTGATTTTGTCTTTACTTTTTGGTTACCTTGGAGTTGTTTGAGTTTTCATATATTTGCAACTCGTTATTCTACTTAGAGCCCTGTCCCCACTTACTGAGTCCTTTTGACTCACCCACTTTCTTTGTTTTTTTCGTATTATTTTATATTCGGCAGATTCGATATCGAGTTCTACCAAGCATTGTGGTAAACGGAGTTGCTCGTCCTTTAATCTAGCGGTGAACCACTTTTGTCCTGTGGTGACATCTTTCCTTATTATTTTTATGTTAATATTAATGAACGGAGATGTATAACCTTATTGACTCCTTAGATGTTCATGATTCATGTGAGGACTTAGAACATGGTTGCAAAGATCCTAGTTGTGTATTTGGGTTATATATCATACTCAGCTATTCTTTTCATAATTTCTTTTATTTGGTTATTTCATATGCAAGTCAAGTGTTGCTCAAGAGGGGTTCGCCCAATGAGTTGGGTTTGGGTGCCCGCACGGCCTATAGGATTTTGGGTCGTGACAAAATACCAATTCGAGATCTGATGCCAAATGATATGATCCTAACTTCTAAGAATCGAAAACGAGTAACCAAATGATAAAGTAATGACACAAAGTAAAGGATAGAAGGGAATTAGGGAAAAGATAGAAGAAAGAAAGGAATCAATCTCAAAATTTTAAGTAAATTAGAACACTATAATAAATTGTAATACCCTAATCTAGACGAATACAATCAAAGACCAATATCCGAGGGGGAAGAGACTTGAACTCAAGCAATGGATCTCTCACACAAAAGAATCCAAGAGAGATCCAAGAAGAGGAAAAGGGATTAAACCCACACACACTCTCACAAGAGTATTCTCAATCATCCAAAATATCTAACTTCCCCTAATTACTCCTAATGACACTATATATAGTAATCCCTAGGTTTATTACAAAATGACCAAGTAATCCCTAGATACAAAAGTAGTAAACTGTCTGAAACGTGTCTCATCGCGACCGCGCCTTGGGTGTCGCGATCGCGCCCAGTGACTTGAAGCTTCATCGCGATTGCGTTGGATATCTCGTGAACGTGCACTTGCATGGACCGCTTCATCACGACCGCATTGTGCTTCTCGCAATCGCGCATTGGAGCTGACTTCTTCATCGCGATCGCGCCTCTTGCCTCACGATAGTGCTGGACCAAATTTAAGTAAGCTCTCATTTGCTTGATTCTTTGTTTTGAAGTCCTTCTGAAGCATTCCAAGCTCTAGATGTTGAGCTTGAATCCTCCACGGCTTAGAGTGCCAATCCGGGTCGCATCACTATTAGTAAACAATGGCAATAATGTGCCACGTTTTTTCACGGCCAGAGCACTGACTGAAGTTTAAACGGAGGGTACCCTTGTCACCTTTCACAAACCACAAGGGAAAAATTGGTCTTTTTTGTTATTTTATTTTCGATATCGCTTATTTGGTATTTGGTACAATATCTGTTATGCTATTTTAAAATTTTGGTATTTGTTATGGCATTCTGTATATATATAAAAATATCAAAATACCAAAAAAAACTTGATTTTTTATATATATACACACACACACACACACATTTTATATATATATATATAATGTGTGTGTGTGTGTATATATATATATAAAAAATCAAGTTTTTTAATTAATAAAACTCTAAATTTAATTGATTAGAGAATATCATAAACTTATGAAAAATTCCTGTGTGAGCTTGTATAGTAGTACCGTGTTTATTTTGAATTTAGGCTAGTGTTGTTTGTATTTTGGAACTTTGACTACTCTATTTGTGGTCTTTTTGTATTTTGCACAAGTGTGCGCCTAGGTTCCTTTGTTAATTGTCAAATAAAGTTTCCAAATGTATAAGGATCGTTTGGTAGGTGGGATAAGGGATTATAATCCCGTGATTAAATTTGGAATTATAACTACAAAAAAATGGAGATTTTACGGCGGTTAAATTTACGTATAACGGCGGTTTAAAACCGCCACCACAAGCAGTAACGGCGGCTTGGCAAAATGCCATAATTCCTTCCGCCATAAGCTATATTACGGCGGTTTTCTAAAACCGCCGTTAGGAGCCCACAAAAACCGACATTTTATACATTGCTGCAATGACCATATTTAAATTGTTTAAACGGCGGTTTTAACCGCCATAATTGTTGTCAACGTTGGCAGTAAATGCAATTGATATTGCGGCTGTTTCAAACCGCCAAATTGGCCCAATCTTTCGACTTTTTGTATATTTCCAAATTTTGTCCTATTATAGTCCATTCAACAATGTATAAAGCTCAAATAATACTGTACTTTTTAACACAAATATAATAAGCAAAATATTCATTAAAATAAACATGAGAAATCCAAAAAAAAATACATTATCGAATGTATTAAAGTGTCATAGCGTAATCCGACAACTATGATAATCCAAAATTACATCGTCGAATATATTAAAAGTATCTAAATAATTCGATAATGATTCCACAAAATATCACAACTGATTCTAACAATCACTACAAAGGATCACTTGCTTGATTTGCATTGTTACTTCCATCCAATGATCTTCTAGGCCCAATTGGTGATGGAGCGCCACTTCCTAAATCTGGTGCCTACAAAAAACAAATGAGAAAATAGCATTTATTACTTTTTTTAGCAAGGCGCTAGCTACTGAGTTTTAGAAGAAAATAGATTCACTTTCAATACTTTGTTATTGAAAGAATCATCAGAACCCATTTCAAGAAACAACCATTATTGGTACCAAAGTAGCCAACTTTGACTGCTTAAACTGTTATCAAACTTAAGCAAATATCATGCCAGAATTAATTCAAATGTGCTATGAAATTAGTATTTTTGTTAGAAACCTAAGAAATAAACTTTCACAGTACAGAGAGTGGCAAAACCTTCCAATTACACCAAAGAATCAATACAAATAAATGAGACAAATGGATTATGGGCATTAGCATATTGAATACGACAAGAGGAAAAAAAAATCAAGGCTTCGAGGCACATCAACAACTGCTGAAAAATTAATGGAGAAAGAAGACATAAGATATGTCTGGAGTTTTACCTGTGGAGGAGTAGGAAATAAGCCAGCTAACTCCTCGGGCATATGCCCTCCTGCATTCATTCGGATGAAGCTATAAAGTGCATGTAATTGTGATTTCATAGTTGTCATTTCTTGTTGCCAATCTGGAGGGGGAGCGCTAGATGAGCCCACATACACACGACCAACTCGTATAGAAGTTTGCTTGAATGCTATAGTTGGAACTACACCCAAGCCTAATCCTCTAACACGGTCGGGGTGCTCGGGACCTAAGACTTGACCAAGAGCATCATTAGCTGAAATTTCTTGAAGATCTGGTCTTTGACTTCTGTGTTCTTCAATTTTCTCCTGAGATAAAACATAAATAAAATGCATAAATATGTATGTGTTTGTGAGGAGAGATACGAAGTTAGTAAAACACATGACAGACACCAAAGTCATAGTGCAGATTGCTAAATCCATATCATATATTCATGGTATGATCACAGCTTCATCCATATATTTCTATAAACTAATGAAGAGTTACTTAATGGAAAAGAAGAACTACAAATAGGTTTAACTTCATTGGGAACTATCTAACAAGAAAGTATTCTGCAAACTCCAAATAGTACACGATCAAGAATGGCTTCAAACTCACTGTGCGACATAGTTTATTCTATCTAGCTGAAATCTGACTTTAGAAGTGGAAAAAATATGAAAAGAGTTCCCTAAAAATTAGCTAAAAATTGAAAATGAATATAGGCTACTCAATGAATCTGACTTTAGAAGTGGAAAAAAAATATGAAAATAGTACCTACTCAATGTCAATTGTTAGTTACTTAATGTTTAATAGCAATTTACAGACTATAGAATGTTAAAAAGTGGTATTGGAGGTTATAGAATGACAAATGGTGCCAATGGAGATTCAATTAGTCAATCTTCAAGCAGGTCAAAAGGTCATTTTAGCTTCCCATCAGGGACACCATCATAATTAGGAATGTTGTCTCAAATCTCAGAAGTCGATAATGAGAGCACCATAGCAACTGTTCCTGATGAAGAGAAATGTGGAGATGGAAACTCAGAAGCAGAATTCAATAATCCGGGATTTCCTTTTGCCTCTTGGAGTGATTCTTCACAGTTTCAAGATACAATTATAGGTCACAGAAGGGAGTTAGATAATGAGTGGAATACGATATTTGCTAATACTCACGTATGAGAATAAGTATGGTGTATAGCATCATTTTATTTGATTATGGGATTTGAATCAATAATCTTGTCTCTAACCAGATTGAAGAACTTGGAAATCAACCTCCCATTTTATCACACCACCTAAGTTTACCAAAGACACCAGCTGAATTATCAGTTATGGAGAAGTTATTGCATTTTCAGGACACTATTCAATGTAAGATCCGAGCGAAACGTGGCTGTGCTACTCATACTAGGATATACATTCATGTTGCCAGCAAACAAACGCTAGATTTGGCTGTTGACTACATTAAAGATCTCCAAGAATATGAAAATAGTTCACTAAAAATTAGCTAAAAATTGAAAATGAATATGTCTGACTATTATTTTTAATGAAAATGCAGAAACTAGTAACTATATGTAGCATATCCAAGTTTCCTAACTACACATCTAGTGGTTTTCTCTTGCAAGGCCAGAGAGCAATAGAGCACCCATGAGAAGATAAAGAATTTCAAAATTTTACCGCTATCTCCTTGGCCTTATCATTCACATAAGTCCCATCTTTCCTTTTATGAGTCTCAATCCACATTTTGCCTCGATCAGTAGCTAAACCCGCTATTTTCTGAAATTTTTAATATGTAAAACATTAGTAAATACTTGCTAGGATATATATATCTAAAGAATTTATTAATAGCATATTGTATGAAAATACCATGGCTGCCCTTCTTCTAGCTGTACTCATAGCACCACAGGTATGAGGAACATTCTGTTGTTGTCGAATCAGTCGATTCCTATCGCACATCCTCACTGTTGTTTCTTTCATGCGATAATTAACAAACAATGCCCATTGGTCTCGTGGAATGCCTTCTGGAGCCTTCATGATGTAATCTTCTTTAGTAAATAATGGATTAGAGATTGCATCCCATAGTTTAATCCTGTAGTCCCTCCACTTTTTGCTCATCGAATGGTTAACATAATATTTTACGTCTTGTTGATCAGCCGTAAAGAAAAATCGAGGCTTCACAAATGAAGTATGTTAGTTTACCACAGTTTTAAATATACAACTATAAGACTAAAAAAAGAATTTAGAAGATATTACCATTAATATTTCATTAATAACACGATCCAAAAAAGAGTCAGGCATGTCTGGCCACTTCTCGAAGCCAATAGGGAAGTATAGAGAATTTGTGGCGAGTTGTCCTAGAACTCCAGAAAATAAGCCACCAGCTTTTTTAATAGGTCGGCCATGCTCATCGCATTCTACAATAACACGCACACCATCGTCCAAGTTAAAAATATCCTTAACCTTCATTTTCACCTCCTTTACCACTTGATTTTCATCTAAATCAAAAAAAAATGAGGTTAAAAAATTAACAAAGAAAAACAAAAAATTGTATCACTGTTAATTGATATATACCTATAATCTGGACAACCCAATCACGAGGGATTTCACTTATAACTTTTCGTTTGGGTGGTACACGCTGTGAAGTCGTGTCTTCATCATCTTCATCAGACGATAAAGATGGAATGACAGGATGTGTAGGTTGTACAGACTGGAAAGAGTCTGGGTCAGAGGATGAAGATGAAGCCTGAGCCTGTGACGATTGTATTTGTGCCTGAGCCTGTTTTGAATGAATTTGAGCCTTAGCTTGTTGCGACTGCATTTGAGCCTCAGCCTGTTGTGAATGCATTTGAGGTTGGGCCTGAGCCTGTCGTGACTGCACTTGAGCCTGAGCCTGTCGTGACTGCATTTGAGCCTTAACCTCTAAGGATGGTGTAGCAAGTGAAGAGTTCCCTATGACAGACCTGAACATATTCTTAATCCTATTTGGCTTTGGCATCTCCTGCATACATGATAAAAAAGTGTGGTAACAACAAAACCATATAATTAAGAATAGAAAAATAAATGAGCAGAATATGATATGCATTAGGATCCAATACAATAATAATATTTAACAAACCAAATCAGCCAAAGTTTAAAATAAACACCAAATAAACACAAAATTCCATCAAGCACTTCTTTTTTAGTAAAAGGGGTCCTAAAGAAAAGTAAAAAAAATGAAAAAAAGCTTTCAGCAGATCTTATAAGATCTATGCCACCAAAACAAAAATAAAAAAGACAGTGGTTGGCGATGGCTTTTCAGATATGTCTATCTTCCCCTTGTACGATCCTCCCTTAACAAAGGTATATCATTAACATCATCAAATAATTGATCTAGTTCTTGCTCTGGGAACGGCACATCCTCAGGAACTACATTATCTCCTTCTTCTCCCATATCATACAGATCTCTTGGTTTCAAGTGAACAACAGTACTCCAACCTTCATTAACCTCATCATCCACATAATATACCATTTGAGCTTGTGAAGCTTCAATATATGGATCGTGCTCTTCACGATCGCCAGTATGAATTAATCGCGAAAAGTTAACACAAGGAAATCCCCAAGCATCCTTTTTGAACCCCCTATCCCTAGTTGTGTCTGCCCATTTACACTTGAATAGTGTAACCCGAAATCGACCGTAATAGTTAAGCTCAATGATGTCTTCTAATTTTCCATAATATGGTAAATCTGCCTGCCTAAGATTTCCATCAGTACCACTAGCAATACAAGATGTGGATGAAGTCAAGAAAATTCCACTGTTTTGAGTTTTTAGCCCCTGCTCTCGAGTTGTTGTCCGAAACTTGAACCCATTGATATTAAATGTCGTAAACCTTTGACCATGTGGTGCTGGACCTCTTGCTAGAAACTTTAGGTCATCTGATACATCATGTGAAATATCTGGGTTCATAATCTAAAACAAGAACTTAACTGTGTTAGGAATAGATTTAAATTTACAAACCTAATAAAACAGAAATATATCAATATAAAATTTTAATACATATGTAACCAACCTTTTGAGGAAACCAATCAATGAAGTCTCTACTAACTATCTTCTCTATCTCTGTATTTGTAGGCTTGCGACCCTTCCACCGCCTCCGCACATGATCTTTAAATTCACTACACAAAAAATTGAGATAACTATGAATTATGTATATAATTCTCTCAGATTGAATGTATGTTCTATTTAGATATTCCCTTATATACTCACTCAGTGTAAGGCGTGACTTCTGGACAATTTAATACCACATATCGATGTGCTTGAATTTTCTCCAAAGTTGATAACTCAAAAGTTGAACCTCCTACTCCTTTACCAACAGGCAAGAAATTGCTAGATAGATTTGATGAGCTTCTAGATTCAGGAAAATCATCAACACGACGTAGCCTATTAATTCTTGTCTCAATCCCTTCCAAATACTGGGAACAAAAAGTAAGAGCCTCTTCAGCTAGGTATCCCTCAGCTATTGAACCTTCTGCTTGTGCCATGTTCCTTACATACGACTTTTAAGTGTCCCAAGTACCTAAAAAAATTGATAATTAATTAAATAATACATTTAACATCTATGTATTAAATAATAAACTGTAGAAAAGCAATGAGAGATTGTATTTACCTTTCAATAGGATACATCCACCGATAATGCACTGGTCCCCCAAGTTTTGCTTCAGCCACTAGATGACAAGTTAAATGAACCATGATAGTAAAGAATGCAGGAGGAAATATTATTTCCAAGTGATTAATTGTGAGATAATATCGAGACTCTAGCTTGTCAAGGTCTGAGAGACTTAAGTTTTTGGCACAGAGCTGTCGGAAGAATGAAGACAACTCTGCTAACACTGAAGTCACTTTGTCAGGTAACACATTACGTATAGCAAGTGCTAACAAGTGCTCCATAACAATGTGGCAATCATGACTTTTCATTCCAAAGAGCTTTCGTTGTTTCAAGTCAACACATCTTGAAATGTCGCTTGCATATCCATCAGGCATTTTGACATTTCTTAACGTTCGAAAAAATATATCTTTTTCTTCATTTGACATAGTAAACAACGCTTGATGATAGCTTCCATTCTCATCTGGCCAAAGTTCTTTTCTAATACCCATTTCTTGAAGATCTTTTCGAGCTTTAATATCGTCTTTTAATTTTCCATCGTCAAGCAAAGTGTATATCACATTATCAAACACATTTTTCTCAATGTGCATAACATCTAAATTATGCCGCAACAAGTTGGATTCCCAGTAAGGAAGCTCAAAAAATATGCTTCTCTTTCTCCATTGTTTCGGTTTTTCTTTAACAACAGATCTGACACGACTTCTTTTACCTTTATTCTTCGACTCAAGTACTTTCCCAAAGACTACATTAGTGCCCTCCATTTGCTTCAAGAGATCAGACCCTGACAATGCTATTGGTGGCTCCCGTAGCTCATTTTTTCCATTAAAACGAGAGCGTTGGAATCTGAAGCGATGACCTCTTTCTAGAAAACGACGATGACCCATGAAACATCATTTTCTACCATGTTTCAACCTGCAAGATTCTGTAGTAAAGTTACATGTGGGACAAGCAAATTGAGTGTAAGTGTTCCATCCAGATAAAGTACCAAGGCCAGGGAAGTCACTGATCGTCCACATCAAAGCCGCTCGCATTTTAAACATTTCATTCTTTGAAGAATCTAATGTTTGTACACCATCATACCACAATTCCTTCAACTCTTGGATAAGAGGTTGCAAGTACACATCTATATTATTACCTGGCATCTGTTTTCCTGCAATGATCATTTCTTATTAGTAAAAGTAATTATATTCATAGAAAAAGAAACTAACAATACCAAATATAATGGTCAAAAGTGAATCTACAAAAGAAGAATCTGGAGAGACTCTATAAATTTCAGCAGCTTAGCAAAAATCTCGATAAAATAGCAGTTTAGCAAATTATCTGGAGGGACTCTATATGCTTAGCAAAAATCAACAGCTTAGCAAAAATCAACAACTTGAAGCTTAGTGAATATGTGCTTGAAGATTTCATGATAAAGAATGGGCTATTAACATAATCCTAAATATATAAATTAGTAAAAATATAAAATACATATACATATATAAATTACAATGAAGTACACATTGTAAGTATCAAGATATCTTACCACAACACAATAATCACTCACACTCCCAAGTCTCAAAGAAAAAGAATTACCTGGAATGATCATTGAGAGAATGAATGAAGTCTGCTTCATGCACTCCCAGGGAGGACGATTATATGGGATAAGAACTACTGGCCAAATACTATAATTTGTTGCCATTGCTCCAAAAGGATTAAAACCGTCACTAGCCAAGCCAAGTCGTACATTCCGAGGATCTGCAGCAAATTCAGGATGAAGTAAGTCAAATGTTTTCCAAGCCTGAGAATCTCTCGGATGCCTCATCAGTCCATCTTGACTACCCGCTAAAGAGTGCCATATCATCGACTCGACAGTTTTAGAGCACATGAACAATCTTTGTAATCTTGGCTTTAAAGGAAAGTATCGCAAAATCTTTGCAGGTTTTTTCTTTTTCTTATCCTTCCACCTAGAAGTCTTGCATCTTTTGCACTCCTGCAGGCCTTCGTCCTCTTTAAAGTATAGCATACAATCATTTGGGCAAGCATGTATTTTGGTATAATTAAGACCAAGCTTATTGATTGTTTTCTTGGCCTCATAGAATGAAACTGGAATCTTGGCATCTTCAAAGCCATCTTTTAACAGCTCTAATATCATTGTCATAGCTTTATCACTCATTCGGCACAAACACTTTATATGGTACAACTTAACAAGAAAAGACAGCTTGGTATACTTCGTACACCCTTCATACAATGGTTGTTTGCCATCTTCGAGCAATTTATAAAAATCTGCACAATATTCATTATTCACCTCGACTTGCTTTTCATTTGATGTTTCCTCTACATTTATGGGCTCACAAGACATACCAGGTTCGTGAACATTGTGCGAGTTAAACCCAAATGCATCATTGATCATGGTTTCCATTAGATTTTGGGGCTGTAATGTTTCCTCTATGACCTGTGTGCTTTCAACAATCTGTGGCGCAACGCTATTTGATGTTTCACCGTGCAAATACCATAGTTTGTAGTTCACTGGAAAAGGCTTACAAGTCAAGTGTGCTTGAACTACATCTCTTGTTCGCCACTTGCTAAAACCACATATCCGACATGGACACTTGATTAAACACCCATCAATAGACCCATGCTCAAAAGCAAAATCCAAAAATTTAGTGAGTCCAGCTGCATATTCAGGTGTGTTTCCAGGTTTGCTAATCCAAGATTTATCAATCGACATGACTAAGACTGAATTTAGGGCTAATCAAATACGATGCAAAATACAAAGAAAAAGGTAAATCTTGAACACAAGGCAAATCAAAGACTGAAACTAACAACAAAATCTAACTGTAAAGTACCCCAAAGAAAAGACCAAAACTTTGAGAAATTAAGTCATTAACTTTTGTCAAGCAAATACAAAAAGAAATCCTAAATCTAATAGCAAATAACAACATAAAAAAGCCCTAAATTCATGACAAAATACCTGAATTGTTTTGGAGATACTGATTGAGAAATTTTGTTTGTTTTAGTTTGAGTTTCAGTGTTGGGGTTTGAGTTTTAACTTTTAATTTTGACCTTTTATTTTGATTGAGTTTTTTTGACTAAGAGTTAATTAAAGGCACACAAACAGAGGGAGGGAATTTTATGCGCCAAACTTTTGACGCCAAATTTTTCAGCTCCAAAATATTTTAAGTGTAGTGGCGGTTTAAACCGCCGTAAATTAAATAAAACCGCCGAAATAAAAATGTATGAATGGCGTCTTAAAAACCGCTACATTTTGGGATTGATTGTGGCGGTTTTATGAAACCGCCATTTTTAAAACGTCGTAATTGTTCCGTTTTTTTTGTAGTGAAATTAGTTTATCCCATGTTTGTAACATGGATAAGGTGGGATATCCCAAAAAATGAGACTGTAATCCTGGTATTAATCTATCTCATATGCTATAAAGAATTATAATCCCGGGATTAAAATCCTTGCGATATCTCATTTTGTGCCAAATGACCCTTTTTTTAAGCAAAGAGTCAACTTGGAAGTGCGGCTAACGACCAATTTTATAAATAATAAAAAGTAAAATGCCTCAAAGAGGACAATATAAAGTAAGGAGGGTCTAACCATACCTTACATCATCATATCGAGGGGAGAACCTCGCGTCTAGTACGAATGCAAAAAATAAGAACTCGCCAACACCAAATAATTTATGATCACCACAGAGTTTGTAACACACTCTATGATGATATTACATATGATAATACTAAGATAATGGAAAAATATAAAGGCTAGAAAAAAAGTGGAATTATGCAATCCACACTTCTTTTTACAAGCGATGTAATGAAATATGTAAAAAGACCCTAAAATTCTAACTTGGTGAGGTATAACCAAAGGTTCTCTATCTTGATCATATATGCTTTCCATCATGCTTAGAACCTTTTGATTTTGTGCCAATCTGCTGCTCCAATGCAATCTCTTGGGCAGCCTGTTTATCAACATCCAAACACGCAGGCTTCAATGAATTTTCCTCGCAACCTGTAACGTGATTTGCCCCTATATCAATATCCACATCAGTAACATTGGCTTCTCTAGTACCAACAACATCTCTTTTCTCTACATCATCATCCATTGCCTCATTATCAATCAATGCATCAAAAGAGTTTTTTATGAGAATATTACTATCATCAACTCTATTTTGATCCACAACACGATCAGCTTCCTTAGGCGCTGGGTATATCGCCCTTCTTACCACTCACAAGCCAAGTGTTTGGATCACGATTAGGATTAGCCCTTCTACCACCTTTGCCTTTATTAAAAAACTCTTTATCTTTTACGTTTGCTGGATCACCAACAACCTTCCCACTTGTTATACCCTAACCTGGTTTTGTCTTGTACCAACTTGACGATTTGGTACATTAACATCACCACCAGTTTGCTTCTCCCTAATAGGAGCCAATTCCTTGCAATATTTAGGTTTGTAATCATTGTAGATCTTGATCTACTTAGATTTTAAACTTTTAGTTTCCTCATCCAACTCATTAATTTGAATTCATTGACGAAAATCTCCAAGGAAATCCACTTCAACCTTTACTCGAGCACAACTTGGACGAGTTTGATTTTGTGTGGCCATGTCAACCTTCAAATGTTCACCCACTGTAGACGCAAGAGAAAAAAGTGAATCATTGTCAAATAAATGTGGCGGCGGTGATCGAAAAGAAATCCAAGCAATAGCAATAGACGTCTCCTCATCAGTGTCAAACCACCTCGTCCACTTTAACGTTCTCATTGGAAACAACCTATTCATATACTTTATATCAAAAACAGGTTTTGATAATAAATTGACATAATCTTTCAAATGTGATGCTCTAATCAATATGTATCAATTATAATTTCACCCAATATTACATTCCCCATTAATTTCACATTGAGGTGGAATTAGTGTACGTAATTCCTTCAGAAAAGGCCTTCCATAAGAAATATTATCAACTATAGCAAAATTAAGATTTTGTCTCATGACAAGGAGTTCCATCTATTTTTTTTGTCCATGTAGCAGTAGGTTTACCATGCTTTAGCAGAATCTTCTTCCTTTTAATTGGTGGAATTAACTCTTTTGGAGAAGATTTTAATATGAATGCATATTCTAAGAAGGGGGCCATTAATAGCCGAAAATTGTAGTAGCTATAGGAGGAAAAATCACCAGTAGAGAGAGGCTAGAGAGCATTTTTGGGTTGTTTTTTTTTTTTTGGAATTTGTGGTTTGGGCTTTTTTTTTAAACAGACTATGCCAAACAACCCTTTAGCTCTTTCCTTTAGCATTTTTTTACAACATATATCTCTACTATATGTAATTCGAAGTTAAACAAACTACAGTTACCGACTTACCATACCACAAGTTACCGAAATCGAATGTTAGAATACCGAACCGTACCGAATTAGTTTGGTATGGTAATGGTATGATATTTTAAAAAACTGAAATTTGAATACCGAGCCAAAGTGTTCAAAATCGTATTGTACTGTATCCATGACACCCCTATTTAAGGCCACTTGGAACTAGCTTAAGGTTGTTTATTGGTCTAAGCAACTTAATGTTTAGTTGTAGGCAAAATATGAGAGGGTTCATTTAAATTTTACCATTAGCATCCTAATACTCGATCATACAATATGAGTTTTTTTAAGTTGTTCTTTTCCAGGTGGAATGTCGCTCAGCCTCCAAGTAGATCTCGTACTATATGGATCTTGTTCCACGATGGACTTTTTATTGGCCTAGATGAGTGCATATTTGTGCTGGTGAGTGACCCTTAGAAATGTCTATATCAACTTCTTCACGGCGTTGTCTTTAGTATTAAGGCAAAGCATGAACAAAACTTTGTCTAATTTGAAGCTTACACAATTTCGTTCTGAAGTACATTGCTTTGCTTTGTAAAATCTATAGAGCACAAGTCATAATATTGTTTGAAAAGGTTCGACATCTTTTTTGACCAAGGAAACTTTGTATGTGTCATTACGTAACTTATTTTAGTTAAAACACAAAGCAAGTGAAACTCCAAGAATTAAAATTTAATACTTATAGATGTACTATAAAAAGGAATAAGATTACCAAATAAAGACATTATCATATTTGCCTACTCCTTTGGAAGAATTTATCTAGTTGCAAATTGCAATAAGATGGTATCCCATGCAAACTACTTATAAAGCTATAAAATCGAAAAATATTATAAGATTCCTTCAAGCCATTCCTCAAAATCAGACCTTTCTACCAACGCACCCAAAGTGAGCTTAATTGATATCAGATATGCATAATTTAACCTCAAACTAGATTAAATAAAAATCTCAAAATGATGCAGGAATTATAATAGTTGCTTAATAATCCTTAAATTCTTATAAAAGTTTAAAAATAAACTACTGTCGCATTATCCTTTTTTTTTGGTAACTAACTTTTTACTAATCACTAAAACTGAATTCATTCAAAGCTAATCTAACTCAGAAAGCTTTCTCATATACTCTTCTCTCTATCCTCCTATCTGTAAACATTTATCTAGTAACAGGCCAACCCGCTATTGATATTTTCTGTTGGGTTTAAGTTTTTGTTAAGTTTGAGTTTTGATAATGACTAAAGGACATACCACTAATAAATGATAAATATATCGCAGGGTTATCAAGGATAGCATCTGGTAGAAGATCTGAAATGGAAAGAAAGTTATTTGGCCTTTATGATGGAAGGTTAACTTTGGAAGATTTGAATCGAAGCGCTAATTCTTGGGAACTTGTTCCAATCAGCTTTTACCTTATTCTCCAAAAGATATTTATATCTTTTGAGAATCAAATCTCTTGGGTCAATCTCTCTCTATCCCTCAATTTACGATCAATCTAATCTTCTCTCAAGGAAAGACATATCAGCCATTCCCCTTGATTCAAGCAATTCATATCAGCATCATATCAATCAAAGCAACGGACAAATTTGGATATGTACTATATATTTGTGGTCTGCTGAAGGATGGCTCACGCTTCTACTTACAATCTACTTTCTCTCTAAGTCTTTTACTTATTATATTCACTGTATTCTTGAGAGTCTACGAGTGATCGAAAGAAAAGAAAGAGAGTTCTTGTAGAGAATAATAGTTGTGCCATAGAAGTTGGTCTGACCATCTATAAATCAGACAATATCGTTGTTGGTGAGGGAGGAGTAAAAACCATCAGTGAAGGACGTTTTTGGTTAACGACACACCATAAGTGTATACAACCCTTTGAAAGAGCTTAAGAGAGATACCCTCCCTTGTGACCCAAGGGGACTGTATTAGAACCATTTGGTTCTGAACCAGTATAAATCACTTTGTCCATTGTATTTACTTTATTGTCTTTTATCTTGCAAAGTTGTTTTGATTATCGCCTAAGTCGACAAATATTCTGGTAAGTCAACTGGATCAATAAAACTGAACAATTCACCCCCTTCTTATACTTTCATTATCCTCTTTAGGCCTAGGCCCACACGGGTTTAAATTACATCACTAGGATGTAAAACATGCTTACTTATATACCCAGCACATCTCATGTATATGCTGATGTGAGATACTCCTAACTGGGGTGTCACATACACCCATTCTTATGGACTCAAGGTCCTCGCTGAGGTTTGTAGCACCTTCCCAGAGTTCACCTAGACTCAACACTAAACTCTTTCCCACATCGACAAGGCTGACACAGAGTGACTATGATATCATCTGTAACAGCGTAGCCCGTTAGTGATATTATCCGCTTCAGGTCTAAGCTTGCATGAGTGTAAAACGCGTCACTAGGGTCTTAGACATGCTTACTTATATACCCAGCATCTCTTATGTGTTATGCCGATGCGGGATACTCCTAACTGAGGTGTTACATACACCCTTTTTGACAGACTCAACGTCCTGACTGAGGTTTGCCGCGACTTTTCAGTATTCGCCTAGACTCAATACTAAACTCTATCCCACATAGACAAGACTAACACAGAGTGGATCTGATACCATCTGTAGAACCCAACCTGTTAGTGATATTGTCCACTTTAGACCCAGTCACGCTCGAGTTTTAAATGCGTCACTAAGGTCTAAAGACATGCTTACTTATATACCCTACATCTCTCTTGTGTTATATCAATAGTGGGATAATCCTAGTTGGGGTGTCACATACACTATCTCTTATGACATAACACATGAGATATGATGGGTATATAAGTAAGCATGTCTTTAGACCTTAGTGACGCATTTTAAACTCGAGCGGGACTGGGCCTAAAGTAGACAATATCACTAGCGTGCTGGTATGATACATATGTTACCTAATTATTTACAAAAAATATAAATTGGAATTGTTTTAGTAGGTTCTTGAGTGATTCCCCAGCTCTGACATTGCAGAGATATGCAATTTCTTTTGCCGATTGTTTGCCAGTGTTGTTATGTATTTGCAAAGATCCTCTGGTTTCTCTCAATCCTTATGGCATACGCGTAACATGTATATATCATCTTTATCAGTTGAGCCTGTTTTTTCTTCCCTTCACCATTGCTAATATCAGTTGCATGTGATGTTTATTATCTTACCTATAAGCGTGTGGCTTTTGGATCAAGTGCAAAAGTTTTCACAATTTCACAGCATACAGACACTTCTAGAACAATTGATCACTTGACTCTAGTTTTGGTACCAAAGGTCAAGAACTAGCATTTGAAACTCCCATTCTTAAGAACTAAAATATTTAGTGAATAAATAGTCAAACACCAAAATCAATAATAGCAAGAACCCAATAGCTCAAAAGCACAAAGATATTAAGTACAAGCCTTAGCTCAACCAATCTATCAACTAAACATGTTCATAATGTGAAGATTACACCAACAAGTCAAGATATAGAATTACAAACCAAAAGACTGAAGAAAAGGGAAAATGATTGCTCAATGTAAGCTTCTAGCCTCGAAACCCTATACTTAATTGATGAACCCTTGCTCTAAAGCTTGAGAAATAAGCCAAAGATGCCCTCAAAATCATTCAAGGGGCTATTATGTGTTCCCGAATTCAGCTGATGTGAAATTCTACTTCTGTGCCAGTTCTGGGCAGACGTGCCACCGTGCGGTCACGACACATCCAATGCGGTCGCGTTGAGTTCTTGTACAAATTATCGCGCTCGCGACCCAACTTCCGCGATGGAATCTTCTTCATGTAATACTTTTACGCAGTAGCGACAGTAGTCACGCGGTCACGATGACCATAGTTTTAGACAGTTCATGCAATTTGATAATTTGACTTGGTTTTGACTTGTTTTCATCCTATCTCTTCCGCAGTTTAATTATCCTGCAATATACAACTAAACCATGATCAGTGCACATATTTCATCAATATAGCACAACAAAAGCTCAAGTAATAGAGAAGGCAATGTATGGTATTTTAGCAAAATCACTAGCATGAGTAGGTATATACCCATATAATCCACAACTTTGCATTGTTACTAGCTAAGTCCCAGCATATTTTTACACTTGCAGCCATGTTCCATGGCTTTAGATTGATCAGATTGTAACCACTTGCAAACTTTGGTAGACACATTTTATTCCAGGCAACTAGTGCTTTCTTTGTTATCTCATTTGCTCTTGAGCATATGTAGGATCTACAATATTTTTATTAGAGCTAATTGGTACCACCTTCTTCTTCTGAACAAAACTAAAACATTGTCGGATTAGGAGAGTTATTGCAAGCACGCTAACTATGCATCATACTTGATGTGAATGAAGTTCTACCAGTTCAAGATAAGTTAGACGTAGTTGTCACAATCACTATTCTAGCTCATGTTTGACTTATTAAAATCTAGGCAGGCTGGGCGGATCAAATGAGTTGCTAATTTTGAAGTCCCCAGTATTAGTTGCAGAACATCGGCTTTACTCTAAATTACTTTACTTCTCCAACTGAATCCCCGTACGTTCTAAAACTTAGAAAGAGAAAAATTATTTCTTTTGACATGGCTACACAAGGTTTTAAAATGATGTGCTTTCACATCTTATAAAAAAACATACTTTTTTAGGCCTTTCAATGTCAGGATAAGCAATATTTAAAAAAAAAAATGTTTTCAGGGTTAGTCTTTAAATCCCAAATTCAAAATTCATTGATTAATGTAGAAAAAATATGAGTTCCCAAGATGCTACGTTTTTTTTCCTAGTGATTCTCCACTGCTTTGAAATTATATAACGAATGTATGGCGACTGTTTAACGATTGTATGGCGACTGAATGTCAATTGTATGCCATGTGTTTCTCCATAACTGTAAAGTTTCACAGTATATCAAAATTGTATGTCATGTGTAATTAGGTGTATATTTCATGTATTTCTTTTGTATATTTTATGTATCGGTTGTATGTAAAATGTATCTCAACTATATTAAATGCGCAACAAAACTGTGTGTATGGTTCTTCTTTTTTCATCTCATTCTTCATTTTTTTATTGTGGTTATGATGGTGGGTTTTTGTATTTCTAGTGAATCACTGCAGATACAGTGAAGAAATACATGACATACAAATATATAATTGTAAAAAAAAAAAAATTTAAAAAAAACCGTTGGCGACCAATGGCTGACGGCCGACGATGGTGGCCAAGAGGCGATGACCACCAAGGATGGTTCTGGGAACGATGGGGGTGGGTGAGAGGTGCCAAAGTTAGAAAGGGAATCTAGAGTTTTTTCTAAGTTTTATGTCTATTTGCTATATTTTAGAAAAGAAATACTGCTAGTTTTGAAAAGTCTTGTAGTATTGTTGTTTTTATGTAAAGTAGTCTCTAACATTATATAGTTGTGTAAATTGTCCTAATAAATTCACAATACATAAAAACAACTTTTTACTTATAATTTCACTGTTTCAACAACATAACCGAAAACATATACCATTTGAATCTAATAGCTAAATTAGCCACCATACAATATAGTAGATATACTTGTAAATAATAACCATATCTAACTTAACAACATAATTTCCTTGATCCAATCGTACTTCATACTAGATGTTCATCTTCCTAATCAATCAATTATTACTTTGCTTTCATCCTACATACAATCCAATTTTAAGTTAGATATAACCATTATTAATAAGATGCATGAAAGAACATCAAAATCATAAACGAAACACAAAACCTGTAAATACAAAATCAAAAAAAATAAATTTCAAAATTGTACAAAATTAAATTTTGAAATGAAAAAGAGTTTCGTGCTAAAGAGAAAAGATTAGGATTGACTGCAGAACGAAAACGAAAAAAGGTAAGATCGAAATTGAAGAAGTAAAACAGGGACTTAAATCCATGGGCAAGATAGTCGTTTAGGTGGCGGGTATAAAATAAAAATAGGGTCCTTTTTTTAAATAAACAAATACTTACTGTGTTTAATCGCTCAAGACCATGCACAATTTTATCCTATTCGTGCTAAATATTGATCTCATATTCATACCTGGATAAGATGTGAAAACTTTGGCATGGAAGCCTATTTTCTCACATCATTGTTTAAAGGCGCAACATCTTTTTAAAATTGGCAGAATAGTCAAATAGACACCTATACTTGCCTCTTCATGTTATTCCGGCCCCTCTATTCCAATAAGTTTCATGAATTTTTTGCCCATGTCAAATCAAAAGAGCTGAAGTTGGATAATTCAGTCAAAAATAAAAACTTTAGATTTGAGAATTGGCGTTTGGCTTGAATGGAGTCCAACTTTAGTTACTGGGTCTTACTCTGTAAAAGTGGTTGTATCTTGTAAAGCTTTACCAAAATTGGCTATGTCTTACATAGCATTGACAACCAAATATTTGAGCAATCTAGACAGTTCTAGTGCCGTCCTCACACTTTTAGTCTTTGTAATAAAACTCTTACATTTTTAATCCCTGTTAGGAAAAAACTCCTGCAATCGCTATAAGTCACCAGAGGGGAACTCTTGGCGAGACGCATGTCATACTTCTAGTAGGATCTGGTGATCACTAGGAGTTTAACTTGACAGGAGCTAAAACTACAAGAGTATTCTTTGTTGACACCCAATTATGTCCCGAAATTTCGAAATTAATTTGCTGACACTTGCTTTTTATATAAATCTCAAAATATAGCATTTTGTGTTAGTATAAAGCCAAAAATATCCCTTTTCAAAAGAAATTATAAAATTTGATGTTTTGTCGCAATTTGGCTATCGTTTGAAAAAGTTTTTCAATATTAGCAACTTGATATTTTCGGCTTTATATTACCTACAACATGTAAAATATTGCAAGCATTTATCTAATTAGAAAGTTTTTCAAATTGATTTACGAAATTAGTTAAAGCTATTAGTTTTTAGAAAAGGGTCATAATTGTTTTTCGCTTTACGTCCCGGCCTATTTTACGCAACACTCAATTTTCTTCCTAGCCCAATTCTAAAACCCTACCCCTCACCCATATATATACCCTTAAACCCTAGTCCCATTCACTCACTGTTCATCATCTTCATACCCCAAAATTTTCAGATCTACAATTCATTCATCCACTACTATACCTATTATTCACTATCACCCTCATTCCCTCTTAAAAAAAAAAAAACCCTCACCAATACACCTCCCTATTCTTCATTTTTTCACACACTCTCTTCTCCTCACCAATAACACCCACACCCACATCACCGCTGCTGGTCCAAAACCACCGAAAATACAATAAGGGGGTCGGGATCGTTAACTTAGGAACAAAAACAAGGGAAATCGGTGTTAAGAAAAGGAGTAACGGACAGCAAAACCATCAGCGGCAGTGGCGACGTCGGAGTGGCAGCGACGCCGCGACTTGCTCGCCGGTGTTGCTCCTCCCCGTTGAAGATTGTTCTGCTTGTTCCCGTTGCCAGCGATGGCGTTGGTTGGAACCTCGCTGCAGTCATCGTTTCCCTTTTCTCCGTCTCACTGATTGTCGTTCATTCTCTGGGATTTGGTTTGGCTTTTGATCCTCGACGGGTCATTGGTTTATCAGGATGTTTATATACATTGCTATATCTATTTTGGGGACTCGATTCTGCCGACTATGTGTACGAATCTCTTTTTGTGTAGCGACCCGTTCGCCGAAAAACCCACCGGTGCAACCCTTCCTTTATTCTTGTTGATTTTCGTTAGTAATAACATCTGGTTGTTTCACTGGTGCTGTGTTTGTTGATGTTACTGATTTCGCTTTGCTCTGTTTTTTGCTGCGAGGACTTGTGTTTCTTTGAAAGTTTTGTGACATTATTCTCTAATTGAGGGCCCCACATTGAGCTGCTGTGGGAAATGTTGACTGATGCCTTTGCTATGCTTGGAATACGCTGAAGATTTTTTGATTTGAACAGATATTGTGTTCGAATTACTGGGCCTATGAAAATAATTTACCTATGTTGAGGCATTTGAACTGATATTGAACCGATACTACATTGGCCGATGAAAAAATACATATGCACGTATTGAGGCCTCGGGACTGATTTTGAACATGATACTACACTTGAACCGTCCCGTTCCCGTGTCCGTAAAGCAAAAGGCGATGATGAATGCACTTTAATGCAAAGCAAGTTGAATAGAGTAGTGGGTTTGGTGCTTTGGCATGGCAACACGACCCGGGCTCCGTGTTTGCAACCGTACCAAATCCCGAGCCTCTATTCGACGCGCCATACAAACCTGAGCCTAAATTTTGCAAAAACAAACCCCCTTTACTATTATTATTATTATTATTATTATTATTATTATTATTATTATTATTATTATTATTATTATTATTATTATTATTATTATTATTATTATTATTATTATATATTCTATTATTATTATTATATATATTTTTTTTATTATATTATTATTATTACTTTATTACTTTATTATTGTTATTTTATTAATTATTACACTTTATTATTGTACTAATCCAGTTTAATTCCCATTCTATTGCGAGGTACATCTTTGCACGAACAACTCGGGAACGCTTTTTGGCTAATTTACAAATGGGGATAGTCCGTTGCATTGGGGTCGTTTGGATTGAATTCGGACTCGAGCATTCAGAAATAAGACTTAGAAATTTTAGAAAAACCAAGGCTCCCGCGAGTTGATCATTTCTCGGGTTTTATCTTTAAACTTTGCCTTTCTTTCCTTAGACATATTTATGCAAATAAATGTGTAGAATATTTATTTATCAATAGGATTTGATTGTTTGTGATTGCTTTACTTTATGTTCATTGCCTTTTATTGTGAAGTCGTTATTTAATTTATTGCAAAATTGGGGCCGTCTTAGCAAATGCGTGCAAGTAAAAGAATATTTTGCAAATAAGCTTTTATTCGATTAATTATTCTTATTATTATTATTATTACTATTTTTAAATAATTCTTTTGAAAGAAAAGCGCACTTGTAAATAATTGGAAACCTGTCGGATTAACCGTATTTTACGGAATTTTGGAAGTGCCTTAAAAATCTTCTTCCGAAATTAATAAAACCTCTTACTTAGAATCTCTGAAAAGACCGACTTTTATAAAAACGGAGTTTTTTGCACGCATTTGTTAATTTGGTTCCCTGTTTTCCTTAAATTGGGTGGCGACTCCAAAAACTCCAAAAGAGTTAGTCCATCTTGTCGATATTCCGGAATTTATCCTTTTCGGAAGGTAATTTTTGGGGTTCAACAGCATGGCGACTCCGCTGGGGAGCAATAAAGGTTTTGACCATAAAGGTTTCCAATTGTTTGCAACTAGCTTATAAAGCATGTATTATATTTATTTGTGCATAGTCCGCATTCCGTTCATATTTCCTCCCTCATGGAGCCTGTCAATTCTCTTTCATCTCCTCGATTTCATCACGGGGGGCCCGCATGACGGGCAATAATACAGGAAGTGCATTGTCCTTCCTAAGTCTCTGAATTTCTTTCGTGTCACAAAAGTTAGTTGGGATATGGTTTGCCTGGTTTTGTCATGGCCGGTTTTACTGGTTTATGGGGCCAGGTTTATCCCGCATAGGTCGAATCAGCCTCAACCGTTAGCCCACTCTTAGAAGGAGATTAGGTCATGCATGCATATACACCTTAGTTTGGGAGAAAGTTCGGCAGATTTGGTTGGTTTGTGTTTTGGAGATGGCCTGGTGTAGTGAGATCTAAGAGGCGAAGCCCCTGGTGTCTTTAAAAGGATCAGTGGGGTCCCTCTCGTGAATGGCTTTGCGTGTGTGCAGGCCTATGTTGATTATCCAGCTGCAACTTTATAAATTGAAGTATGCTTGTCGCATACTAGGAGAGCGAAGCCCCTGTGTCTTTGACCAGTGTGGTCCCTCCTTGAAGACCAGTGCGGTCTTGGCTACCCAGGAAACTGAGAGGCTTGATCAAAGCCGAGGACCAGTGAGGAGCCCTATGAACAAGGTCGGTGAGCCTTGCAAAACCTGTGAAGCTGAGAGGCTTGTCTAAAGCCGAGGACCAGTGAGGTTTTATTTTGAAAGGCCAATTGGCGCCTTTCGTGATTTGCAGTCTGGTATTGTGGAGGCAGTTGGAAATTTCCCCCTGGATATTGTAAAGCAATTGGGAATCGTGCTTGGAGGAGTGTGGATGTTTGCAAAAGCTATGGAGGATTGTTTCGGGTTTTAGGCATTTGGGTTTAGAATTTTGTGCAGATGTTGTGGAGAGCATGAGCTGTGTTAAAATGTTAATTGCCTGTCTTGCTTTATTTGTTCAAAATGCGTTAAATACTAGGTGTTGCTTGCTTGTATGCAATCCTATGAATGACATGCAAACTATCTTAGTTACCCTTTGAGAGGTTTCTTTTGTTTTGTTTATTTCTTTACCAAATGTTGGATTTGTGAAGTGGCTGACCATCCACCACGCAAAGGTTTCGAGATTTGATTGATGGTAGATGCTCTAGCTCGTGAACGATGCAGCGCCAGAAGCTAATGGTATTGTCTGAAAGAACTTTGCAATTGAACTTAGTAGCATTATTTTCAATTTTAATTCAGATTGAGACCCTGAATTGCATTGTACTTTAAAGCTTATGTTAATCTGAATAACTCATTTTGAATCTATGAAAGTTGAAATAAAATGCATCTCATTCATATTATATTATTTACGATTGCATTTGTTTCCATTTCAAAATTAAAATTGATAAACCTGCCAAAGCTTTGCTTGTAACGTATGGCAAAACAACTGAACAATTTAAAGCGATGCACTGAAAGTTATTGTCTGCGCTCTTTGGATATCGCACTATCTGTTAGAACTTCAACTGGGGCAGCTTTTATTTGTTGGTATATGGCGTTGAAGCAGTGATGCAGAACTACGCACGGTCTGATTCCCAAGGAGGGATACGTAGGCTCCCTCATCGGGCTCGACCCTTTAGCATTTAAGTTTTCATTTTCCCCCAAGAAGGACAACTGGGGCAATTTTTGCAAAATCGAGTTGGAGATGCGAAAGATAATAACTGGGGCAGAATTTTGCAAGAAGCCGCATTGGTTATAAGTGGCAGAATTGGCAAGAATTTTGAAATTGGTTAGGCAAACAGTGCAAAGTCTAAGACAAAGGACGTTCAGTTTGTTTTAAAATATATTACAAGTTTACGTCAAGGCAAAAATTTTCAAAATGCATCTTTGACTTCATTTGCATGCGCATTAAAATATTTTATCTTGCCTCTATTTTTCGAAAATTTATGCTATTTGAGTTCATGAGCCAAGTTTCTGAAAGCAATTCGCAAATCCAAGTCCAAAGAAGACGAGGAAGCAGCAGAAGCAGCAAGATCAGGATGAAGTCTGCACAAATCAAACGCTTCCCCCTCCCTCCCCAAAACTAACAGTTTTTCTTTGAGAGCAGGAACATGAAAGCTTGCAATGAAAGGATCATTCGCATTATGGATGAACAATTTATTGAACGCGCATCCAAAGTTGTCTTGCAGATTGCGTCGCATTGCCTTTTTTCATAACTTAAAGCATTATGCTTTGTCATGAGTTATTGCCGAACAGGAGGCATTTCTACCCCTATGACTTTTATTCCTAATAGGCGACAAAGCCGAGGCTTGTTTTTTGTTTTCAAAACTAAGCCAAATAGGGCATCGCTTTGTTTCAGGCTATAATCCGCACAAGGCCATCCTTGCCGGATTGTCTCGCCAATTGATTTATCAATGGCTATCGCACTGACTACATTTCCGCACTACTTTGCTTTGCATTTATTTTGAATTATGCCTTCGCACTTGCTTTAAAATTAACGCCTTGCTTTACTCTTTCAGGTTGACCATCGGCTACGAGGATTCCCTTTGTTGGACTATCTCGCCTATTGATTCGCCAAATGGCTCTTGCATTGCTCTACATTCTCGCACTGCTTTTGTTTGTACATGCTTTAAATTATGTCATTTCGCTTGCCTTAAAATTAATGCCTTGCTTTACGTTTTTCAGGTTGACCACCAGGCGGGGCTTTTCTCTTGTTGGACTTTTACGCTTGTTGATTCGCTAAATCGCTTTTGCGTTGCTTTACATTTCACGCTAAATTGCTTTGCACTTGCTTTCAATTATGACTTCGCACTTGCTTTATATTATGACTTGCCTTACTTTTAGTTTAACAGGTTAACAGGTCAGCCCTGAGACCCTCCTTGCTTCGTGCCGGATCGGATCACTAGTTGATTTCTAGACAATCAAAGGGCGATATTGTTATGGAGCCCACTATAAGCTCGACCATGAGTATTGCCGAACAGGCGGTATTTCTACCTCTATAATTTTCATTCCCAAATAAGCAATGAAGCAGAGGCCGGCGTTATCTTTTCAAATCACGCCAAAATAAGCATTGCCTTATTTTTAATTGACAATCCACTCAAGGCCATCATTGCCCGATTGTCTCGCCAATTGACTTATCAAATGGCTGTTGCTCTGATTATATATCTGCACTGCTTTGCTTTGCACTTGCTTTAAATTCTGCCGTTATATTTGCTTTAAATTAATGTTTTGCTTTACTTTTTCAGGTCAACCATCAGTTCCTCGAAGAATATTTGCCTTGTCGCATAAGCAGAACAACTCTATTTCTCTCGTTGTTATTTTAGCTTTTGTTCGATTATCGCATCACCAGCACAAGCCAGACGATTTCATATTTTGCAAGATTCAGGGTTTATCCACCCACAAATAGGATATTCGGGTCCTTCCACCCACAAATAGGATATCTGGGTTCTTCCACCCACAAATAGGATATCTGGGTCCTTCCACCCACAAATAGGATATCTGGGTCCTTCCACCCACAAATAGGATATATCGGGTCCTTCCACCCACAAATAGGATATTCGGGTCCTTCCACCCACAAATAGGATATTTGGGTTCTTCCACCCACAAATAGGATATTCGGGTCCTTCCACCCACAAATAGGATATCTGGGTTCTTCCACCCACAAATAGGATATCTGGGTCCTTCCACCCACAAATAGGATATCTGGATTTTTCCACCCACAAATAGGATATATCGGGTCCTTCCACCCACAAATAGGATATTCGGGTGGTTCTTCCACCCACAAATAGGATATATCGGGTCCTTCCACCCACAAATAGGATATCTTGGGTTCTTCCACCCACAAATAGGATATGCAGGTTTCTTTCAAGTTGCATTGAGACACTGGATGCTTCAAGGCCGGGCGCTTCATTTGTTTTGTCAAGCGATTGAAACACAATACAAGATTGCGTTGTAAACTGCCTCTTCATCAATTAAAGCATTATGCTTATCATGGTTTGTTGCCGAACAGGCGGCATTTCTATCTTTATGATCCTTATTTCAAAATAAACATTATTATGAAATATGATAGTTTAAGACAAGTCGGCTGGAACACCGCTTTCGGAGTGTTTCGCGATGTCGGTTGTCTTGCAATATTGGCATTTAGTGATAGTTTAAGACAAGTCGGCTGGAACACCGCTTTCGGAGTGTTTTGCGATGCCGGTTGTCTTGCAATATTGGAATTTAGTGATAGTTTAAGACAAGTTGGCTGGAGCACCACTTTCGGAGTGCTTCGCGATGTCAGTTGGCTTGAAATATTGGCATTTTACAATTCGTTCTCACTTTACTTATTGTCTTGCTTTACTGTTTCAGAATAAGGATCAACTTAGAGGTTCTCCGGGCGGAGTATTTTGTCAGTTGATCGAAGGAAGAACTTATCGATGATACCACAACCCGCATATACAATTTTATCACTTTATCTATTTCTTATTCCAATTATTACAGTTTATTAGCAGTTGCACGCTTACCGTTTGTTGAGATTATTAAAGGATTTTTAGCAGCACCGCAGCAGCGTTTGGAGCATAACATGGAGCTTTTCTTAGCGACAAACCGGGACAATAGTTGATATGAGCTAGACTCGTCAACAAAGACCTGAAGAATCGCACCCACATAAGTCATCCACCCTAGAGGTAAGTCTCTTGTTAACCCTGAGTCTGAGGTTTGAGATTGAAGACAAGATGGCTCGGTTATCGAGGTGCAGTGGAAGCTATGTCCGTGTAAACTCCTCTTTATGGGTGTGTCGTCGACCACATTTTCATAACTTGGGTGATTACAAGCCTCTTTTCCCGCGCTTGAGTGGTCGTCACTATCTCGTCTTTGATCTTCAAATCGCGTCGAACTACATATGGCCTGATTCTCTTTCAGCCCGAGATATGTAGGCAACTCGGAAACCGGAGCTCGGCCATGTCCATAAGCCTCGCATTTTGATCCCAGGAATCAGAGTCTTGGCTTTATCGTGACAGAATTGGCTTTCACGTCAACTTTCTTTACCCTGAAAACTCTTTCATCCTTTTCGGGTAAAGAGGGGCAGCTGTTGACACCCAATTTTGTCCCGAAATTTCGAAAATAATTTACTGACACTTGCTTTTTATATAAATCTCAAAATATAGCATTTTGTGTTAATATAAAGCCAAAAATGTCCCTTTTCAAAAGAAATTATAAAATTTGATGTTTTGTCGCAATTTGGCTATCGTTTGCAAAAGTTTTTCAATATTAGCAACTTGATATTTTCGGCTTTATATTACCGACAACATGTAAAATATTGAAAGCATTTATCTAATTAGAAAGTTTTTCAAATTGATTTACGAAATTAGTTAAAGCTATTAGTTTTTAGAAAAGGGTCATAATTGTTTTTCGCTTTAAGTCCCGGCCTATTTTACGCAACACTCAATTTTCTTCCTAGCCCAATTCTAAAACCCTACCCTTCACCCATATATATACCCTTAAACCCTAGCCCCATTCACTCACTATTCATCATCTTCATACCCCAAAATTTTCAGATCTACAATTCATTCATCCACTACTATACCTATTATTCACTATCACCCTCATTCCCTCTTAAAAAAAAAAAAAAACCCTCACCAATACACCTCCCTCTCCTCCATTTTTTCACACACACTCTTCTCCTCACCAATAACACCCACACCCACATCACCGCTGCTGGTCCAAAACCACCGAAAATACAATAAGGGGGTCGGGATCGTTAACTTAGGAACAGAAACAAGGGAAATCGGTGTTAAGAAAATGAGTAACGGACAGCAAAACCATCAGCGGCAGTGGCGACGTCGGAGTGGTAGCGACGCCGCGACTTGCTCGCCGGTGTTGCTCCTCCCCGTTGAAGATTGTTCTGCTTGTTCCCGTTGCCAGCGATGGCGTTGGTTGGAACCTCGCTGCAGTCATCGTTTCGCTTTTCTCCGTCTCACTGATTGTCGTTCATTCTCTGGGATTTGGTTTGGCTTTTGATCCTCGACGGGTCATTGGTTTATCAGGATGTTTGTATACATTGCTATATCTATTTTGGGGACTCGATTCTGCCGACTATGTGTACGAATCTCTGTTTGTGTAGCGACCCGTTCGCCGAAAAACCCACCGGTGCAACCCTTTCTTTATTCTTGTTGATTTTCGTTAGTAATAACATCTGGTTGTTTCACTGGTGCTGTGTTTGTTGATGTTACTGATTTCGCTTTGCTCTGTTTTATGCTCCGAGGACTTGTGTTTCTGTGAAAGTTTTGTGACATTATTCTCTAATGGAGGGCCCCACATTGAGCTGCTGTGGGAAATGTTGACTGATGCCTTTGCTATGCTTGGAATACGCTGAAGATTTTTTGATTTGAACAGATATTGTGTTCGAATTACTGGGCCTATGAAAATAATTTACCTATGTTGAGGCATTTGAACTGATATTGAACCGATACTACATTGGCCGATGAAAAAATACATATGCACGTATTGAGGCCTCGGGACTGATTTTGAACATGATACTACACTTGAACCGTATCGTTCCTGTGTCCCTAAAGCAAAAGGCGATGATGAATGCACTTTAATGCAAAGCAAGTTGAATAGAGTAGTGGGTTTGGTGCTTTGGCATGGCAACACGGCCCGGGCTCCGTGTTTGCAACCGTACCAAATCCCGAGCCTCTATTCGACGCGCCATACAAACCTGAGCCTAAATTTTGCAAAAACAAACCCCCTTTACTATTATTATTATTATTTTATTACTATTATTATTATTATTATTATTATTATTATTATTATATTCTATTATTATTATTATATATTTTTTTTATTATATTATTATTATTACTTTATTACTTTATTATTGTTATTTTATTAATTATTACACTTTATTATTGTACTAATCTAGTTTAATTCCCATTCTATTGCGAGGTACATCTTTGCACGAACAACTCGGGAATGCTTTTTGGCTAATTTACAAATGGGGATAGTCCGTTGCATTGGGGTCGTTTGGATTGAATTCGGACTCGAGCATTCAGAAATAAGACTTAGAAATTTTATAAAAACCAAGGCTCCCGCGAATTGATCATTTCTCGGGTTTTATCTTTAAACTTTGCCTTTCTTTCCTTAGAGATATTTATGCAAATAAATGTGTAGAATATTTATTTATCAATAGGATTTGATTGTTTGTGATTGCTTTACTTTATGTTCATTGCCTTTTATTGTGAAGTCGTTATTTAATTTATTGCAAAATTGGGGCCGTCTTAGCAAATGCGTGCAAGTAAAAGAATATTTTACAAATAAGCTTTTATTCGATTAATTATTCTTATTATTATTATTATTATTACTATTTTTAAATAATTCTTTTGAAAGAAAAGCGCACCTGTAAATAATTGGAAACCTGTCGGATTAACCGTATTTTACGGAATTTTGGAAGTGCCTTAAAAACCTTCTTCCGAAATTAATAAAACCTCTTACTTAGAATCTCTGAAAAGACCGTCTTTTATAAAAACGGAGTTTTTTGCACGCATTTGTTAATTTGGTTCCCTGTTTTCCTTAAATTGGGTGGCGACTCCAAAAACTCCAAAAGAGTTAGTCCATCCTGTCGATAATCCGGAATTTATCCTTTTCGGAGGGTAATTTTTGGGGTTCAACATTCTTATGGGGCCAAAATTGTGAAGGAGCGCGAGATGTGGAGAAATTTAGGGAAATAGGACACTTCTAGTGCCTCATCATAGATTTGATCCTCATAAGTTAAAGTCTTATATTTTTACTCTCATAAAAAAGTTCTTGCAATCGCCAGATCTTTCTATTAGCAAGAAGTGCCAAGAATATTTTCTTTACAGGGGCAAAAAATTTAATACTTTATTTATCGGGATCAAAACTGTGACAAAAACGCCAAATATATTTATTTCACACAATAACTTGTGGGAAGTGTCTTATTTATGCAAATCTATCTAAAATACTTTGGTAAAAATTTAGTCCAGCATCCAGTTTCGCCATCCTCATTTCTTTTAAAATGAAGAGTCAGCTACACAGTGTGCCGAGTGACCAATTTTATAAATTATAAAAATTAAAATGCCTCAATGAGGACAATACAAAGTAAGGAGGACCAAACCATAGCTTACATCATTCTAAATGAGGGCCACCCTCATTTAGGTTTTAGCCAATACTTTTTTTTTCAAAAATAGCCTATTTCGGGTCTTTGCCTTATCTCTCCCCCCCCCCTATTATGCCCGGGCTGCATATTTTCTAACTTCAAACCTTGTTATCCCTAGGTTTGAAGGAATATTTGAAGTTGGAAGTTGCTATAGTTTGAAGTTGGAAGTTACTATGCCAAACTTCAATCTTGGAAGTTTGAACTTCAAACCTGAAGGTTTGAAGCTGAAAGCTGACTATGCTTTTAACTTCAAACCAGGTTTGAAGTTGTTATGCCAGGTTTTATGTTTATCCGTTAATATGCCCATCTTCAACCTTCAGATTTGAAGTTAAATTCCAGACCTTCAATACTTAACTTCAACCCTGAAGGTATGAAGTTAATCATTAAAGGATGAGTTCACGTCAGTGGCTAAAATTAAATAATATTAAAAATTTGCTAAAAATTAAACGGCGCATCCTAAATAGGCTATTTGTCTACTTCCCTTTCCTTTGCCTTAAAGTTATACTACGGAAAAATTTCATATCTAGCCAAATATATACCATGGCCCTACATTCAAATAGCCATAGAACATCTTGCACAATGGCTAGACAAAAATTACCCTATATAAATAAGTTTATGTATATTTTCTTCCTAAAAACTTGAGAGGATAAAATAGATTCCATTTACAAGCATGTTTATCTCCTTAAATTGAGGAACCATTATCGAAAGTGCTGGAAAAAAAAAGGATATGAATCTTGTTGACACCCAATTTTGTCCCGAAATTTTCAATTAGCGTCTAATTATATTAAAATAAGGTTAATTTTTTATAATAAATTAAGTTAATAATTTTAACGTAAAAAGGGCCATAATTGTCATTCAGTTTGAATCCCGGCCTATTTACGCGACACCCAATTTTTCTAGCCCAATTTTTAAAATACCCTAATCATTTTACCCATATATATACATATCATTATCTCTAACCCTAGCCTCTCACACCTCCACTCATTTTTTTTACCCCCACCCTCACTACCAACACTATTCATCATCTTCCTTAACCAAAAAATCAGATCTATTATTCATCATCTTCATCCTCACACAATTTCCCTCTCCTCTCTCAATAACACACCAACATACACTCCACACGACAATCTTCACACCTCACCTTCCTCCTCAAAAACACCAACACATGCAGAAACATATACAAAGCAAAGGGAGAAAGCAGATCAGGATTCCAAGGGGGTTTCTGGATTTTTGTTTTTGTTGTTGTTCCTGACTGTTATTAGGAGAGGGGAGATCGGGAAACGGGGAAAAAGGAAATGGGAAATATTAGAAACGGAGAGTGGCAGTGACGCCGCGAGCTTCATCGGAGTCACGCCGGAAAAGGTCGCCGGCGGTCGCTCCTCTCCGTATGTCGACTGTGCCATTTGTTCACTCTGTTGATTGTTTGTTTCCTCTCCTGTATTGCGCTTCGATTTGTCGAGTTTCAAATGGGGTTTTCTTATGACCAGCGATGGTCACTGGTCTTGATCTACTTTATTTCTCCGTATGCAGTTCCGGCTGATTCTCTACTGTTATCGCTGCTATTCCCACCTGAGTCTGACCTGGATTTGGGTTTTTCAGTTACCCATTTATGACATGGATTTATTTTGGGTTTTAATCGTTATGTTTGATCCTTGTTTCTGTTGCTAATCTCGTGTATACGCAGTTGCTTGGCCTGAATCTCGCCGGCGATGGCTTATTTGTTTAGGGCCTGGTTTTAATTATGTGTTTGCTCGTTATATTTTTCTTACTATTTGATAAGTTTGGCAGATTTGTTGGTGATTTTGTTTTCTGGTGTCTCTCCGTTTCTAGTGGATTGTTGATTGAAGTTGAAGGAAGGCATCGGGGTTGCAGCGACGCCACTTATTGGTGGTCGCTCCTTCGTCTTGCTGCTTGATTCTGGCCGGCGATGACACTTTACCTTGGTCTTTTATTGATCGTTGTTGCACTTGAATTTTGGCACAAGATCTGGATAGTTACCATTGATAAAATAACCTATGGACTGATATGAACAATTACTACACGGCCGATGAAAAAATACACATGCATGTATTGAGGCCTTGGGATTAATTTGAACATGATACTACACTTGAACCGTCCCGTTTTCGTGTCCCTAAAGCAAAAGGCGATGATGAATGCACTTTAATGCAAAGCAAGTTGAATAGAGTAGTGGATTTGGTACTTGGCGTGGCAACCGGCCCGGGCTCCGTGTTTGCAGCCGTATCTATATCCCGAGCCTCTATTCGACGCGCCATACAAACCTGAGCCTAAATTTTGCAAAACAACCCCGTTACTATTATTATTATTATTATTATTATTATTATTATTATTATTATTATTATTATTATTATTATTATTATTATTATTATTATTATTATATATATATATATATATATTTTATTATTATTATTATTATTATTATTATTATTACTTTATTACTTTATTATTGTTATTTTATTTCATTAATTATTATACCTTATTATCGTACTAATCCTGTTTTACTTGTTTGTTTTGCGAGGTACATTTTGGCACGAATAATTTATGGACGAGTTTGGCTAACTCACGAATGGGAATAATCCATTGCATTGACGGCATTTGGGGATTGAATTCGGACCCGAGCATTCAGAAATAAGACTTAGGAATTTTAGAAAATCCAAGGCTCCCGCGAGTTGATCATTTCCCGGGTTTTATCTTTAAACTTAGCATTACTTTCCTTGAATATTTATGTAAATGAAATGCGTAAAATATTTATTTATCAATAATATTTGATTGCTTGGTATGTTGCTTTACTTTATGTTCATTGCCTTTATTTGTGAAGTCGTTATTTAATTTATTGCAAATTGGGGCCGTCTTAGCAAATGCGTGCAAGTAAAAGAATATTTTCGCAAATAAGCTTTTATTCGATTAATTATTATTATTATTATTATTACTATTTTTAAATAATTCTTTTGAAAGAAAAGCACACTTGTAAATAATTGGAAACCTGTCGGATTAACCGTTTTTAACGGAATTTCGGAAGTGCCTTAAAAACCTTCTTCCGAAATTAACAAAACCTCTTACCTTTAGAATCTCTGAAAGAAAGATCGTTTTTTTTCAAAAACGGAGTTTTTGCACGCATTTGCTAATTTGGTTCCCTGTTTTCCTTAAATTGGGTGGCGACTCCAAAAACTCCAAAAGAGTTAGTCCATCCTGTCGATATTTCGAAATTTATCCTTTTCGGGGGGTAATTTTTGGTGTTCAACAGCATGGCGACTCCGCTGGGGAGCAATAAAGGTTTTGACCATAAAGGTTTCCAATTATTTGCAACTAGCATGCCTAATTTATCCTGCTTTATTATATCTGTTTGTTTGTGTGCCATGAAAAGCATGTCACTACACTCTTATTTGCGCACATATAAATTGGCATTCCGTTCATACCTCCCCCACTTCTGGAAACCTCTTGCATTCTCACTCAAATATCCGCGAGGTACGCTCATGCGTACCCGCACTTTCTTCCACTAAAGAACCATTCTGACGAGTTGGTACACCGGCGGTTGTCGTGGGAGTAATTCGACTGCGAGGCCGCTTGCTACTCACCTGTTAGCCTCAACCGTTAACCCACTCTTAGACGGAGATTTAGGAGCATGCATGCATTTACACCTTAGTCTGGACCCGGTCCTTGGTACCGCCTCCATAGTTAGGAAACCGCCCTTACGTCAACGGGTTCTTGAAACCCAACGACAATGCATACTATGTGCTGTGTGATAACGAATCCTCAGTCCTAACCATGTTTTGAGCAAAATCAGATTTGGAATTTTATCTCCTATGTTGGCTTTTAGGTCAGAAAATGGAAGAATTTAGCGGAATTGAGATCATAGACAAAATTGCAGTCCGGAGGGAAAGTTCAGCAGATTTGGTTTGTGTTTTGGAGATGGCCTGGTGTAGTGAGATCTAAGAGGCGAAGCCCCTGGTGTCTTTAAAAGGATCAGTGGGGTCCCTCTCGTGAATGGCTTTGCGTGTGTGCAGGCCTATGTTGATTATCCAGCTGCAACTGTATAAAATTGAAGTATACTTGTAGCATACTAGGAGAGTAAAGCCCCTGTGTCTTTGAATGACCAGTGGGGTCCCTCCTTGAAGACCAGTGCGATCTTGGCAACCTAGGAAACTGAGAGGCTTGATTAAAGCCGAGGACCAGTGAGGAGCCCTATGCAAGGTCGATGAGCCTTGCAAAACCTAGGAAGCTGAGAGGCTTGTCTAAAGCCGAGGACCAGTGAGGTTTTATTTTGAAAGGCTAATTGGCGCCTTTCATGATTTGCAGTCTGGTATTGTGGAGGCAGTTGGAAATTTCACCCCTGGATGTTGTAAAACAATTGGGAGTTGTGCTTGGAGGAGTGTGGATGTTTGCAAAAGCTATGGAGGATTGTTTCGGGTTTTAGGCATTTGGGTTTAGAATTTTGTGCAGATGCTGTGGAGAGCATGAGCTGTGTTCAAATTTTGAATTGACACAAACTTTTGGAAGTTAGTTGGGATAACGGAACTGCAGTGTCAAGGCAGAGAGATGATTGTTATCAATTATTCTTATTATTTATTACTTACTCTAAGTCTGAATTGCTCAGAACTGGCATGAACTATTTTTCGTTACCACTTGTTTGCTCGTTTAGGCTTACCTCTAGCACAAAGAGGCACCTTGCAGGGTAGGACGCGTTTGCATATTTATTTACGCTCAACTACTTGTGATTGTCATATGTTAATTGCTTGCCTTGCTTTATTTGCTCAAAATGCATTAAAAACTAGGCGTTGCTTGCTTGTGTGCAATCCTATGAATAACATGCAAACTATCTTAGTTACCCTTTGAGAGGTTTCTTTTGTTTTGTTTATTTCTTTAGCAAATGTTTGATTTGTGAAGTGGCTGACCATTCACAACGCAAGGGATTCAAGATTTGATTGATGGTAGACGCTCTAGCTCGTGAACGATGCAGCACCAGAAGCTAATGGCATTTGTTTGAAAGAACTTGGCAATTGAACTTAGTAGCATTATTTTCAATTTTAATTCAGATTGAGGCTCTGAATTGCATTGTACTTTGAAGCTTATGTTAATCTGAATCAACTCATTTTGAATTTATGATAGTTGAAATAAAATGCATCTCATTCTTATTATATTATTTACGCTTGCATTTGTTTCTGTTTCAAAACTAAAATTGATAAACATGCCAAAGCTTTACTTGTGACGTATGGCAAAACAAACTGAACAAATTGAAAGCGATGCACTGAAAGTTATTGTCTGCGCTCTTTGGATATCGCACTATCTGTTAGAACTTCAACTGGGGCAGCTTTTATTTGTTGGTATATGGCATTGAAGCAGTGATGCAGAACTACGCACGGTCTGATTCCCAAGGAGGGATACGTAGGCTCCCCCATCGGGCTCGACCCTTTAGCATTTAAACTTTTATTTTCTCCCAAGAAGGACAACTGGGGAAATTTTTGCAAAACAAGTTGGAGATGCGAAAGATAATAACTGGGGCAGAATTTTGCAAGAAGTGGTGTTGGTTATTAACGATGAGTTGGCAAGAATTCTGTGATTTGTTAAGCAAACAGTGCAAAGTCTAAGCCAAAGGACGTTCAGTTTGTTTTAAAATATATTACAAGTTTAAGTCAAGGCAAAATTTTCAAAATGCATCTTTGACTTCATTTGCATCCGCATTAAAACATTTTATCTTGCCTCTATTTTTCAAAGTCTATGCTATTTGAGTTCATGAGCCAAGTTTCTGAAAGCAATTTGCAAATCCAAGTCCAATGAAGACGAGGAAGCAGTAGAAGCAGCAATATCAGGATGAAGTCTACACAAATCAAACGCTTCCCCTTTCCTCCCCAAAGCTAACAATTTTTCTTTGAGAGCAGGAACATGAAAGCTTGCAATGAAAGGATCATTCACATTATGGATGAACAATTTATTGAACTGGCATTCAAAGTTGCCTTGCAGATTGCTTCGCGATCCCTTTTCATGACTTAAAGCATTATGCTTTGTCATGAGTTATTGCCGAACAGGCGGAATTTCTACCCCTGTGACTTTTATTCCTAATAGGCGACAAAGCCGAGGCTTGTTTTGTGTTTTCGAAACTAAGCCAAATAGGGCATCGCTTTGTTTCAGGTTATAATCCGCACAAGGCCATCCTTGCCGTATTATCTCGCCAATTGATTTATCAATGGCTATCGCACTGACTATATTTCCGCACTACTTCGCTTTGCGCTTGCTTTGAATTATGTCTTCGCACTTGCTTTGAAATTAACGCCTTGCTTTACTCTTTCAGGTTGACCACCAGAAATTGAACATCAGATTCAATAAGAACTGAAGGCATTCAACACTTTGCAGCACTATTTGTTGACACCCAATTTTGTCCCGGATTTTAATTAATGTCTAAATTATTTAAATAAAAATCATGTTATTAAAATAAAATTTTTAATTAATTAAAATCCCTTAATGTGAATTAATGAGATTTTGGAAGAAAAGGCCAAATTGCATTGTTTACCCTAAAGCCTGCTTATTCATGTAATAATGGCGTTTAAAGAGAAAGGAATAAAATCGTTCTTGAAATTAAATTATGGCCTGTTTCCGCAAAGCCCATATAACACCTATGCAACCAACTATTCAATCATCTTCACTATATCTAAAAACCCTACACCCATTTGACATAGACCAGCCGCGGCACCCCACTATTCCACACTTCATCTCCCTTACACCCCTCCTCCTCATCGTTCTAACTCTCCCTCTCATTACCACACACAGACCCACATACATGATACATACGCCATTAACCCAGCAGCCACTACTGCCTGAAAACAACCATGATCGGAAAACCCCATGGCTCAGTTTCTCCCTCGTCTCCTATGGACTATTGTTGAAACTTGAAACGGAATAAAGGAGTCGGAGTAGAAGCGATGCCGCCAGGCAAACTGGTGTTGCTCCTCCTTCTCTCAATTTCGTTGTCGTATTCCGTTCATTTGCACTGTCATTTTAAGGGTTTCTCTCACTGATTGTTCCAAATTCATTTGAACCGTTGTTTACATTTTGCTCGCAATTGGTTTATTTGTTATCATTACTCAGCGTAGTTCGCTGGTTCCTCTGGTTTTGCCCCGTCGCCGGTGACATATTCCTCTGCTTCTGATTTGGTCTGTTGTTGAAGAGAAAGGAATGGGATCGGAGGCGGAGTCGCAGTGGCACCTCTGTTAAACCTAGTTGGCTGTCGCTCCTCCACCTCAGATTATTGGTTGTGTACTACGATGTTTACTTGCCGCTGCCTACGTTCACTGAGATTTTGAGCCGGGCTTTTGACTGGCAATGTTAACTGCTGCATTTCTCATCTTGAAATCTGATTTTACTTTGGCGTGATTGGGTCTCTGTGCGAAATTGATATTTGTGGTCTCTGACTTTACTGTTGTTTTTGGTTGTAGCGTGGATTTGGCCGGTAATTTTGCCGGTGGATTAACTTTTACAGGCGACTTTGTTCGGTTTTAGTTCGTTCTGTTGCTTTAACAAGTTCTGAGTTGTTGTTATGTTTGACCAGTTGACCCGTTCAGTTTGTGGTATTATTTCTTTGACCCGTTTACCTATGCTGGATAACTGATGGGTTTTGGTTTTGGAATGGGTATACCATGGTTGGAAAGGCTAAGCCTATGAAAATGTGCATTTTTAGGCTTATACAATGTGCATTTTTAGGCTTATACAATGAATTGACGGATGTATACGGACTGATATTGAACAAATACTACGCTAATGGCCAATAAAAATACATATACACGTATTGAGGCCTCGGGATCGATTTGAACATGATACTACACTTGAACCGTCCCGTTTCCGTGTCCCTAAAGCAAAAGGCGATGATGAACGTATGCATTTGAGGCAAAACAAGTCGAATAGAGTGGTGGATTTGGCACCTGGCGTGGCAACACGACCGGCTCCGTGTTTGCAGCCGTATCCATATCTCAAGCCTCTACATGACACGCCATACAAATCTGAGCCTAAATTTTGCAAAAAAAAAGCCCTTTACTATATATATATATATATATATATATATATATATATATATATATATATATATATATTTTATTATTATTATTATTATTATTATTATTATTATTATTATTATTATTATAGTTATTTTATTTTATTAATCATTACACTTTATTATCGTACTAATCCAGTGTAATTCCCATTTTATTGCGAGGTACATCTTGACACGAACAATTCGGGAACGCTTTTGGCTAACTTACAAATGGGGATAGTCCGTTGCATTGGAGTCGTTTGGCTTGAATTCGGACTCAAGTATTCAAATCAAGACTTAGGAATTTTAGAAAATCCAAGGCTCCCGCGAGTTGATCATTTTATCGGGTTTTATCTTTAACTTTGTCTTTCTTTCCTTAGAGATATTTATGCGAATAAATGTGTATAATATTTTATTTATCAATAATATTTAATTGTTTGTATGTTGCTTTACTTTTATGTTCATTGCCTTTTATTGTGAAGTCGTTATTTAATTTATTGCAAATTGGGCCGTCTTAGCAAATGCGTGCAAGTAAAAGAATATTTATGCAAAATAAGCTTTTTATTCGATTAATTATTCTTATTATTATTATTACTATTTTTAAATAATTCTTTTGAAAGAAAAGCACACTTGTAAATATTTGGAAACCTGTCGGATTAACCGTTTTTAACGGAATTTCGGAAGTGCCTTAAAAACCTTCTTCCGAAATTAATAAAACCTCTTACCTTTAGAATCTCTTAAAGAAAGACCGTCTTTTATAAAAACGGAGTTTTTTGCACGCATTTGCTAATTTGGTTCCCTGTTTTCCTTAAATTGGGTGGCGACTCCAAAAACTCCAAAAGAGTTAGTCCATCCTGTCGATATTCCGGAATTTATCCTTCTCGGGGTAATTTTTGGGGTTCAACACTATTAATACAAGCAACATGACCCAGTTTTGTTTATTTGTTTTGCATTATCTTGCCTTAATTAATCCAATTTGCAACTTTGTTTTGCAGGCTGCTATCAAATTTAGGCTCGTTCGCCTTATAATTTAACGTTTTAGGCTCGTTCGCCTTATAATTGAACGTTTTAGGCTCATTCCCCTTATAATTGAATGTTTGGGCTCGTTCGCCTTATAAATGAACGTTATGTTACCTGCGTAGGATATAGATTAACCAAGTCGACTTGAGATATTATGTCTCGTTAGTCAACTTATCTTATGAAAGCCTTGCATTTTACAATTCGTTCTTGCTTTACTGTTTCAGAATAAGGATCAGCTTGGAGGTTCTCCGGGCGGAGTACTTTGTCAGTTGATCGAAGGAAGAACTTATCGATGATACCGCAACCCGCATTTACAATTTTATCACCTTATTTATTTCTTATTCCACTTATTACAGTTTATTAGCAGTTGCACGCTTACCGTTTGTTGAGATTATTACAGGATTTTTAGCAGCACCGCAGCAGCGTTTGGAGCATAACATGGAGCTTTTCTTAACGACGAACCGGGGCAATCGTTGATATGAGCTAGACTCGTCAACGAAGACCTGAAGAATCTCACCCGCATAAGTCATCCACCCTAGAGGTAAGTCTCTTGTTAACCCTGAGTCTGAAGTTTGAGATTGAAGACAAGATGGCTCGGTTATCGAGGTGCAGTGGAAGCTATGTCCGTGTAAACCCCTCTTTATGGGTGTATCGTCGACCACATTTTCATAACTTGGGTGATTACAAGCCTCTTTTCCCGCTCTTGAGTAGTCGCTACTATCTCGTCTTTGATTTTCAAATCGCGTCGAACTACATATGGCCTGATTCTCTTTCAGCCCGAGATATGTAGGCAACTCGGAAACCGAAGTTCGGCCATGTCCATAAGCCTCGTATTTTGATCCTAGGAATCTGAGTCTTGGCTTTACCGTGACAAAATTGGCTTTCACGTCAACTTTCTTTACCCTGAAAACTCTTTCATCTTTTTCGGGTAAAGAGGGGCAGCTGTTGACACCCAATTTTGTCCCGGAATTTTCAATTAGCGTCTAATTATATTAAAATAAGGTTAACTTTTTATAATAAATTAAGTTAATAATTTTAACGTAAAAAGGGCCATAATTGTCATTCATTTTGAATCCCGGCCTATTTACGCGACACCCAATTTTTCTAGCCCAATTTTTAAAATACCCTAATCATTTTACCCATATATATATATATATATATATATATATATATATATATATCATTATCTCTAACCCTAGCCTCTCACACCCCCACTCTTTTTTTTCACCCCCATCCTCATTACCAACACTATTCATCATCTTCCTTAACCAAAAAATCAGATCTATTATTCATCATCTTCATCCTCACACAATTTCCCTCTCCTCTCTCATTAACACACCAACATACACTCCACACGACAATCTTCACACCTCACCCTTCTCCTCAAAAACACCAACACATGCAGAAACATATACAAAGTAAAGGGAGAAAGCAGATCAGGATTCAAAGGGGGTTTCTGGATTTTTGTTTTTGTTGTTGTTCCTTACTGTTATTAGGAGAGGGGAGATCGGGAAACGGGGAAAAAGGAAATGGGAAATATTAGAAACGGAGAGTGGCAGTGACGCCGCGAGCTTCACCGGAGTCACGCCGGAAAAGGTCGCCGGCGGTCGCTCCTCTCCGTATGTCGACTGTGCCGTTTGTTCACTCTGTCGATTGTTTGTTTCCTCTCCTGTATTGCGCTTCGATTTGTCGAGTTTCAAATGAGATTTTCTTTTGACCAGCGATGGTCACTGGTCTTGATCTACTTTATTTATCCGTATGCAGTTCCGGCTGATTCTCTACTGTTATCGCTGCTATTCCCACCTGAGTCTGACCTGGATTTGGGTTTTTCAGTTACCCATTTATGACATGGATTTATTTTGGGTTTTTATCGTTATGTTTGATCCTTGTTTCTGTTGCTAATCTCGTGTATACGCAGTTGCTTGGCCTGAATCTCGCTGGCGATGGCTTATTTGTTTATGGTCTGGTTTTAATTATGTGTTTGCTCGTTATATTTTTCTTACTATTTGATAAGTTTGGCAGATTTGTTGGTGATTTTGTTTCCTGGTGTCTCTCCGTTTCTAGTGGATTGTTGATTGAAGTTGAAGGGAGGCATCGGGGTTGCAGCGACGCCACTTATTGGTGGTCGCTCCTTCGTCTTGCTGCTTGATTCTGGCCGGCGATGACACTTTACCTTGGTCTTTGATTGATCGTTGTTGCACTTGAATTTTGGCACAAGATCTGGATAGTTACCATTGATAAAATAACCTATGGACTGATATGAACAATTACTACACGGCCGATGAAAAAATACACATGCATGTATTGAGGCCTCGGGATTAATTTGAACATGATACTACACTTGAACCGTCCCGTTTTCGTGTCCCTAAAGCAAAAGGCGATGATGAATGCACTTTAATGTAAAGCAAGTTGAATAAAGTAGTGGATTTGGTACTTGGCGTGGCAACCGGCCCGGGCTCCGTGTTTGCAGCCGTATCTATATCCCGAGCCTCTATTCGACGCGCCATACAAACCTGAGCCTAAATTTTGCAAAACAACCCCGTTACTATTATTACTGTTATTATTATTATTATATATTCTATTATTATTATTATTATTATTATTATTATTATTATTATTATATATTCTATTATATATATATATATATATATATATATATATATATATATTATTACTTTATTACTTTATTATTGTTATTTTATTTCATTAATTATTATACCTTATTATCGTACTAATCCTGTTTTACTTGTTTGTTTTGCGAGGTACATTTTGGCACGAATAATTTATGGACGAATTTGGCTAACTCACGAATGGGAATAATCCATTGCATTGAAGGCATTTGGGGATTGAATTCGGACCCGAGAGTTCAGAAATAAGACTTAGGAATTTTAGAAAATCCAAGGCTCCCGCGAGTTGATCATTTCCCGGGTTTTATCTTTAAACTTAGCATTACTTTCCTTGAATATTTGTGTAAATGAAATGCGTAAAATATTTATTTATCAATAATATTTGATTGCTTGGTATGTTGCTTTACTTTATGTTCATTGCCTTTATTTGTGAAGTCGTTATTTAATTTATTGCAAATTGGGGCCGTCTTAGCAAATGCGTGCAAGTAAAAGAATATTTTCGCAAATAAGCTTTTATAAGATTAATTATTATTATTATTATTATTATTATTATTATTATTATTATTATTATTATTATTATTATTATTATTACTATTTTAAAATAATTCTTTTGAAAGAAAAGCACACTTGTAAATAATTGGAAACCTGTCGGATTAACCGTTTTTAACGGAATTTCGGAAGTGCCTTAAAAACCTTCTTCCGAAATTAACAAAACCTCTTACCTTTAGAATCTCTGAAAGAAAGACCGCTTTTTTCCAAAAACGGAGTTTTTGCACGCATTTGTTAATTTGGTTCCCTGTTTTCCTTAAATTGGGTGGCGACTCCAAAAACTCCAAAAGAGTTAATCCATCCTGTCGATATTCCGGAATTTATCCTTTTCGGGGGTAATTTTTGGGGTTCAACAAATCATTGTCATTCGTTTGCTACTATTAAGGAAACAAAATTATCTATTTCTTCTATTTCTTTTAATACACCACTTTTACTTTTTCATTTTTTTTTTCATTCTATTTTATTTTGGTGCAATCTCTTTTAAATGATCAGGAAATTTTGTTGGGACTATTTGAATATTTCACTGATATTGCATATATATATATATATATATATATATATATATATATATATATATATATATATATATATATATATATATAAGTAATATCAATAATATCAATAATATACAAGTAATAATTATAATATGATAATATTCAACAAGTATGCATTTGGTATGCATACATTATTCACTATGCATATGGTCTGTATTCAATAAGTAGGTATTTGATATGCTTACATTATTCACTATGATAATATTTAACAAGTACGTACATGGTATGTATATATTATTCATTATGCATAAAATCTGTATTCAATAAATATGTGCGCGTTATGCATCTAAAACTTTGTAAAAATGGATACATATACAGTTACCGTATTTTGTTTGTTTATTTATTTTTTATTTTTTTACTGTGTGTTAATATGAGTTTGTGCAAAAATGTAGGATATATGAGTTTGATAGTACTCCTTGTTAATTGCTACTGTCACGCCCTAAAAAAATATTAATTATGCGCTGAGCTGCGAGGTTTATTATTTAAAGGCTCGTGACTGGTGTTCAAAAAGGTACAAAATTATTTTAGAGAAAACTCGGAGTCGCCACTTGACATAGTTTAAGGTGTGCCAAGTCACCAAAAGGTACCTTGGAACACCTCTGACTCGTCTAATGGTCTGCGTTAGAGATTCGGGTAAGGTTCTCAGTTGACTCTCGGGAAGGTATTAGGCACCCTCGAGTCCTGTGCTAAGCACAGTTGCCTTATTGTCGCAATTTTAATTTATTAAAATATGGTTGTTATCTTTTGCCGTTGATTGAATTTAAACTCTGATTCAGAAAAATTTAAAAGTGTTAATTCTTTTCCAACCTCACAGAGGACTGGAAGAATTTACACTTTGATTCAAAAATAAAATAAAATGTATTGCTTATTTCCAACCTTACAAAGGACTGGTCTATTTTTTAAGAAAATTTAATTAACTTCAAAAATAATAATTAATTTAGAATTAAATCAATTTAGTTTTTTCTTTTAGCCTAATAAGTAGATCACAAATCATACTTATAATATTGCCTAATTATGTAAGTTTTCTTAGTCCTATTAATTTGCCTAGTCGCATATTCATCAATAAATAAGTATTGATTTAAAGGCTTAATGAACTAAACTAATTTGCCTAATCGCATTTCATTAAAACATAACCTGCTAACTTTAATAAGTGACAAATTGGGACTCCCAAATTTGTCTTTATTTAAAATGTGGATTACGAAAGCATATACATAAAGTGTCGTTTGTTAAATGTGAACAGATTTATGGGCTGCTTTTAGAAAAAGAGAATGGCGCTTCATTTTGATAATGTGGGCTGAAGGGTTTTGCGAAAATGGACAGTTTTAAAGTCTGTTTTGCACAATTGACCATATTTCTATTTTTATTCCAAATGGTGGCCATATAAATAACATGTGGTCAGATTTAAAGAAAACGTCCTAATTTTGAGCCTACTCGTTCCAGAAATCAGTGTTGATTCACTTTGCACTTATGTCCTATTTTTGCCTACTTCCAATTTCGGCCAAATTTCAGCATATATAGGGTTTGCAATATATGACCATTTTTATTTTTTAAAACAAGTGTGATAAGCGGATATGAATTTGCAAAGTTCAACGGTTCATTTTTTTTATCCAATTCTCATACATAGCTAAAAAAAAATAATATATAACTCAAATTGAACAAAATAAACGCTAACTATTTCCTATTTTTCACAAACAGCCAGTTTTAACTAAATAACTCATAACGAAGATGCATACAATAAAGGGCTTTAGACATGCTGATTTTACTTCATTTCATAGCCAAATATTCAAATATAAATACAAGGTAAATTGTGTTTACCTATGAGCAAAATTCCAAGCCAATAGCCAACGAAAATAGCAAAAACGAGCAACGACGCAGCAGCCCTTTACTCCAAAAACCAGCAGCTAAATAGCTCCTTATACCTCTATTTAACCTTTAAAAGAACCTTAGATTTATGCTCCAAAATACCTTAGATAAGAAGGCTTTTGGTTCTAAATCTATCCCTTAAGCTTACTATTTTTTTCTCAAGTGTTTGCTCTCTTTTTTTTCTAAATTTCAGCAAGGTTGTTCTCTTTTTTTTAGTAGGTAGTTGTTGTTAAATGAGGAGTAAAGACACTCTTATATAGCTGAAAAATTGAGGGCCAAAAAGGTGGAGTGTAGACTTATACAAAAGTACAAGCCCACACCCCTATACTTGAGTATTTTCAGAGATAGTACAGCAGCCCTATGACATCTTTTCAGCCACCCTATGCTGTCCCAAAAAGCTAAAAGTAGGTTGTCCTTTCAAAGGACAGCCCAACACATCAACAAAACCAACTAAACTAAACAAAATAGCCCCCAAACTAAATGACAATCTGACTTTTAAACTAAATTTGCTTCCTATCTTAACTAAACAAACCAAACTAACTTGCAATTAACCAAAGATACAACCAGATTCTAAATTAAGCTAGTAGAGTCCAAACTCAACTTTTTAAGAGTTCTAATAACTGGAAAAAATCAAATCAGCCCCGCAAGCTTCGTCACACCATTTGAAAATCATCATAGCAGCCCGCAAAAACTCATCATAGCAGCCCCCAAACGTCGTAGAAACAGCCCCCAAAACGCCATCATAGCACGGTCATCAACGAACAATCAACATCACAAAAATAAAGGAAAAAAGAAAAAGTAAGAAAGTAAGTAACATAACAAAAAGAAAACACGAGCAAGAAAAGAGGAGAAAAATAAGAATCTTGAGCAAATGGGGTATGGAAAGTGATAGAAGAGGGTGAGAGAAAGAGGAAACACCAAAAACTTACCGGGAAAAAGGAAAAAACGCCGGAGTTCAAGTTTAACCGAAACTTTGAGGCCAGATCTGCAAAAAACGGCTAGGAATTTGGACAAAATAATACTAGAAATGGATAGAGGGGCTCGATAGCTTTCCGGAATGGTATAGTTTGTATTTTTCCGACCACCGAAAGGCAGTGGTCCGGTGGCGGAAAGGTGGTGGCAGAGAGGGGTGGCGGGATTTTCTGATGGTGAGGAGAAAAATGGCTAGGGTTTGGCCAAGCCAAAGGCTTAGGTGGTGTGAGTGTTGAAAAATGAGGAAAGAGAGCTTATATATGTAGGGAATGGGCCGGGTTTGAGTGTGGGCTGGTGGGCCAAATCATTGGACTGCGATTTTTCTACAAATGGCTACTAAACGTTTACATCACTTAAAACACACATAGCTAATTACAATTAAAATCACATAATTTACAATAACATCACAATTAAACATAGAGTCATAGTTAAACATATAACAAGTATTTTTTGGCAATTTTCATATTTTCTATCCTAATTAATGACAATTTTAGTTAAAATAAAGAGTAAAATTTAGGAAAATTTTGGCAAAAATCCTAAGAATCTAACACGGCTATTTTGAGTAATTTTTCTGAATTTTTGGTGCCAAAATTAGGTGATTACAGCTACAACCGCTCGACTTCTTCCATGCTACCAAACATTTGAGAAATTCCATCACCTAAACCAAAGAAATGCAAGCTTGTTCAGAATTTCAAAGCTAAAAGAATGGACTAAAGCTTAGAATGTTGGTAAACTGCTTTCTTTTGGTATACAATTAATAGACACTTTCATACCTCAGATGGATCCCTCAGAGAGTAGAAAGCACTGCTTTCTTTTGGTGCAGAAGATACTAAAATTTCGTAACCTTTATTTCCCTCTCTCAAGACCTGTTAACAAGTGGATTTATCAGTTTAGTAACGCAATAGATGATCACCAAAGGAAACACGTTCGTTATATAACTTCCTATTTTTTTTACTGTGTGTTAATATGAGTGTGTAATATGAGTTTGTGTAAAAATGTAGGAGATAAAATAGGCATTTATGAGAGAGTGATCAGTTTTTTAAAAATCACTACAAAAAAAGTGGCAAATAGCAGCAGTTAATAATGGGTTTAGCTGCGGTTTTTAACTGCCGTGAAAAAAATTTCCAGCGGTTTTGACACTGCTGCCTAAGTAGGTGTACTTAAACTATTTAGCAGCGGTTTTACCCAACTGCTGGTAGAACCGCCGGGATTATTTGATCTAGCAGCGGTTATTATTTAGCACAGATTACCTTCAAAACTATAGAGATAATCCCAACATGCTGGATACTTACCCCTATATAACCCTGCAACGGCCCACCGGCTGGGCCCAAATCATTATGTGCAATAGCGGAGGCCCATGTCCAACAATTGCTTGCTTACGGCGCTGCTAATCACTTTGTGATGTTACTTTTGACTTGCGTTTATAAAGTGCTAAGATGAGTGTTTCGTGGTCGGTGTGGGACAAAAAGTTCATTTCAAAAACCGCTGCAAATTGTAAAAACTTCAAAACAGCTGCTAATTCTACAAAAACTGCCACGCCATTAGCAGCACTTAATATAACTGCTGAAATGTTAAGCGTTTACCAGCGGTTCGCCAAACTGCTGTGTAAAAACCGCAGCAAAAATGCCTTTTTTTTGTAGTGAATGGCTATAAAAGTAGAATACCAAAGGGTAAAGGTCTATAAACCATAAATTACAATAAATGTATCTATTTTATTTAAATAACACTACTAAATGTCTATACACGGTAAAATTTCCTTATACTATATCAGTCCATTAATGAAGCATCGTCTTCCCACTACTAAAAAAAAACCGGATCAGTGACCACCATCATACGACCGATTTTCGGTCTCCACTGCTATTCGACCGATTTTCGGTCGCACATTCAACGAAAAAAGTGGCGACCGAAAATCGGTCGCATATCAGTCTGTGAAAAATTTGACTTTTTTAGTCAAAGTTAGGCGACCGAAAATCGGTCGCATAGTCGGTCGCCTAACTGTGACTAAAAACGGGCAGAACCCCTTTCTTCCCCATTTTAACATAACCCATTTCAATTCTATCCCTAAAAACCGAACCCCCCCACCCCATAATCAACTTTCCACCATTATAAACCCCATGTAACTTTAAATTACTACTCTATAACCTCCAACATAACATCTAACACAATCTACATCTACTAATTCAAGGTAAATTTCATTTTTTAGTAATTTTTGCTATTTTTTTAAAACTCATATAATGACTTTTTAATCCACTTTTTTTGTAGTTATTGGGTGGATAGCACATTGGTAACGCATACTTTCTTGCCATTGGATCCAATACAAAGTAGAGGTAATTTTTTTTTTGGTTTAATAATCCGAATTTAATTGTATATATATTTTTAAATAATGGAGAGCCTATATATGTTGTTTACATGTTAGTTGTTAGTTATAATTAGTTTATTCTATATAATGTGATGTATAATAAGTTGTTTTGGGTTGATGAACTTTAAATATAGGGTTGTGATGTTTGGGATTAACTATGGTAATTGTTGTGATATGTTGGGAATTGTTTGGTAGACTTGTTTGCAATGTGTTGATGTCTTGTCATGGGTTGTGGTGTTTGGGATACTTACTATGCATTTAAAGTTAGGGTTTAGGTATTGTTGTTTTGATTGTTCATGTTTGCAACATCTTATGACTAAACCGGATAAATTGTATGCGTTTTGTATTGCATTGCACTTACTAGATAATATCGCTATTCAAACAGACCAATGGATATTCAAAAAAAAGCTAGGATTATTAAAAATTGGTACCAATTGGATTGTTCTCAATTTGGTAATTTTTGTGTAGATATGGACTTTAATGCACGTCGTTTGTGGATGGACAATAGACTTTTCCCCGGTCGGCGGGGGATAAGGCCTGAATTTGAAGAGGGTCTTAAGGAATTTGTTGCTTTAGCAACAACAACCGAACCTTTTATAAGGCGTGGTACAATTAAGTGCCCCTGCATAAAGTGCAAATGTCAAACCCTCCAAGATATGACGACCGTACAACTGCATCTGTTAGATAGGGGGTTTATGCCAGATTACTATATTTGGCGTTATCATGGAGAGCCGTGGGATTTGCAGGGGCACATTCAAATGCTTCGACATATTCATGGCACTACTAGTTCTCCGGTTTTGGAACCAGACCGTAATGATTATAGAATGGATGATATGGTTCGTGATGCTTTTGGAATGTACCCGGATAATGATCCCATGCAGCCGGGTACATCACAGCCTAACACTGAGCACATTCCAAATGCCGAGGCAACTGAATTCTATAAAATGTTGGAGGAAGCAAGTCGTCTATTCCATGAGGGCTCGGTACATTCCAAGTTGTCTGTTGCTGTCAGATTGCAGAGTATCAAATCAGATTATAGTATTTCTCAAGCTGTCATGGATTCCATCATAGGCCTTATGAATGAACTAAAGCCGGGTAACATGGACTTACCAACTTCTTATTACTTCACAAAGAAGTTGGTTTCCTCATTAGGCCTTACTTCTCATAAGATTCATTGATGTGTTAATGGTTGCATGTTATATTACAAGGATGATGCAGAGCTCGTGCAATGTAGATTTTGTGAGGAGCCTCGATACAAGCCCCAGAAAAATCAAAACAAAAAGCCGAAACCTGTTAAGTGGATGCATTACTTGCCGCTTATACCCAGGTTAAAGAGGTTGTATGCTTCCATGAGTTCTGCTCCTCACATGAGGTGGCATCATGAGCGGACAAGGCAGGCGGGTATTCTATCACACCCCTCAGATGATGAGGCATGGAAACACTTTGATCAAGTGTATCCGTCATTTGCTAGCGAGCCGAGGAATGTAAGTTTGGGGCTGTGTTCCGATGGCTTCACCCCTTTTGATGTCTCGTCTACGCCATATTCTTGTTGGCCCGTATTTATCACACCATACAACCTGCCTCCCGGAATGTGCATGACCAGTCCATATCTTTTTCTGAATTGTATAATACCTGGTCCACATAACCCGAAAACTCGTATTGATGTTTATTTGAAGCCTTTGATTGATGAATTGCAGACACTTTGGCATGAAGGAGTGGAAACCTACGATGTATCAATGAAGCAGAACTTCCAAATGCATGCTTCTTTGATGTGGACCATAAATGACTTTCCAGCTTATGGGATGCTGTCTGGCTGGTCCACTGCAGGGAAGCTAGCGTGCCCATACTGTATGGAAGATACAAAGGCCTTCACATTGAAAAATGGAGGTAAAGTGACATGGTTTGACTGCTGCCGTAGATTCTTGCCAATGGAGCACCCTTTTATGAATATCTCTTGTTAATTTTTTTTGTAGCTTTTGCCCGAGCGATGAGTCCACTAAAGTGCTGACTGCGTGCATGAGATCGCACTGGAACCAGCCTTGGCGAACATGGAGCGATGTGCCCCAACAAGTGAAGAAGCAAATATTGGTAGACTTTGAGGTGATAAATATGCATTTGGTTTAAAACTAATTGCATTTTTTTAAACCATGAACATGTTTAAAGAAAATATTTTGATACTCTTTCAGGGCAAATGTGTCTGGCATCAGGGTCTGGATTATAACATCCGCAGCATCTTCCCAAAGAAATGTGCTGCGCTATTCAAGCAAACCCTTTACAATGCGCGGCATAAAGGCACAAGGCCCGGCTTCCTCGATGCCCGTCAGTCGGCGGAGCTGGATGAATATTGGCAGACGCCCGAGTTCGAGGCGAAGAGCGAACAAGGAAAGGCTGCGCGAGGGTCGGAAAAGGGTGGATCGCTCCATACCGGTGGCTCAATTAGCGCGGCTACACAAAAGATGCGCTTGGTACAGCTATTTAATTGATTGATTATTTACTTTAACGGTTGCTTTTTTGTCTAACATATTTTGATTTTTAATTTGTAGGAAAAGAAAGAAAAGCGCACTATACCCGTGCTTGAACTGCACAAGATCAGACATACAAAGGGTGCCAAGAAGGGCGGTGGAGAGTGGGTCGAGCCCCGTGCAAAAGAGGCATGGGTAAGTTTGTAAAATTCGATCTTTAGTCTCGCCAATCCTTCAATATATAGTCTTTCTGTTAACATCTTTAATATATTAATGTTATTCAGGAAAAGGCTACAAAGGCTGTGGAAGACTGGACATCGACCCAAGCATCGGACGCCGGAAGCAGCACCCCGGCTCCCTTGACGTTCGAGCAAGAAAAGCAAATATGGGTCGATACTGTTGGAGGGGTTAAGAAGGGGTATGCTTATGGTCTTGGATCGCTATTTGCTCCGGATAAGCATAATGCTCGCTTTTTGGGCTCTTCAGCTACTTCTTCTCCGTCGAGCGCCATTGATCCTGCTGAGATGGCTCAAATGAGAGAGCAGATCGCACAGCTGTCGAGAGTGAATCAAGAAACCCAGGACATGCTCAAAAAGATGCTTGCCAAAAAGGAGAAGAAGAAAGCGAGAAGAAAGCATAAGAGCAGGCATCGACGCAGCTCCTCTTCCTCTTCCGAGTCCGGGTCTAGCTCAGCCTCGCCCGAGTAGTCATTTGAATGTTTGTGAAGTTGTATTGTTAACAATTTTAGGATATAACTAATGGTTTTGGATGTTTTTGAAATGATTGGTTGATTGCGTTGTATTGGTGAATTACTGTTTTTTGAAATGTTTGGTTTATTGCTGTGTATTGGTGTTGTATTCCAGGTATTAAAATTGCTGGTTTTTGCTGTTGCTAAAGCCTGATTGCAGGATTTTTATTGCAGGTTTTTACAGGTTTGGCGACCGATTTTCGGTCGCAGAGCGGTCACCATTAATGTTACAACAGTGACCAATTATGCGACTGATTTTCGGTCGCACATCATATGCGACCGATTTTCGTTCGCATAATTGGTCACATTTAATTCCAGCAACTGAGACCAATTATGCGACCGATTTTCGGTCGCATAGGATGTGCGACCGAAAATCGGTCGCATGATTGGTCACTGTATGTGAGCTATTGTGCGACCGAAATTCGGTCGCACAGTAGTCGAAGTATCGACTGAAAATCGGTCGCAGGGCTATTTGCTACCATTAATTATCGGACCACCCGTATCGGTCGCCGATCGGTCGACCTGGCGACCGATGTGCGACTGATTTGGTGGTCGGAATTTCAGGTTTTTTTTAGTAGTGTCCAAAGTGTTGCCAAAATTTGTAACTAGTGTAAATGGGATAAACTCGCTTTCTAAAGATAAAATATTTTCCAGCTTTAGAGGCAAAGTCTGGTGAATAGACATCTTGACTAGCAAAGCTCATGAAGTCCAGTTAAGTTGTTTGCTCTTATTGCTATTTAAGTAATTGTTAAGTTCATAATACTGTAATTTTACTTTTAACTTGATGATACGTTTATTTTGAGATTCTTCAACTCTTGAAAAGTATGAGACTTCCGGTTCCTTTTTGAATACGTTTGTTGTACCCCATCTCTAACAGTAAGGGTGCCAGAGTCCATGTCATTCGTAAACTATTAAAATTCAAATCTTTAAATTTTTTATTTTTTTAATGTGAAATGTTAATAAGGATGAACTTCACAGGTATTTATACTTTGCTTAGTTGAAAGAGAACAATTTAGACAGATTTACGTGTTACAATAGAAATGGAAATAAAAAATGCTAACTCTATCTATACCACTCTAATATTGTATTAGTGCCTTGCAGTTTCTATATTGTTGTTTTCCCTCTGAGGGTATCAAATACTTATGAAACTGTTTCTTGATTTGATAAGTTCCATTAAATGAAAGACAATGCAGACAAACGATTCCTTAATAAGACAGTCTTCACTTTTATAAAATGACAGTTTTTAATTCATTGTCGATAATTTACAAATACAGTACAACTTTAACCTTAAAACTGTAGATCTCTAGAGGCTCTGATGATTAAATTATCAAGACCTCAAAAGAAAGGACACATTTTGATTTTAAAAGTTCTGGAAGCTAGCAAAAGACACTTTAATAATCATGCATAATAATACAGGGTCAGATGCATCACTTAAGTACCAAGTTCATTCAAACATTAGTACAAAAGACAAATATATATATGTGAAAATCCGCTAAAATACAAACACAAAAGTTGAATATTTTAAAAGTACTTTAAGTTCAATACTCAAAATCTTAAATGTCGATTTCATCAAATTTATATTTTGAGTTCATCACTATCGTAATAATATGATTAATCATCATCGAGAACCTAACTAGAATTTTCAATTCCGAGAATGAAAGTTATGATCTTTTAGTTAAGGGTCCTTTTACTTGAGCTAACTCCGTTACATAAAAAAAGAAAAAATCACAGCAGAAAATCCAACAGCTAAGCAATCATAAGTCATACTAACTCTTAACTAATGTTGAAATCAATTTCAGCTGAATAAAGGCTTGATTACTAATTTTCTGATCAACTAATAAAAGCTACTTTAGTACTCCCTTCGACCCAGTTTACATGACACACTTTTTTTTTCCTAGTCTGTGCAAAAAAGCATGGCGTATTTCTATAAATAGAAACAATTTACATTATCAAATGATTTCCGTCACATAAATTGAAACGGAGTCAATCAACTTCACATAAAAAAAAATTTCCCAATATTTTTTTGTTTGTTAGTCCTGCACTTCCTACTAGTAGACTAAGTCAACCTCTATAGCTTTTAGCAAAAGGGTCCAAGAAAGGCTTCTTCTTGGAAATCCAATAGAGAATCAACAAACCTTTAAATAATCCTTTACTTTCTTTACATAAATTTGGTTCAAAGCCAACAAATTGTAAAATGATTACAACCCAAGAAGTTCAGTAAACAAACTTTGAAACTTTTCCCACTACTTTCTCTTTACAACTAACCATTTTGCTGTTGAGAAATACACTCAAAAAGGGAACATTTCTGAGTTCATATTAGATCTAAGTTCAGTAATCTAGAGTGGTTTTGTGTTAAAAGTTTTTGTTATGTAGTGATCGCGAGATGCTTCGTGCACCGAGCTGTGCTTTTAGCTGTACTATAGAAATGAATTCTTGACGTTGGTGGTTAATGGTTATTTGTCTTTTGGCTTGTGGAGGTATAAAGTTTGAATCTTTTTGAGTTTCTGGACCTGTGGAGGTATAAAATTTGAATCTTTTTGAGTTTGTTTTGGTCTAATGGGGATTTGTTTGAGCAACCAAATCAAGGCTGAGACTACAATTTTTACTGGTATAGGTATTTTACTTCACCATTTTCTTTCACAATTTGATTATGTAACAGTCTTTACTTTCGTGGACCCTGCGTGATCGCGGGATGCTTCGTGCACCGAACTGCCCTTTAACAGTCTTTACTTTCCCTGGCTTGGTTTTGGCATTGTTATTTTGTTCTTCTGTTTGTTCCCTTTACTTGTTACATATAGTTCAATTTGGTTAATTATAGCTCTAGATGATTTAAATGCTTTGTTTGCTTCAAGAAAAAAAGGAGAAAATAGAAGAGGAAGAAGAAAGAAAAAAAAGTGAAATAAAAACAGAAGAATGCCCTTTTGACTTGGTCATTATTATCCATATTCCTCTTAATTTGGCTGCTAAGATAGTAATAATTGGCTCTTGGATGCGTATTCGTATCTTGATCTTATTGTCATTTGAATGCAATATGTACATGGATTCTTTCAGGGGTTGGTTCTAGAAATGTCAGTGGAAATGGTACTGAGACTAGTAATTCGAATAGCAAAATGTCATCAGGTTCTGTACCCCCAACTCCCCGGAGTGAAGGTGAGATCCTGCAGTCATCCAACTTGAGGAGCTATACTTTCAATGAACTCCGATCAGCCACTAGAAACTTCCGTCCTGACAGTGTTCTTGGAGAAGGAGGTTTTGGTTCTGTTTTCAAGGGGTGGGTTGATGAGCATACTCTTGTAGCATCTAAGCCCGGCGCTGGCATTGTGATAGCTGTGAAGAAGTTAAATCAAGAAGGTCTGCAGGGGCACCGGGAATGGGTGGTGAGTGCTATTATGCCACTTGGATTTAAAACATGATCTTAGAATTTCTTTTTCCTGTAGTATCCATTATACACTTCTGAAGTTTGTTATATACGAGTCAATGCATGTGATTTTGGAATATTATTGTGTTGGCTATCTGCATGCTTCGTTGTAAAAAGGATACATATTTATTACCAACTTTGCATGGAATCTGGTAGAAAATTGGGGTAAATAATGTGATCAATAAATTTATTACTATTAGTTAGTAGAGATTTCTTAAATTGCATTCAGTTTACAGTATGAATTTATAAATTATGATAGCTCAATTTTGCAAGCATTGTAGCTCAATGTGTTTATGTTCTTGAACTTATAAAATTGCAGGCTGAGATAAATTATCTTGGTCAACTACGTCATCCGAATCTTGTAAAATTAATTGGTTATTGCTTAGAGGATGATCACAGGCTTCTAGTCTATGAGTTTATGTCTAAGGGTAGCATGGAGAATCATCTATTCAGGAGTAAGTTCTGAATCTTTCTCTTATGTTGCCAGTTGTTTGGTTATTATGATTCACCTCACTGGCTTGTTAGATCCTATATTCATGAGTTCTCCTTGAATCAGGGGGTTCATACTTTGAAGCACTTTCTTGGAGCCTCCGTATGAAAGTTGCCCTTGGTGCTGCAAGGGGTCTTGCATTTCTTCACAATGCTGAAACACAAGTTATATACAGGGACTTCAAGACATCTAATATCCTGCTTGACTCGGTAATTATATCTCACTTTTGTTCTCTTTGACCTTGGGTACATTGATGCTTCTGCTGTTAGTGGATGGTGGTTTGATGCACACCATTTTTCTCATCACATCTACAGAAATACAATGCCAAGCTTTCTGATTTTGGGTTGGCCAGGGATGGCCCTACTGGTGACAAAAGCCATGTCTCTACAAGGGTTATGGGAACTTATGGATATGCTGCTCCAGAGTATCTATCCACAGGTTTGTTATCCATGTTGAGATTATTTTGTAGACTTCCTTTTGGTGGTGGTGTCAAGTTGCATTGGATGAATGTCGTGTTATATTCTCATCAACTCGTCTTGACCTGTAAATGTCATCTGAATTTAGGATTCATCTGAATTGACGAGCGAGCATTAAGATGTGAGGATTTTAGTTTTGAATTAAATGGACCATAAACCATGGTTATATTTTGCCTAACCTCGTTATTGCACATAGAAAATATCATGGTCTCGTTGTTAAGTATGATTGCCATGTTTATTAAGTAGAACTGTATCAATACTTGTCAAAATACAAGGCTAATCTAGTTCTGACCTCCATATGTTTCTCTTATTTGGTAGGTCATCTTACTGCCAAGAGTGATGTATACAGCTTCGGAGTTGTTCTCCTGGAAATTCTATCTGGTAAGAAAGCAATAGATAAAAATCGGCCAATGGGGGAGCACAGTCTTGTCGAGTGGTCAAGACCTTACTTAACAAGCAAACGTAGAGTTTTCCGTGTTCTTGATTCCCGTCTTGAGGGACAATATTCACTCACTCGTGCCCTTAAGGTAGCAAACCTCGCTGTTCAATGCCTAACAATGGACCCGAAGTCAAGACCAACGATGGATGAGGTAGTAACAGCTCTAGAACAACTTCAGGAGTCCAAGGATACAGTGAAAAATGATACTAACAAGGATCAGCAGTTGAATCGGCTTAGCAGTCAATCAAGCGGTGAGCTCAACAGATCATGCAGAAGCAGTTCAGAAGAGACCCCTCGTGTAGCAAGATATCCTAGACCTTCTGCCTCGCTTCGTTCTATCTGAAAGACAGAAATACCATTCTTGGCGTGCCAGTTACTAACATCCAATTTTCAGGAACTTCTGGCGTTCAAGTGTACCAATTTATTAGACAAGATGTACAGTTCTTTTTCTTTTTGCTTTGTTGGATGATTGAAATGAGGATTCATGAGATGTATAATGACTTGCAAGCAAGAATTTTATTGCTTTTGAAGAGTAGAGTTTTGATGTAAATACGCACAATAAGTTGCAACTTCTTTGCATTGCGTAGAAGGGAATATCGGCAGTACCTTAAGGATGAAATTAGTAATACATGCAAAATAAGACATTAATAAGCTGCTACAACCGTTCCACTTTAGATGAACCCATTTGACTTTGCACGGAGTTTAATAAAGAGAGAAGACTTTTAAAACTTGTGGTCTAAAGTAAGTTATAGATATTTGTGTGGCTACAAATCATCTAGGGATGAGTAAAAGTGAAAATTTCTTTCCAAATTTAGAAAGAGGTCATTCTTTTTGAAACAGACTAAAAAGGAAATAGGTTCATCCATTTTGAAACGGAGGGAGTAGGAAGGAACATAGTCTGCATCTCACCTGCCAGAATTTACTTTTTCTTACATTTAAGATTTATAGCAGTATCTCAAAATGGTATAAATCTGCCCAATATTTTGCAGTCCGTGTTACTGAAAAGTATACAAGTAGGTATTAGTACATGAAAGGGTTGTTTTGGTTGGTGGGATAGGATTAATAATTCCGATATTAAATTTGGTACTACATTTATCCCATGTTTGATTGGTGGGATTAGCTAATTTGGGAAAACTTTTGTATCAAAAACTTGTTACCATCCTATCACATATAAAGGGTGGGATTATTAGTCCCGGAATTGCAATCCGAAAATAATTTTAATCCCAAAATTATGGAATATCCCTATTTTTTTTATCCCGCCAACCTAACAAAAGTGACTAATGAGTTGTATTTACAAATGTCCCGGACGTGTCGGATTTAGCATGCACATACAAAGAAGAAGATGATAATTTAACTTATATACACAAATAACGTAAAGAATTTTTCACTACCTAATAGTTTAACCTTCAGCATTCACTATTCCCCTAGACGACCACATACATCTTCCACCTTTATCTTTTTTTTTTTTTTTTAAGTATTCTTTATGGTGGATTGGTCTCCCTACCTTTTTTTAAAGAATAGCAGAGAAAACTGACTTTAGCGTTGATTTGGTCAAAATCTATGTATCAACTTGTAAAGTTGTCTAAAAATGTCAACTGTTTTTCTCATTTTGGAAGTAACATTATAGTAGGACTAATTCTTCAAAAGGTCATTAAAGGAGTGGTTGAAGATATCAAAGACGGGGAAAGAACGTGGTGAAATAATGGTTCTTCAAACCTAAATACTAACATTAAGATAATATAAAAAATTGCTATTTTGGTTAGATTTTGTCTAAAAAGATTATGTATAAATATATAATTTCCTTGTAGGTGGGGTATCCCATGAATAGTGACAACAGAAAGTTAGAAAAGGAGCTTTGGGGGATTGAATTCCTAAAGAAGCGATTTAATTAGGATGGTTTCTAACTAAACTTGCTATAGGAGATGAAATTTTTTGTCTTAACATCGAACAAAATAATCAATATTGTTGTAACTAGAATGGTCATGATTCCTCCTACTATGAATTTATTCACTTCTCTATTTTTTCACTGATATTTTTAATCGGAGCTACAAGACCGTCCATTAATTAGTGCAAAGGGGAACTTCTTTATTGGTTTATAAAATTCAACAGATTTATTGAACTTAGGGAGTGCAGATTCATAGTAATTATATAAAAATTAGAGATAATAGTCAAAACCCCCCTACACTGTCATTTTTTTTTAGTTTTATACTTAAACTATGGGTTGGGTACGTTACCCCCAAACTATTACAGTAATTTTCATATTCAATACCCCCTGCAGTGCCAAGTAGCATGGAGAGTGACTTCACTCTCTTTGTTGTGTGTGAGAAAATAAAGTAGACCAATAAAAAACATCCATATGTCATTTCTCTTCAATTTTTAAAATTTAAATATTCTTTTACTTATTTATTATTATTATTTTTTTTCTTTCTTCTTTTCTAATTAATTATTTTATTCTTCATAACTTTACTTTTTTTTACGATAACAATAAACTAGTGGAGACCCATTAACCTTAGAATAATAAGAGTACTAAAAAATAATTTAATCAAATGTGATAAATTCTGTTGTAATTTACAACCAGTTTGTTCAATAATAGTCATTTTAATTAAAAAGACATAACCGTTAACATGTATTTTATTATTTTAATATTTTAATACGCGAGTTCTCAATTGAGTTTATTATTGTTGAGAAAATTCAGTTCTATATAATAATTAAATTTATTATTGTTGGTTAATATTTATTATTTTAGAAATATGGATTTTCAACTAAGGTAAAGAAATTTGATTTTGACGAAAAATTAAAAGAAAAAATTAATAAATTTAAAAAAGGAAAAACAGTAAATAATAAATAAGAACAATTACTTTAAAAAATTTATTGTATGGATACTCTACAAAGAGAGCGAAGTCACTTTCCAAGCCATTTGGCGCTACCAGGGGGTTTTGAATATGAAAATTGATAGTTCAGGGGGGGTAACGTACCCAACCTATAATTTAAGTATGAAACTAACAAAAAAGTGATAGTTTAAGAAATTTTTGACCATTATCTCTAAAAATTATTGTACCTTAAATAACATTAAAAGTATTAGTTTCAGAAAATAAAATGTTTAATGTTTTTTTTCATGTGGGAAACTTAATGGATTGTTGCTGGTAGAACGAATAAGGCGCCCTTTGGAAGAGGAGATAACCACCATCTTTTCATAAGAGTTTTCTTGCCCCTCTATTTGCAAAATAGTACATTTGATGAATACTCACTTCCCTGGACATGTTAATGTTAATTTGAATGTTTCTTAGTTCACGTGTTGAAGATAGTCATAGGTTTGACATTCCAATGATAAAATTAATCAGTACTAATAATAAAAGACTCGTTCTATTAATTCTGTTATAAGACAATGAGCAAACCAACTGGTCAAGTTTTACGTAACCTGCTTAAGCTATACACAAAGATTAATACGTTTTTTGCAACCCGAAATAATTAATAATTTTGTTAGTCTCATCGTGAAGTAAGCTAGCTTGCAGCATTTCTTTACTTATAAGCTATTGTAATCTTCCTAGTAATGGAGCAATACCATATGCGTGATTCCTCTTTTTATATTTTTTTGGTACCTTCTGCATCTACTTATTTCTTATCAACCTGCAAAATTAATGCACCGAGACATAAAAAAAAAAAATTTAAAAAAAGATTAAAAAAAAAAATGCACCGAGACACACATGAAACTTGTTTGAGTGAGCTTAAAAGTGGCTTATAAGCTTATAAGTCAATTAGTACATATTTGGTAACTCAAAAATTTATGAGCTTATAAGCCTTTATGTACTAAAAAAAAGCTAAAAGTGAGAAGTTAGGATTTCCTATAAGTCACTTTTGACTTATAAGCTGTTTAAAATAAGTCCACACAAGCGGGCTCCTAATATGTGTGGAAGAAAGAGAGACGGAGAAGAAATATGACAAAAGGGGTACTGGAGGTCTGCTGGTGGAAGCAGAAGGAATCAAAGATATATATACAGATGCATTCATGGTAAATTTAGTTGAGTTCCAAATTCTCTTGATTTTATATCTATGTGCTTTTTTTTTTTGTTTGGGTTAATCGTCTGGTCATATTGATTATTCCACCAAATATATTTTACCATTCACTAGCATACGTGTAAACAGTAATTTTTTAACAGGGCTTAGTCAGATGAAAAAAATTGCCTAATCCATTTTCCTTTTCGGTGAAATTTGGACTTCCAAATCTCATATATAGTTATTCTCACCCGCTTCATTGACGGCTGCCACACCCTTTGATATTTTATTTTTGTGACTACTATTTTGTATTTTAGGTTATAATGACAGACTTAATTGTGATTTATAGGTTTCTTAAATTTAATAAATCCATGTAGAGCTGCAACAATACCATATGTTTATATCAAATATGAAAATCAAGAACATCCGAGCAACTTAGCTCAAGGTTAGCTCATATAGTCTCAAAATATAGGTCAATATTACAAAGAAGAAAACTATATTTATATATGATAATAAACCTTATAGTGTTCTATTCATTTTCCCATGGATGTAATTTTTTAATCTTGTTGATGTTCTGAGTATAGCTATCGAAAGGGAAAGAAAACGAGTTCGGAATAAGAATGAAATGAAGGATGACTGTTGCTCCCAAACGCACAAGCAAGTATACGCGGTCGCCAAGTAATAAAGTGATAAAGTCGAGTATCGTTCCCATGAGGATTGTGCAGACTAATACTTAGTAAACAATTTCTAACAACTATCCAGGGGTCTTGTTCTTTGATGGTGAGAGTTTTGTAACCAAAAAGCAGTAATTAAAGTGCTAGATGTGTAGTCCAGCAATGGTGCAATACTTTGGGTGTTAACAATATTAAGAGGACGGTCCAGGGTCAGAGTTACGAACAATCCAGTTGATGTATTTAATTGATTCCACTCCTTAAATCCCGGGTTACTAACTGACAGAGTAAATGTAATTATGAAAACCTTTCAGTTCTTCACAATCTATGCAAGCTACTTCAATCCCTATATGTCTATGGGTTAAATCACATGCACGCATTAACGAACTCCGTAATAAGTTAAACTAGGCAAGCAAGTATATGTCTATCCTACTCGCAAATTGGTTCCCCGATGCCCGGGTTCACAAACTAGTTCTATTCTTTCTTATTACGTAATTAGATTCTCTCTTTCGAGTTCAATCCAAAGACCATAGATGATGCATAATTATCGAGCTCTAACAATTATACAAGTGAAATCAAGAAAGAATACGTAACCCGTTATGGGATTCAAGTAATGGGAATCAATCTTCAACAATCAACTTTCATGTAAAACTCTAACCCTAGAACGTAATGAAATTAGCCACACATATTCATAATCACAAGGCAAAGATTTGATGTAATAATGAAGTAATTGATGTAATAGATGAAAGATTAGGAATAACCCTTGTTCAATGAAGTATGTAGCTCTCAATATTGCTCCAAAGTCAAGAACTCTCTACAAAAACTAAGTAAGGAACTATTTATAATGTTTACAAACCCTTAGTAATAAGTTAGACCCGAAGCTAGAAGGAATAGGGAGTAAAAACGCGCACAAGGGGCGCTATAACGGGCGCCCCGCGCCTCGGAAAGCGCCAAAACAAGCAGACCCTGTCACATTCTCCACGCTTTGGCCACACGGTGCATGGGAAACCGCGCCTAGACACTGCGCGCGGTAGAGGGCGCGGCGCGTGGCCCATAGCGCCAGGCAAAACTGCTCTTTCCTTGCTCCGAAACTCGCCTCGTGTCGTGCCTTTGTGTGCTCAATCCAATCATCAATCAACATCCAATCAATTCTTGCTCCATCAAGCTCCTAAAAGCTCCAAATGTACTGCGTAACAACCTACACACGCACGACATAAAATCAGTGTAAAACCACAGTCACAAGCTATAAAACGAGCGAATAACAAGCTCAAACATGCGGTAATATTAAGGAAACCTTCGCATAAAATGCCAAACATCACCACCCCACACTTGAACCCTTGCTCGCCCTCGAGCAAGTCACAACTAACTTCCCAACCTAGGTAAAACAGGTCTGCCTATGACTATGGTTGATACCAATCATTGAACCAATGCACACATGACTACTATGGATCCACAACATGCCAACAATTTACCAAAACCAAAAATATGAGAACAACCATCCCAAAATAGCTCAAATGCACAAACTCAACTTAATGCAACCATGCCCCCACAAAATCACACCTATCTACTCAACCAAGAGCCATCAACTTTACCTACTTCATGCAACTCACGTTCCCTCACCAATATGAAAGAGAATGCCCCCCCAAAGATCACACACAACAACAATTATCATGAATAGAACGGGGGCAATAACAAATGAATTCACTCACTCTCATGAAAGGCTCACATGTCACACACAACGTACCATAGGCTTGCCCGTAGTGTAGGACTCCACTAATGTAGGCTCACTCCAATCGGCATTAACTAGGACCTTAGAAAGGTCGTAATGTAGGCTAAGGTGCGGGTAGGATATATATGGTAATAGTGACTACCTCCCTAAGCACTTTAATACATCACATTTATTTCAAACACAATTCTCAATAAGCCACCCAATCAACAACTTTCACACATACACCTTCTCAACAAGTAGCATATTTTCTTTTTAAGCACACACTAGCAAGGAAGGGATATCTTTCTCTTTTTTTTTCTTCTTTTCTTTTTCCACAATTTTTTTTTTCAACTTTGCTATTTTTTTCTTTTCTTATCATTCCATTTTTTCAATTTCATTAACTTCCAACCTTGCCAATGCTTTTCACTACTTCAAAATTTTCACAATTATTCCTCTTCATTAGCTCCACTCAAAAAACCTCCCAACATCCAACCACAACTCCAAAGTAACAACACAATATTAACTAAAGTGCTTAAGGAGTAAAGGGCCAAAAGAGACAATTTAGAACAGATGGGTAGGCTCGGGGTGTGGGTGCAATAAAAAAGGGTCAAAGAAATCACAACAACAATTTTTCAAGGTATATATGTAAGGGTAGGCAAATCAAGAGAAGGCCTTGTATCATTTCCCGACTAGAGCAAACCTAGGATTTCGCTTTGCACACACACGGGGCAAGTTCTAGACATTAATATGCAACACGGAGCAAACAAGAACATGCCTCACACACACATTGCACATGATCTACACAAAAAGGTTCCATCAACAACTCTCAACCAAGCTTCTAGAATGCAACTTGTGGAAAATTAAGCATTAATGCACAAAGGTTCACAATCAAGTCAAGCAAGCGGACTCAAGCATCTCAAGGGGGTTGTTCCATTTTTTCCTAGGCATGCATCACAATTAAAACCAAGGACACCACAAATAGCACATGCAATCAAGTTCAAGTCCACCGGTATCAAACAAATCAAAGGCACCTAGCATTCCACCTAGTTCCTCCGCCTAGGGTCATCTACAACTAACTATCCTAATCCTAAAAATAAAAAACTACCCGGTTCAAAGGCCTCCCCGTGGAAAAGAACCGTGGCCATAAGAAAAACCACAGGGCGGATGACATGTACCACTAATAAAACTAAAAGGAAAATATTTTTGGAATTTTTTCATTAGTTTTCTAATTTTTTTTCATTTTTGCATATATTAAAGCAAGAAATAAATCAAAACAAAATCAAGTGACAAAAGAAAAAGTCCTAAGGTACATGCATCCTAAACCTCAAAAATAGATAAAGGGCAGTACCCCACCCCACACTTAAACTAAGCAATGTCCCAGTGCGACAAAGAAGTAAGTGCAAAAAGAGTAAAAGAAAACTGCCCTGATATCCGGGTGGTGCGCAGGAGTGTGGACCTAGGCCTCCTCCTCATCAGAGCCACCGCCCTCAGCATCAGTCGCCTCAACCTCACTGTCCGGATCATTAGCAACAACATCTGAATCCGTGTTCTCATCCTCCTCCGGAGGTACCACTAATGCTGGAGTCATGCCAAGCAAACACTTCGACGTCTCCAATAGAGGGACAGTGCGTTCAATAGCTCCAAAATCCACGCCCGACCGCCGGGCCATCTGCTCAATCATCAAGTACTGACGCGCAGACAAGTTGGCGTCTGCCTCCCGCCACTCATCTGCCATCAGCTTCACCGGTGCCGTGGTGATCATACCCTTGACCGAGGAGATATCAAAAGGCTTCCCTATGTCAGGGACAATGCGATCCCCAATCTCATCTACGGGGACACCAGCCTCCTCCAAGTAGCGGGTCAAGAGGTTCCCAAAATACAGGCGACTACAAGAATCTAACTTCCCTTGCTCCCTCATCACCCTCAGCATGTAGTAGCCTATATTCACAGGCCTCCCAGTCATAAAGAAGTAAACCATGCACGCCCGAGTCTTGGTGACCTCGGAATAGTGAGACGATGGTAGTATGCGTGCATTGATAAACCTCATCCATACACGAGCTGGCTTAAGAAACTGCGAGAAGTTCATATACTTGTGTCTCCCGGCCGCACTGCGCGCCCACTTATGAGTGGAGCTCTCGCCACATAGGGTATCCCGCAGAGCCTTGTAATCAGGCTTTTTGATGTAGTCCTTCAGCTCATCATAATCAGGGTCCTCGACCCCCAGAAAGGCATTCAATGCCGTATGATCCAGCTTCACTCGCACCCCCCTCACAGTCACCATATCATCCTCCTTCCATGCATCATCCGGCTCCCAGTTGGCATAGAGCTCTTGCACTAAATCGAGGTTGGCGTGCCCCGGACTCTCAAACACCGAGTCCCACTTTAGAGCAATAATCGCCTCAGCCACCCCTCGATACTTTTGCATAACTCTCCGTTTATCAATGGCTTGCTCGGGAATGTACCCCGCAAGCCTCAGACTCTTGTACCATGTTTGGCACTCACCTCTCTTTACAAAGGTGATGCCATATTGTGTTTTACCTCCGGGACGTGGTATCGGCACCGCGTCCTTAGGCATCTTTGCTTTAGCCTTTACCTTTGTCGTTGCCTTGGGCTTGGCCGGTGCCTTGCCCTTTTGTTTTGAAGAAGAAGGCCCGGCTTGGAGTGCTCTTTTCGGGGCCGAGGCGGATGAGGAACCCGCTTTGTGGGGTGTGGTCACCATAGTTCCTACACAACAATAGATCAATGTGAGATGAGTAGCTAATCACCAAAAATACAAATCAAACTCAATTGGTAGGGTGCCACCCCACACTTATTACACACTCTATGTGTCAAACACTTAACTCAATGGCACGAGCAACCCCACACTTGAACACAACTAGCTTCGGACAAAGTATGCCACGTTTTTTATTTTTCAAGATTAAGCTAGTGTGGGTGCATCATGAACACTTCTTATGTGTGTGAAACACCTAGTATCCATAATTAGCCTAAGGAAAGCATTGCTACTCAAGAATTCACAATGTTATTGAATTTGTATCATTGAGGCTTTTTCACAAACACCTAGTGTGCACAATTTTTAACTATCAATTTCAATGAGTTTTGGATTGTGCCAACCCTCCCAAATGGTTGGGAGCTCTCTTTTTACAAGTCACAAGTTATATACCAAGCATCATTAACAATTTAAGCATCACAAGAATGAATTCTATGAGTAAACTTGTAACTAGCTAAGAAATCACCCATGAACAATAATAAGTGCAACTTACATGTTAATGAAGAGAAGAGAAGAAGAATTTACTTACTTGAATGTTTTAGAATGGATTGCACAAGATTTGGAATGATTCCAAGTGTGAGAGATGAATTGGTGAGTGATTAGAGAAAAATTGGAGTGAAAATAGTGAAGAATTAGGTGTTAGGATCGGGTATAAGGGAATGGGGTACCAGGGTCGCGGGTCAAAACCCGTTTGACCCGGAAAACTTACAAAAAATCGCCTTCCGCGTTTAGAGCAGCGGCGCACACCAAACGCGTGCCTCTTTTCTTGCATTCTGCCAAGCTTAGCGCGGTGGGAGGCGCGGGGCGCTCCCAACCGCGCCAGGCTTCTTTTTTCAGCTTAAATTTTGGCGCTTTGGGGTGCGCGGGGCACTCCCAAACGCCCCGAGCACGCTTTTTCGCACCGATTTTCGATTCCAAGTGCAAACCCAAGCGCGGGACATGTCTCGAGACGTCCCATATCCCTCAATGCATGCATTTCACCATGTTTAGCTCACCCAATTCCTGCAAAAACGACACACAAAAACAACAACTACGTGACACTATAAAACGAAAAATACTAAACTATTACAAGTACAAACTCGGGTTGCCTCCCGAGAAGAGCCTTATTTAACGTCGTGGCACGACGGGTATGGATCAAGGGTCCCTCAAAGTAATTGAAGTGCGGTGATTCACCGCACCTCCCCAATAACGTTTCACCCGTTGACCATTAACCAAAAATGTGTTCTCAGAATCCGGGGCTCTCAATTCAACCGCTCCATGTGCGGTAACACGAACCACTTCAAAAGGCCCCGACCATCTCGACTTCAACTTGCCCGGAAACAATTTCAACCTCGAGTTGAACAACAATACCAGCTGCCCGGGCTCGAAAGTACGACGCTCAATGTGCTTATCATGCCATTTCTTTGTCCGTTCCTTGTATAGTTTCGCATTTTTATACGCATGGAACCGGAACTCTTCAAGCTCATGAAACTGGAGCATCCTTTTCTCACCCGCTAAGGCCATATCAAGATTGAGCTTTTGAATTGCCCAATACGCCTTGTGCTCTAATTCAACCGGCAAGTGACAAACCTTACCATAAACAAGCCTATATGGAGAGGTTCCAATAGGTGTTTTGAATGCGGTTCTATAGGCCCAGAGAGCATCATCTAACTTCATAGCCCAGTCCTTCCTCGAGGCATTCACAGTCTTCTCAAAGATTTGCTTGATCTCTCTGTTAGACACTTCCACTTGGCCACTAGTTTGGGGATGATAAGCAGTAGCCACCTTGTGGCGAACCCCATACTTAGCCAATAACTTATTGAACAACCGGTTACAATAATACGTACCTTCATCACTGATTATAGCCCGCGGTGTCCCAAAACGAGTGAAAATATTCTTCTTCACGAACTTCACCACTACACTCGCATCATTTGTTGGAAGTGCAATGGCCTCTACCCATTTAGATACATAATCAACTGCTACAAGGATGTATTTATTGCCCATAGAAGGTGGGAATGGACCCATAAAATCAATACCCCAACAATCAAACAACTCAATCTCCAAGATATTGTTCAAAGGCATCTTGTGACGCCTAGTAATATTACCCGTTCTTTGGCAACGAGCACATTGCTTCACTAAGGCATGAGCATCTTTAAATAAAGTAGGCCAAAAGAAACCAGATTGAAGTACCTTTGCAGCTATTCGATCTCCACCATGGTGGCCACCATAAGGAGAGGAATGGCAGCTCTGTAGAATCGGCTCTACTTCTTCCCTTGGAATGCATCTCCTAGCTAGTTGATCCACTCCTATCTTGTACAAATAGGGCTCATCCCACACATAAAACCTGCTCTCATGAAGGAGTTTACGCTTTTGCTCAGCAGTAGCCCCAGGGGGATACACATCACTCACAAGAAAATTCACCATGTCAGCATACCATGGCGCTTCAGCTTCATCTAGAGCAAAAAGTTGCTCATCAGGAAATACCTCTTTAATCTCAGGCCCCTCATCTACATGATCTCTATTCTCCAGCCTTGACAAATGATCAGCTACTTAATTCTCTGTCCCCTTGCGATCTCGAATTTCAACATCAAACTCTTGCAATAGGAGAACCCATCTAATGAGTCTAGGCTTGGAGTCCTTCTTTTCAAATAAATACCGAATTGCGGCATGATCAGTGTAGACAACAAGACGAGTGCCAAACAGATAAGATCTGAATTTATCAAAAGCATAAACCACGGCTAGCAACTCCTTCTCAGTGGTAGTTTAATTAGACTGGGCTGCATCAAGCGTCTTGCTTGCATAATAAATGGAGTGAAAAATTCTTCCAATTCTTTGGCCTAGAACAGCCCCAATAGCATTATCACTCGCATCACACATCAATTCATATGGCAAAGACCAGTCAGGAGCAATGATGATTGGTGCGGTCACCAACCTTTTCTTCAACTCTTCAAATGCCTTGAGACAAGCATCATCAAACACAAATTTCACATCCTTCTCTAACAATTTGCACAAGGGAGTGGAAATTTTGGAGAAGTCCTTTATGAAACGTCTATAGAACCCTGCATGTCCCAAGAAACTACGCACCCCCTTAACAGAGATAGGTGGTGGTAATTTCTCAATAGCCTCAATCTTCGCTTTGTCAACCTCAATCCCTTGCTTTGACACCTTGTGCCCAAGTACTATGCCTTCTTGAACTATAAAGTGACATTTTTCCCAATTCAGCACCAGATTTGTTTCTTCACAACGGCTCAGCACAGCATCAAGATTTTTCAAACATTCATCAAAAGAGTCACCAACCACTGAGAAATCATCCATAAATACCTCCACAAATTTTTCCACCATATCAGTGAAAATAGCCATCATGCACCGCTGAAAAGTCCCCGGGGCATTACACAACCCAAATGGCATCCTTCTAAATGCATATGTGCCATATGGACAAGTAAAAGTAGTCTTCTCTTGGTCTTCAGGGGCTATCACAATTTGATTGTAGCCCGAATACCCATCCAAGAAACAGTAATACTCATGGCCTGCAAGTCTATCCAGCATCTGATCAATAAAAGGGAGTGGGAAGTGATCTTTCCTGGTGGCCTTGTTCAGCTTCCTATAATCAATGCAAATTCGCCACCCTGTAACTGTTCTTGTAGGAATCAACTCATTATGCTCATTCTTCACCACTGTCATGCCCCCCTTCTTAGGAACACATTGCACTGGACTCACCCACTTGCTGTCAGAGATAGGAAAAATAATATCAGCATCCAGCCACTTGATAACTTCTTTCTTCACCACCTCCTTCATAATTGGATTTAGCCTCCTCTGCTGCTCTATGGATGGCTTATGATCTTCCTCCAAGAGAATTTTATGCATGCAGAAAGAAGGACTAATCCCTCGAATATCAGCAATAGTCCAGCCAATAGCTCTCTTGCGCTCTCGTAATACTCGCAGCACCCTCTCAACCTGCACATCAGACAACAAAGAAGAAAGGATCACGGGCAAAGTATTACCTTCACCCAAATAAGCATAACGTAAATGTGCGGGTAATGGTTTGAGTTCAAGATTAGGAGCTCTCTCAATAGACGGTTTAGCAGGAGTTAAGGTCAACGGTCTATCAAGCTCCTCAAATTTCTTCCACCCTGGGATGAATCTATTCTGCATATTAAGAACCTCCACATATTCTTCAGTCTCGTCATCCTTCAGGATATCATCATCATCACATAAGAGTGCCCTTTCTAAAGAATCAACATTAGAAGCCAAGAATGACCTCTCATCAGCAGTCAACTCATCATCTATCACTTTTACCATGGACAACTCTTCATAATGAGAAGGAAGCTGGGTAGCTCTGAACACATTAAACACAGCTTCTTCCCCATTTACCTTCATGATCATCTTACCAGCTCTGACTCTAATAACAACATCCGCAGTAGCCAAAAATCCTCTTCCCAAGATGAGAGGAACCTCAGGATCAGCTTCATAATCAAGAATAATAAAATCCACAGGTAATATAAACTGACCCACTTGCACAAGCACATCCTCAATAATCCCCTCGGGGCATGTCAATGATCTATCAGCCAGCTGCAAAGTCACAGTAGTGGGTCGTGGCTCACCCAGGCCTAGCTTCCTGAAAACTGAAGAAGGCATTAAATTCACACTAGCACCCAAATCACATAAAGCACGACCAACCTTATGTTCCCCAATTTTCAAGGGAATGGTAAAGCTGCCAGGATCCTTCAATTTCTGAGGAAGGTTGCTTCTAACTCTGGAACTACACTCCTCAGTGAGTGCAACTATCTCAAACTCAGTCAGTCTTCTCTTATTAGCAACAATGTCCTTGATGTATTTAGCATATTTGGGAACATCCCGCAAAAGCTCCACCAAAGGAATATTTACCTGAATTTGACTCAGGATCTCCAAGAATTTCTTGCATGCTGCATCAACTTTCTGCTTCTGAAGTCTCTGAGGGAAAGGTGGTGGTGGTCTCACAATAGCAGAGTCGGGCTGCTTTGCTATCACTTTCTCTGCTTCTTTCTCCACTTCCCTATCAGCATTTGGCTCTAACTCACCAACAGGCTTCTTTGGCTTTGGGGGAACTTCTTCCAGAGCTCTTCCATTCCTCAAAGTAACTGCTTGCACAAATTCTCTAGGATTCTTCTCTGTATCACTCGGTAAAGCACCCCGAGGTCTATTATATTTTGCTTCAGCTAGCTGCCCCAACTGTCTCTCAAGATCTTTCTGCGCATTGCTCAAATCTTTAATTGTTTGTGCCTTAGATGCTGAATCATCCATGAGCTTTTGCTGCCCTGCAAGAATTTTCTTAAGCATATGCTCAACTGAACTAGACTGCTGCTGCTGACTCTGCGACTGTGACCCCTGCTATGGTGCATTTTGGGATCTCTCATTGCCTTGAGGCTGCTCACGATTATCCCTCCAAGAAAAATTTGGGTGATTACGCCAACCCGTGTTATAGCTGTTACCATATTGATTGCGATTCTGACCCTGTGATCTGTTCTGATTACCCACATAGTATACTGACTCTGGATTAGATGGACAGACGTCAGTAGCATGATCCTCTCCACAAACCTCACAAAAGACTTGAAGTTGTTGCACTGGAGCTGCTGCTTGTTGAGTCTGCGGCAGAGTTAGCTTACTGATTTGGTTGGAAATAGCATCCATTTTCGCCCTTAGCTCTAAAACTGCATCCAATTGAAGTATCCCAGCAGACTTCTGTATAGTAGCTCTACCAACACCCTGTCAATCAGGATTGCTCTGTGAAAATTTGTCAAGTAAATCATAAATTTGATCAAAATTTAAAGCCAGTACTTGACCTCCAGCAGCAGCATCTACCACAATCTTCGTGTGTGCATTCAACCCCTCAACAAAAGTGTGTGCAATAACTTCATTGGATTGGTTGTGGTGTGGACAATCCCTCAATAGAGCCTTAAATCTCTCCCAGGCTGAGTACAAAGATTCTCCTTCTAACTGTCTGAATGACATGATTTCACTCCTCAGCCGGGCTGTCTTGGCAGACGGATAAAATTTAGCCAAGAATTTCTTAGCCAAGTCCTCCCAAGTAATGATAGACCCAGGCTTTTCAGCCTTTAACCACTTCCTTGCTGTCCCAGTCAGTGAAAACGGGAACAGAGTCAAACGAACATAATCAGTAGGCACACCCGAGGGTGTATAAGTATCACTGATCTCCAGAAAGTTTTGAATGTGTTGCTGCGGATCCTCATGAAGTAATCCAGCATATTGCCCCATCACATGCAGCAACTGAATCATGCCGGGCTTGATCTCAAAGTGCCCGGTAATAGCGGGCTTCACAATACTTGACGCTACTCCCCCCAGGCTGGGAAGAGCAACATCTCGCACTGCTATTGCTTGTTCTTCTGCCATTTCAATAGGTAAAGAAGCAGGTACGATTGCTAGTGCTTCTCGATCTCTTGCTTCTCTTCGTAACCTTCTCAAAGTTCTTTCAGGCTCGGGATCAAAAGGTGCGAGTTGTTCGTCCTTTTTATTCCCTTGCATGCAAAACCTGTAGCCTGAAACAGCACAAGAAACTCAACAAAAAAATTAAACCTGAATAGAAATTAAGTAATCGTTCAAAAAGAAATTAGTCAGTAATAGTCCCCGGCAACGGCGCCAAAAACTTGTTGCTCCCAAACGCACAAACAAGTATACGCGGTCGCCAAGTAATAAAGTGATAAAGTCGAGTATCGTTCCCACGAGGATTGTGCAGACTAATACTTAGTAAACAATTTCTAACAACTATCCAGGGGTCTTGTTCTTTGATGGTGAGAGTTTTGTAACCAAAAAGCAGTAATTAAAGTGCTAGATGTGTAGTCCAGCAATAGTGCAATACTTTGAGTGTTAACAATATTAAGAGGACGGTCCAGGGTCAGAGTTACGAACAATCCAGTTGATGTATTCAATTGATTCCACTCCTTAAATCCCGGGTTACTAACTGACAGAGTAAATGTAATTATGAAAACCTTTCAGTTCTTCACAATCTATGCAAGCTACTTCAATCCCTATATGTCTATGGGTTAAATCACATGCACGCATTAACGAACTCCGTAATGAGTTAAACTAGGCAAGCAAGTATATGTCTATCCTACTCGCAAATTGGTTCCCCGATGCCCGGGTTCACAAACTAGTTCTATTCTTTCTTATTACGTAATTAGATTCTCTCTTTCGAGTTCAATCCAAAGACCATAGATGATGCATAATTATCGAGCTCTAACAATTATACAAGTGAAATCAAGAAAGAATACGTAACCCGTTATGGGATTCAAGTAATGGGAATCAATCTTCAACAATCAACTTTCATGTAAAACTCTAACCCTTGAACGTAATGAAATTAGCCACACATATTCATAATCACAAGGCAAAGATTTGATGTAATAATGAAGTAATTGATGTAATAGATGAAAGATTAGGAATAACCCTTGTTCAATGAAGTATGTAGCTCTCAATATTGCTCCAAAGTCAAGAACTCTCTACAAAAACTAAGTAAGGAACTATTTATAATGTTTACAAACCCTTAGAATAAGTTAGACCCGAAGCTAGAAGGAATAGGGAGTAAAAACGCGCACAAGGGGCGCTATAACGGGCACCCCGCGCCTCGAAAAGCGCCCAAACAAGCAGACCCCGTCACATTCTCCACGCTTTGGCCACGCGGTGCATGGGAAACCGCGCCTAGACACTGCGCGCGGTAGAGGGCGCGGCGCGTGGCCCATAGCGCCAGGCAAAACTGCTCTTTCCTTGCTCCGAAACTCGCCTCGTGTCGTGCCTTTGTGTGCTCAATCCAATCTTCAATCAACATCCAATCAATTCTTGCTCCATCAAGCTCCTAAAAGCTCCAAATGTACTGCGTAACAACCTACACACGCACGACATAAAATCAGTGTAAAACCACAGTCACAAGCTATAAAACGAGCGAATAACAAACTCAAACATGCGGTAATATTAAGAAAACCTTGGCATAAAATGCCAAACATCAATGACTCCACGTCAAGTGCCAGCTGAAATTCCTATCCATAATCACAAGCTGTTTTTTTTTTTGTTTCAACAGTCATATAGCTAAGTGATTATTTTTTTTTGTTTCCCTTTTCACTACATTTGCTTGTGTAGTTTGTATTTCCTTCTTTTCTAGTAAGTCACTGCACTCATTCATTTGATAATGATATTATTCCATTGAAAGTATTAATTGTTATTGAGTCTAACTTATATAAATGTTGTTAGTTTAAAGATAACAATATGTAACCATTATAATATAGTATGAGATTAACAACGTAAATAAGACACATTAACTGTACGATAAGTTAAAATACGCTCATAGTATACAATTATAAACTTTGTTTTTCTTACACAGCAAGTGTATATGCAGAGAACTTGTTTAATCAGGTTACATTTGACAATTAGACAGTGTTGCCTTAAGGGGCTTAACGCATTACAAAGCCCAACTAAATCCTATTCAATCCAAAAGATATGCAAAACATTTCACCACGTGAACCCCTTTATTTTTGGTTATGTCCTTTTATCCCTATTTAAGAATGATTTACCAAAATGACCTCGAATGCAATATTTCAATTTATAAATCAACAAGTGTTGACTCTTCGAGAAATATCAGAGGGCAAGTGTTGCCTGCAAGAATACGGGAGGAGATTAAAGGGACAAGTCTTGCCCAAGTAACACTTCAAGTTATTTGGAAGAATGTGAGAAGAGATTAAAGGGGGAGTGCTGCCTATGTAAGAGGGGGTCAAAGTCAAGTATTGTCAAGTGCTGCCTAAGACGCACCACTTACGAGGAAGAGATGGTGGGATGTGAGTGTCATTATAAGATTTTGTAGGGATATTTTTGTCTGAAATTTATTCATTAAAGTTAGCGGTAATAATTCTTGCAAAACTACTTAAACGGGATCAATAAGGCAAACCACAGTCTATGGTGTCATAGTTTCGTAAAGGGAAAAGTACACGAATAGCCATTTTTTGGTTCGCCTTTATAGTTGGAGCTATTTTTTCTAAATATTTAGTTTTTAGCCACTTTTTGTAACTTCAATCCATGTGGGATAAACTTCAGACCTTGTGGGTTGAACTTCATATATGAAGTTATGAAGTTCAACTTCACCCCACAAGGGCTGAGCTTTTAGGCATAGAATGCATAAGCTTTAGCCCTTGTGGGTTAAAGTTGAATTCATAGCTTCTGGTATGAAGTTACCCGTAAGGATTGAAGTTCCAAAAAGTGGATTCTTTTGCACAACCAAGAAAAAGTGACCTAAAACTAAATAGCAATGGTAAAAGTGGCATCCGGACGAAATTTTCTACTTTTGGGTAATACAAACACTATTCCGTTCTCAGCGGAAACCCGCCCAAAGATAGGGGAGAATTACACAACTATGACACCTTAGGCAATAGTTTGCCTAACTGACCTCGCTTAAAATGGTTTGCAAGAATGACCTCCACTAATTTTAGGTAAGTACTACTACGGGGGCAACACTTCAAGTTATAAATTGACAAGTGGGGGTAGCACTTCAAATATAAATTGATAAGTGCTGCAAGTGCTGTCCCCGTGGTAGCACTTGACCTTTTATCTATGTCAACATTCTCCCCAGATAACTTGAATTGCTGTCTTGCAGGCAGCACTTGCAATTTATGCTTAAAGTGCTGCTCCGAGGTAGCACTTGTCAATTTATAACGTGAAGTATTGCTTCCCGATGCCATTTTACTAAACTATTTTTAAGCGGAGATAAAAAACCATAACCAAGAATAATGGGTACCTGCAGTGAAATTTTTTGCAAAGATATGCACAAAAAGCCCACATGATTTAGGCCATGTATTAGGGTAATTTTGGTGACTAGCCAGTTTTTGCACCACTTAAAAAAAATAGTCAATAATTATAAACAAATTAGATTCAAAATTTTATGAATTTGAAAACAAATTATGAAGACAATTTTATGAATTTGAAAACAAATTAGCTTCAAAATTACTATCTTACACTTAATGAAATATTTATAACCTCACAATTATCATCGGCTTAGTTTTAATGACAAGTCTCAAAAGTATTTTTTTTTTTCCTTTAACCCCATACTGGATAGAGTATTTGCTAAATTATTAGGGAGATTTACAAAAATACCCATTAAAATCAAAATATTTATCCACCCATACCCATAAGTTTCATATTTACGACCCCTATCCATAAACTATTTACATATTTTACCCATCCAGACTTGTATACCATAATGATATACGCCCATAAGGTATAACAAATGTATTAAATGGGTAGGTTGGGTAAATATTTTTAATTCCATGGGTAATGTAATTTTTAATGGGTATAGTAGATACATACTTTGGATTTCAAGAGTACATAGCGTAAAAAGTTCAAATTATTATGGAAGTTAGTTTGCGTGAGAATATCCTTATTGCTATTAAAACTAGTAGTAAATGCAAACGTAGGACTACTGAGGAATAAACTTTTTATGCATCACCAATATAGTTATTAGAGACAATATTGATAGTAGTATATCGCGAATCATAATCTTAAAGCAACAAGCATCACAAATCTTTCGCGTTCCACCAGTCTTTAATGAAGTCATATGATGCATGTGGTAAACGTCAACTCATAAACTTCTATTACATAACCTGGGTTAACATCATCTTCTTCTTCTTCTATTTTTTTGGGTGGACTGCAATTGTTACAAAATACAAGAACATGATAGAGAATAGTCCGAAAAGCATATCACAAAATTTTTAGGGTATAAAATTCATCTTGAATTGCATAAGGATGCTTATGGTGCTATCAATTCATCTTTAAGAAATAGATTATAAAAACTCAAGAATATTCAACTCGTTGACTAAAAAAAGTGGAACTTTCATTGCCATGAAAAAGATTAGGGACTGTCAAGTGGTCCTGAGTACTTAGATATATTTCAAGTATTTTCTTTTCTAGTTTATTCTTTTCTCGTACCGAAAGGCTTAAAAAGGTGAAAAAGATAAAGGTATATGTCCCTATATGGCCTATCTGTATATTTATATAATGGTCAAATACATCGTCAACCCATTGAACTTGACATTATATTTTACTTAGACACTCATATTAAGGCCCCTTTCCAGTTGAGCACTCGAACTTTTTTTGTAAGTATCCATCTAGACACTTTTCACCCACTTTGTTGAAAAACTCATGCGCGTGTTTGCACACGAGTCTTACGTGGATATGTGACCCATTTATATTCTGCCGCGTGTAATAATTGGACACATCATATAATACACAATACATCCGGAAGATGAATTAATGACTTGACCCGCTTTAAAAGTTGACCCTATCTCCTAATTAGGCATGGTTGACACTGAAGCTAGGCTGGATATGCAGGTTCAGCTTGCTAGGCACGAGATTGGGAAGGAATACCGTGCTACCATACAAAGCTTAATTGCAGAGAGGGATGCCGCCAGAGCTGCTCAGTCAGAGAGTGAGTGTTGAACCCCAAAAATTACCCCCCGAAAGGGATAAATTCCGGAATATCGACAGGATGGACTAACTCTTTTGGAGTTTTGGAGTCGCCACCCAATTTAAGGAAAACAGGGAACCAAATTAATAAATGCGTGCAAAAACTCCGTTTTTATAAAAAGACGGTCTTTCTTTCAGAGATTCTAAAGGTAAGAGGTTATATTAATTTCGGAAGAAGGTTTTTAAGGCACTCCCGAAATTCCGTAAAATACGGTTAATCCGACAGGTTTCCAAAATATTTGCAAAATATGCTTTTCTAGAAAATTTATCTAAAATAATTAATTGAAATAAAATTTGTTTATGAAAAATATTTTAATTTGCACGCATTTTGCTAATTTGCCCCAGTTTGCAATAAGTTAAATAACGACTTCAAAAATAAAAGATAATACACATAAAGTAAAACAATATACCAAGTAATCAAATATTATTAATAAATAAAGTATTTTACACATTTATTTGCATAAATATCCAAGGAAAATAATGCGAAGTTAAAGATAGAACCGGGAAATTGATCAACTCGCGGGAGTCTTGAATTTTCTAAAATTCCTAAGACTTATTTCTGAATGCTCGGGTCCGAATTCAATCCCCAAATGCCTTCAATGCAATGAATTATTCCGATTTGTAAGTTAAGCCAGAGCGTTCATGAATTATTCGTACCAAAATGTACCTCGCAAAACAAACAAGTAAAATTGGATTAGTACGATAATAAGGTATAATAATTAATAAAAATAAATAATAATAATAATAAAGTAATGATAATAATAATAATATATAATAGTAATAATAATAATAATAATAAAATATATAACAATATTAATAATAATAATAATAATAATAATAATAATAATAATAATAATAATAATAATAATAATAGTAACGGGGTTGTTTTGCAAAATTTAGGCTCAGATTTGTATGGCGCGTCGAATAGAGGCTCGGGATTTGGTACGGTTGCAAACACGGAGCCCGGGCCGTGTTGCCGTGCCAAAGCACCAAATCCACTACTCTATTCAACTTGCTTAGCATTAAAATGCACTCATCATCGCCTTTTGCTTTAGGGACACGGGAACGGGACGGTTCAAGTGTAGTATCATGTTCAAAATCAGTCCCGAGGCCTCAATACGTGCAAATGTATTTTTTCATCGGCCAAACGCAACATAACATTGTGTCCATAATCAGCCAACAACTTTGCAAGGAGTAATCCCAATTAACAGCGTTAGCAAATTCTGTAATTGTCAAGCCACTTATATCAGTTGGTCAATGGAAGTCAGACCAAAATCAGAATTGTCCAAGACATGCAAAAAACGAGCAAACAACCAGACAATGATACAGTAGTGCAACAATCTCAAGATTTTAACAGGGACCCAAAGCAATTCCAACACCGCTAACAGATGCTAACGAATAACCGGATAGAATTATCGGCGCAAAACACAAGGGTAACAACGACCCATAGCAGAAAAGAGAGCCACGTTTCCCAGCGGAGCAAACGGTGGTGACAAATGCACGGTGGTGGCGATAAACGCAGCAGTAGTGAAACGGGAGGCGGAGGAGCGACAGCCACAGTGTCGCTGCTACTCCACCGTCCTTTTCTACTCAGTTTTAGTAGCAACTCAAAGGGAACAAGGGAGAGCAGTGTTCGCCGGCGAGTACAACGGAGGAAACAAACGGGCAAGGAAGCAGTCAAATAGAGGAGGAGGAGCGACGACCTGTGAGATTCTCCGGCGAAAATGCCGGTGGTGTCACTGCTACCCCTGCTCCGACCCTCCTTTCCCCTGTTTTTGATTTTTCCGGTGGTGTATGTATATGTTTCTGGATCTTGTTTCCCCACTGTCTTTTACCACTTTGATGAACAAACAGATCCTCACCACCATCATCAGGCGTGATAAACCCAAAACCCAAACTCAACAACTTCACCTTCAGCTAAACTCCTAAACCCCTCAGTCTTAATACCACTTTTTGCTTCGCTTCCATCTTTCACAGCGTACGCGTGTGTGTGTGTTTGATGGTGGGTGTGTGTGTAAACGGGTTTTTGGGTGAGGGTGATGAATGGATCTGAATTTATTTGGTGGGTTTTGTATGGATATGAAAATAGGTGTTGAAATGGTTTTTTGTGAGGGAGATGTGTATATGATAAGAGAGGGGCTTTTTTTAGATCTGATTTTTGTTCTCATGGTGTAAGGGTTTTTTTGGGATCATGGAGGGGATGATGGGGGAATAATGGTTGTGTAGATGATGAATAATGGTTAGAAGGCTAGGGTTTTGGGATAAGGGCATATATATATGGGTGAGGGGTTAATGTGTAGTAGGAAGATTGTTAATGGGCTGGGGCTTTTGTTATATGGGCTTTGCAGAAATGATTTTAAATTGCAATTTAAGAATAGATTTAGCATTTTACTAAATTAAACAAATAATTATATAGCACGCTGCAAATGAAGGGACGACTTGCGATTTTGGCCATTTTCCTTTAAAATTAGCTATTTACTTGCAATTTTCAAAATTGAACTTAATTTTAAAATTATTATACTTTTAATTAAAATCCGAGACAAAATTGGGTGTCAACAGCTGCCCCTCTTTACCCGGAAAGGATGAAAGAGTTTCCAGGGTAAAGAAGTTGACGTGAAACCCAACTTTGTCACGGTAAAGCCAAGACTTCGATTCCTAGGATCAAAATGCGAGCCTTATGGGCATGGCCGAACTTCGGTTTCCGAGTTGCCTACATATCTCGGGCTGAAAGAGAATCAGGCCATATGTAGTTCGACGCGATTTGAAAATCAAAGACAAGATAGTAACGACTACTCGAGCGCGGGAAAAGAGGCTTGTAATCACCCAAGTTATGAAAATGTGGTCGACGACACACCCATAAAGAGGGGTTTACACGAACATAGCTTCCACTGCACCTTGATAACCGAGCCATCTTGTCTTTAATCTCAAACCACAGACTCAGGGTTAACAAGAGACTTACCTCTAGGGTGGATGACTTATGCGGGTGCGATTCTTCAGGTCTTCGTTGACGAGTCCAGCTCATATCAACGATTGCCCCGGTTCATTGCCAAGCAAAGCTCCATTTTATTCTCCAAACGCCGCTGCGGCGCTGCTAAAAATCCAGCAATAATCTCAACAAGCGGTAAGCGTGCAACTGCTAATAAACTGTAATAATTGGAACAAGAAATAGATAAAGTGATAAAATAGTAAATGCAGGTTGCGGCATCACCGATATGTTCTTCCTTCGATCAACTGACAAAGTACTCCGCCCGGAGAACCTCTAAGCTGATCCTTATTCTGAAACAGTAAAGCAAGACAATAAGTAAAGCGGGAATGAATTGTAAGATGCCAATATCGCAAGACAACCGACATCGCGAAGCACTCCGAAAGTGGTGCTCCAGCCGACTTGTCTTAAACTATCACTAAATGCCAATATTGCAAGACAACCGACATCGCGAAACACTCCGAAAGTGGTGTTCCAGCCGACTTGTCTTAGACTATCACTAAATGCTAATATTGCAAGACAACCGACATCGCGAAACACTCCGAAAGCGGTGTTCCAGCCGACTTGTCTTAGACTATCATCTATGCAAGTTTTCAGAATAATGTTTATTTTGGAATAAGGATCATAAAGATAGAAATGCCGCCTGTTCGGCAACAAACCATGATAAGCATAATGCTTTAATTGATGAAGAGGCAGTTTACGACGCAATCTTGTATCGTGTTTCAATCACTTGACAAAACAAATGAAGCACCCGACCTTGAAGCATCCAGTGTCTCAATGCAACTTTGAAAGAAAACTGCATATCCTATTTGTGGGTGGAAGAACCCAAGATATCCTATTTGTAGGTGGAAGGACCCGAGATATCCTATTTGTGGGTGGAAGAACCCCGATATCCTATTTGTGGGTGGAAGGACCCGAATATCCTATTTGTGGGTGGAAGGACCCGAGATATCCTATTTGTGGGTGGAAGGACCCGAATATCCTATTTGTGGGTGGAAGGACCCGAATATCCTATTTGTGGGTGGAAGGACCCGAATATCCTATTTGTGGGTGGAAGAACCCAGATATCCTATTTGTGGGTGGAAGGACCCGAATATCCTATTTGTGGGTGGAAGAACCCCAGATATCCTATTTGTGGGTGGATAAACCCTGAATCTTGCAAAATCTGAAATCGTCTGGCTTATGCTGGTGACGCGATAATCGAACAAAAGCTAAAATAACAACGAGAGAAATAGAGTCGTTCTGCATATGCGACAAGGCAAATATTCTTCGAAGAGCTGATGGTTTACCTGAAAAAGTAAAGCAAGACATTAATTTAAAGCAGATATAACGGCAGAATTTAAAGCAAGTGCAAAGCAAAGCAGTGCGGATATACAATCAATGCAACAACCATTTGATAAATCAATTGGCGAGACAATCGGGCAATGATGGCCTTGAGTGGATTGTCAATTAAAAATAAGGCAATGCTTATTTTGGCGTGATTTGAAAAGATAACGCCGGTCTCTGCTTCATTGCTTATTTGGGAATGAAAATTATAGAGGTAGAAATGCCGCCTGTTCGGCAATAACTCATGGTCGAGCTTATAGTGGGCTCCATAACAATATCGCCCTTTGATTGTCTACAAATCAGCTGGTGATCGATTCGGCACAAAGCAAGGAGGGTCTCAGGGCTGACCTGTTAACCTGTTAAACTAAAAGTAAAGCAAGTCATAATATAAAGAAGGTGCGAAGTCATAATTGACAGCAAGTGCAAAGCAATTTAGCGTGAAATGTAAAGTAACGCAAAAGCGATTTAGCGAATCAACAGGCGTAAAAAGTCCAACAAGAGAAAAGCCCCGCCTGGTGGTCAACCTGAAAAACGTAAAGCAAGGCATCAATTTTAAAGCAAGCGAAATGACATAATTTAAAGCAAGTGCAAAGAAAAGCAGTGCGAGAATGTAGAGCAATGCAAGAGCCATTTGGCGAATCAATAGGCGAGATAGTCCAACAAAGGGAATCCTCGTAGCCGAGGGTCAACCTGAAACAAAGCGATGACCTATTTGGCTTAGTTTTTAAAAACACAAAACAAGCCTCGGCTTTGTCGCCTAGTAGAAATGAAAGTCATAAGGGTAGAAATGCCGCCTGTTCGGCCATAACTCATGACAAAGCATAATGCTTTAAGTTATGAGGAGTCAATTTGAATGCAATCTCGGATTGTAATACGTCCAGAATATTCACATTATCCTGCATGTCTTAACAAACTTATTAGCGACGTAAGGCTATTAAAATATGTATGTGAAATATAAAGACGCTTATAGAAAGCGTAAACTCATAAAGACGCTTACCGGAAGCGTAAACTCATAAAGACGCTTACCGGAAGCGTAAACACATAAAGACGCTTACCGGAAGCGTGAAATATAAAAGACGCTTATCGAAAGCGTAAACACATAAAGACGCTTACCGGAAGCGTAAACACATAAAGACGCTTACCGGAAGCGTGAAATATAAAGACGCTTATCGAAAGCGTGAAATATAAAGACGCTTATCGAAAGCGTGAAATATAAAGACGCTTATCGAAAGCGTAACCACATAAAGACGCTTACCGGAAGCGTGAAAGAAAGACGCTTATCGAAAGCGTAAACACATAAAGACGCTTACCGGAAGCGTGAAATATAAAGACGCTTATCGAAAGCGTAAACACATAAAGACGCTTACCGGAAGCATGGAATAAAGACGCTTACCGGAAGCGTAAACACATAAAGACGCTTACCGGAAGCGTGAAATAAAGAGACGCTTATCGAAAGCGTGAGATATAAAGACGCTTCTCGAGAGCGTGGAATATAATGACGCTTCTCGGAAGCGTGAACAAGTGAATGCGTTGCACTCTTTGAACTCTTCCATGGAGGAATGGCCTTGACTATGAAATAAAGTGAGCTCCCAGGATTGGCAATATCTGTAAATCATAAAAAATGAAACTTTAGTAAGCGCTCTCATAAGGCGAATGAGAAATGAGAAGGATATGTTTAACAATTTGCAATAATTATGGGAAATAGAAATGCCGCCTTTCGGCAATGACTCATGATCGAGTCTCCAGTTTTCTACGGTAGGTTTCTTTACAATAGTGCCTTCGATTGTTTACGATAGGCTTCATAATAAGGCCTCCAACTGTATATGGTAGGCATCATGATAGTGACGTCTTCGTTTGTCACGAATAGACTTGATGTTGATACTTGTAAAATAAATGGTAGAATTGCCTGCAAAAATAAATTTTCATTAAATTCATATAGACAGGAAAATGTCAAAGATAAAGGAGATATAAAGTGAGAGTTTAAGCCGTCTGGCTTATATTTGGTAAAGCCATAAGAGTTGAATGTCATCCTTGAGAAAAACTGAGTTAATGCTTAATTCCTGCAAAGTGTAAAGTAAAGTTGTCAATAAAGTAATAAAGTTTTGATTTTGCAAGGGCAAAATTGGAGAGAAAAATAAGATCGTTTTTGCATATGCAATAAGTCAGATAACGTCTCCAATCTCGGTCAGTTATCTTGGCAACATTGTTCAATGTGTATGACAAATACTCTATGAGGAATTGATAGTTGCTAATCCTCATCTTGTTGCTTTGAAATTCCTGCACTCAAAGGAAAATCGTTAGTTTTGGGAGGGAGGGGAAAACGTTTGATTTGTGCAGACTTCATCCTGATCTTGTTGCTTCTGCTGCTCGTCTTCATTGGACTTGGATTTGCGAATTGCTTTCAGAAACTTGGCTCATGAACTCAAATGGCATAGATTTTTGAAAAATAGAGGCAAGATAAAATATTTTAATGCGGATGCAAATGAAATCAAAGATGCATTTTGAAAATTTTGCCTTGACTTAAACTTGTAATATATTTTAAAACAACTGAACGTCCTTTGGCTTAGACTTTGCACTGTTGCTTAACCAATTACAGAATTCTTGCCAACTCATCTTTAATAACCAACGCCGCTTCTTGCAAAATTCTGCCCCAGTTATAATCTTCCGCATCCCTAACTCGTTTTGCAAAAATTGCCCCAGTTGTCCTTCTTGGGGGAAAATGAAAGTTTAAATGCTAAAGGGTCGAGCCCGATGGGGGAGCCTACGTATCTCTCCTTGGGAATCAGACCGTGCGTAGTTCTGCACCACTGCTTCAACGCCATATACCAAGAAATAAAAGCTGCTCCAGTTGAAGTTCTAACAGATAGGGCGATATCCAAAGAGCGCAGACAATAACTTTCAGTGCATCGTTCTCAAATTATTCAGTTGTTTTGCTATACATCACAAGCAAAGTTTTGGCAGGTTTATCAATTTTAATTTTGAAACAGAAACAAATGCAAGCGTAAGTAATATAATAAGAATGGGATGCATTTTATTTCAACTTTCATAAATTCAAAATGAATTGATTCAGATTAACATAAGCTTTAAGGTACAATGCAATTCAGGGCCTCAATCTGAATTAAAATTGAAAATAATTCTACTAAGTTCAATCACCAAGTTCTTTCAAGCAATGCCATTAGCTTCTGGTACTGCATTGTTCACGAGCTAGAGCGTCTACCATCAATCATATCTCGAAACGTTTGCATGGTAAATGGTCAGGCACTTCACAAATCCAACATTTGGAGAAATGATCAAAACAAAGAAACCTCACAAAGGGTAACTAAGATAGTTTGCATGTCATTCATAGGATTGCATACAAGCAAGCAACACCTAGTATTTAACGCATTTTGAGCAAATAAAGCAAGGCAGGCAATTAACATTTTAACACAACTCATGCTCTCCATAGCATCTGCACAAAATTCTAAACCCAAATGCCTAAAACCCGAAACAGCCCTCCATAGCTTTTGCAAACATCCACACTCCTCTAAACACGATTCCCAATTGCTTTACAACATCCAGGGAGAAATTTCCAACTGCCTCCACAATACCAGACTGCAAATCACGAAAGGCGCCAATTGGCCTTTCAAAATAAAACCTCACTAGTCCTCGGCTTTGATCAAGCCTCTCAGTTTCCTAGGTTTTGCAAGGCGCACAGACCTTGTTCATAAGGCTCCTCACTGGTCCTCGGCTTTGATCAAGCCTCTCAGTTTCCTAGGTAGCCAAGACCGCACTGGTCTTCAAGGAGGGACCCCACTTGTCATTCAAAGACACAGGGGCTTCGCTCTCCTAGTATGCGACAAGCATACTTCAATTTTTACAAAGTTGCAGCTGGATAATCAACATAGGCCTGCACACACGCAAAGCCATTCACGAGAGGGACCCCACTGATCCTTTTAAAGACACCAGGGGCTTCGCCTCTTAGATCTCACTACACCAGGCCATCTCCAAAACACAAACCAACCAAATCTGCCGAACTTTCCCCCAAACTAAGGTGTTGATGCATGCATGACCTAATCTCCTTCTAAGAGTGGGCTAACGGTTGAGGCTGAATCGACCTATGCGGGATAGACCTGGCCTCACAACGCAGTAGAACTGGCCATGACAAAACCAGGCAATCTCAATATCCCGAACTAACTTTTGGTAACACGAAAGAAGTTTGAAAGAGTGAGGTAAGGGCAATGCCCTTCCTGCATAACTACCCGTCAAGCGGGTACCCCGTGATGAAATCGAGGAGGTGAAAGAGAATTGACAGGCTCCATGAGGGAGGAAATATGAATGGAATGCAGATTATGCACAAATTAATACATTACATGCTTTATAAGGCAAACCAAACAAACAGATATAATAAAGCAAATAAATTAGGCATGCTAGTTGCAAACAATCGGAAACCTTTATGGTCAAAACCTTTATTGCTCCCCAGCGGAGTCGCCATGCTGTTGAACCCCAAAAATTACCCCCCGAAAGGGATAAATTCCGGAATATCGACAGGATGGACTAACTCTTTTGGAGTTTTGGAGTCGCCATCCAATTTAAGGAAAACAGGGAACCAAATTAATAAATGCGTGCAAAAACTCCGTTTTTATAAAAAGACAGTCTTTCTTTCAGAGATTCTAAAGGTAAGAGGTTATATTAATTTCGGAAGAAGGTTTTTAAGGCACTCCCGAAATTCCGTAAAATACGGTTAATCCGACAGGTTTCCAAAATATTTGCAAAATATGCTTTTCTAGAAAATTTATCTAAAATAATTAATTGAAATAAAATTTGTTTATGAAAAATATTTTAATTTGCACGCATTTTGCTAATTTGCCCCAGTTTGCAATAAATTAAATAACGACTTCAAAAATAAAAGATAATGCACATAAAGTAAAGCAATATACCAAGTAATCAAATATTATTAATAAATAAAGTATTTTACCCATTTATTTGCATAAATATCCAAGGAAAATAATGCGAAGTTAAAGATAGAACCGGGAAATTGATCAACTCGCGGGAGTCTTGAATTTTCTAAAATTCCTAAGCCTTATTTCTGAATGCTCGGGTCCGAATTCAATCCCCAAATGCCTTCAATGCAATGAATTATTCCGATTTGTAAGTTAAGCCAGAGCGTTCATGAATTATTCGTACCAAAATGTACCTCGCAAAACAAACAAGTAAAATTGGATTAGTACGATAATAAGGTATAATAACTAATAAAAATAAATAATAATAATAAAGTAATGATAATAATAATAATATATAATAGTAATAATAATAAAATATGTAACAATATTAATAATAATAATAATAATAATAATAATAATAATAATAATAATAATAATAATAATAATAATAATAATAATAATAATAATAATAGTAACGGGGTTGTTTTGCAAAATTTAGGCTCAGATTTGTATGGCGCGTCGAATAGAGGCTCGGGATTTGGTACGGTTGCAAACACGGAGCCCGGGCCGTGTTGCCGTGCCAAAGCACCAAATCCACTACTCTATTCAACTTGCTTAGCATTAAAATGCACTCATCATCGCCTTTTGCTTTAGGGACACGGGAACGGGACGGTTCAAGTGTAGTATCATGTTCAAAATCAGTCCCGAGGCCTCAATACGTGCAAATGTATTTTTTCATCGGCCAAACGCAACATAACATTGTGTCCATAATCAGCCAACAACTTTGCAAGGAGTAATCCCAATTAACAGCGTTAGCAAATTCTGTAATCGTCAAGCCACTTATATCAATTGGTCAATGGAAGTCAGACCAAAATCAGAATTGTCCAAGACCTGCAAAAAACGAGCAAACAACCAGACAACGATACAGTAGTGCAACAATCTCAAGATTTTAACAGGGACCCAAAGCAATTCCAACACCGCTAACAGATGCTAACGAATAACCGGACAAAATTATCGGCGCAAAACACAAGGGTAACAACGACCCATAGCAGAAAAGAGAGCCACGTTTCCCAGCGGAGCAAACGGTGGTGACAAATGCACGGTGGTGGCGATAAACGCAGCAGTAGTGAAACGGGAGGCGGAGGAGCGACAGCCACAGTGTCGCTGCTACTCCACCGTCCTTTTCTACTCAGTTTTAGTAGCAACTCAAAGGGAACAAGGGAGAGCAGTGTTCGCCGGCGAGTACAACGGAGGAAACAAACGGGCAAGGAAGCAGTCAAATAGAGGAGGAGGAGCGACGACCTGTGAGATTCTCCGGCGAAAATGCCGGTGGTGTCACTGCTACCCCTGCTCCGACCCTCCTTTCCCCTGTTTTTGATTTTTCCGGTGGTGTATGTATATGTTTCTGGATCTTGTTTCCCCACTGTCTTTTACCACTTTGATGAACAAACAGATCCTCACCACCATCATCAGGCGTGATAAACCCAAAACCCAAACTCAACAACTTCACCTTCAGCTAAACTCCTAAACCCCTCAGTCTTAATACCACTTTTTGCTTCGCTTCCATCTTTCACAGCGTACGCGTGTGTGTGTGTTTGATGGTGGGTGTGTGTGTAAGCGGGTTTTTGGGTGAGGGTGATGAATGGATCTGAATTTATTTGGTGGGTTTTGTATGGATATGAAAATAGGTGTTGAAATGGTTTTTTGTGAGGGAGATGTGTATATGATAAGAGAGGGGCTTTTTTTAGATCTGATTTTTGTTCTCATGGTGTAAGGGTTTTTTTGGGATCATGGAGGGGATGATGGGGGAATAATGGTTGTGTAGATAATGAATAATGGTTAGAAGGCTAGGGTTTTGGGATAAGGGCATATATATAGGTGAGGGGTTAATGTGTAGTAGGAAGATTGTTAATGGGCTGGGGCTTTTGTTATATGGGCTTTGCAGAAATGATTTTAAATTGCAATTTAAGAATAGATTTAGCATTTTATTAAATTAAACAAATAATTATATAGCACGCTGCAAATGAAGGGACGACTTGCGATTTTGGCCATTTTCCTTTAAAATTAGCTATTTACTTGCAATTTTCAAAATTGAACTTAATTTTAAAATTATTATACTTTTAATTAAAATCCGAGACAAAATTGGGTGTCAACAGTGAGGGTTTCGCGCATCAGCACCTAGACACAGTCAGACGACTCCGTGTCATGCACTCACAGGCATTGACAGAGCGGGATGCCGACAGGGCAGCTTTGTTAGAAAGCAGGAGAAGGGAGGATTATCATCGACAGGATGCCATAGATGCTCGAGCTCGACTTAACAGGGCATTAGAGCAGGGTGAGCAGCTCAGAGGGCTAGCACAGGACCGACTTCGAGATATACAGGCTGCAGGACAGACCATCAGTGTGGCTTATCGGCAGGTTTATGACTCTGCTACGTATGTTGCACGGTCCATCGATGACTATAGGAGGCTTCCCGCGGAGGACATACTCCCACATGTGCTTCCCTTCGTCACTAGAGTTGCGGCAGATTTGAATGGATTGCGTCGTACCTTTGTAGAAGGCCCGCCAGTAGATCCCGAGGAGCCATTCGAGTTCGACCCAGAGGAGCCAGATGACTTTGTGCCCCAGTCACCTTAGTAGATACATCGGGCCAAGATGATGCAGATTATTGCTTTTTTTCATTTATTTTACATCTTGGCATTGTTGTACTTTATGTCGCTTTTGAATTTGGCATGTTGTAATTTATTTTTACTTTTTTCGGTCATTTGTACGTTTTTTTGGTCGTGCTCCGGAAGCACCATATGTACTCTTTCTTTTTTTAGTAATGAAAATATTTTGCTTATTTTTATGTGTCAATTCATTTCACCCTCTATCCTCACTTGAAAAAAAAATACAAAAAAAAAAAGAAAGAAAAAAAAGAGAAAAAGAAGAAAAAGAGATCAAACAATACACTTGGGGATCTAATCTAAACCAATTCGGGATGACGCATAACGACCTTAGGCATTGGTTAGGCCGACGAACAAATTCATGCTCCATGCTATCTTATTGCACTAACGTGTTTTGATTTGATTAGAGCTTGAGCAACTGCCGTGCTGGCCCCACATTCCTATTCCACCAGAATCAAGGGACCACTGCCTGTTCCAGAAGTGGTTGAAGCGCCTCTTCAGGAAGACACTCCAACAACGATGGCTGAGGAAACTGAGAACACTGAGCTGGTTCGTTTAGCTGAGCAACAGGCTAAGATGGCCGAGGACTTCACGGCTATGAAAGAAATGATGATGCAGTTGGTTCGTAACTTGGCAACAGTTCAGGCACCTCTTGTTCCGCCAGGTGCTGCTGGTTTCATGGCAAACACTCAGCCACCAGGGCAAGGGTAATCCACAATGGTAGAAGACCCCCGTTACCCTCCAGGGTTTGGTCCACATCTAGAAACTGACAACGCAGCTGGGCCTTCTACTGTACAACCTGGGGCACAATTCCCACAACATGGACAACATGGCCAAGCCCAAGTTCCTGCCCCAGCATTCACCGTTCCTGCAGGACACACTTTGCAAAGATCGAATAGTGACCCACAGTTAAGGACCCGGGATCAACAATTCGACCAAGCTCGGGGTAATGTTCTCCGCCCCACTGAGTCGTATGATCAGGGACACCACCCAGAATCACATGCCGATATCAAAAGGTTGGGAAAAACAGAGGAGACTGACTTTGCTCGGAAATTGAAAAGCTTGGAGCAAACTGTGAAGAACATACAAGGGCAAGGGGGTAAAACCAGTATTTCATACAAAGACATGTGCTTGTTCCCTCATGTGCCATTGCCTGAAGGTTTTGTTGTGCCGAAATTTGATCCGTACACTGGACAAAGTGATCCAAGGATCCACGTGAAGATCTACCTTAACAAAATGAGGGGGATCGAGAAGGATGAGTTATTGATGGCATACTTTGCTGACAGTTTGGGAGGGCCGGCAACAGAATGGTTTGTACAACAAGATGTTTCGAAATGGGTCACCTTTGATGACATGGCCGGCGCTTTCCTAAATCATTATGGTTACAAAATGGAGGTTGCTCCTGATCGTTCTTCTTTGAAGACGATCACAAAGAAACCAAGTGAAAGGTTCAGAGAGTATGCCTACAGGTGGCGCGAACAGGCGGCGCGTGTGAGCCCTTTGATCCCAGATGATAAGATGGTTGAAGAATTCGTCGAAGTGCTCGATGAAACATACTACCAAGCGATGGCCTCTGCCATTGGGAAGCAGTTCAGTGAAGCAGTGAAAATTGGGGAGATGATTGAGAGAGGAATCAAAGCAGGCAAGATTGTTAGCCAAACAGCTTTGAGAGCCACTACCCAAGCGTTGCAATCAGGGTCAGGTGCTTTTGGAAAGAAGAAAGAAAAGAAAGATGAAGTGGCAATGGTTGGTCCTGGACCGAGAAGAAATGATGGAAGATACAATGACCGTCAAGGGTACATTCAGGCACCCCCGCCACAACAATTCTATCCAACTCACGGCCAACAATTTGCCATGCCGCAGTTCTCATTCCCTGTAAATGCAGCATCTTATGCTCAGCCGCTATCTGGTCCACAATGGCGTCCACCCCCTGCTCCAGTCCAATATAACAATCAACAGGCACATGCTCAATTCCCGGCTCACCATGAGATGCCTTATCGACCACGAGGTCCACCGGGTTTTTGTCCAAACATGCAACAGAGAAACATGCAACAAGAGAAAAGGCAGTTCACCCCACTGGGGGAAACTTACACTAATTTGTTTGAAAAGTTGCAACAAGCCAATCTGTTGAAACCAATCCCGGGAAAAGTGAACCCCAATGGAAGAGTTGATCATTCACGCCATTACGCGTTTCATTCTGGAGCACCTGGACATGACACAGAATCCTGCTGGGAACTCAAAAGGGTAATCCAGGCAATGATAGACAATAATCAGATAAAAGTCGTGGGGGATGAAACACAAAATGTGAATCAAAATCCTTTACCAGCTCATGATGTTCAAAACAACGTACCCATGGTAGGGATGGTATGCATAGAAGAGGACATGAAAGGGAAAGCCGCCAAGCAGATTGTGGCAGTTGGTCACTCCCCAGGCATCAAAGCCCGTGAGCCATTTATTGTTGTAATCGGGGGAAAGTTAAGTGCGTCCGTTGTCAACAAAGCAAAGCAAGATGCAACTGTTGAGCCAAGTTTCACAATTCCGGCTGCAAAACAGGAAAAAGTTCATGACAGTGCACCAACATTTATTGTGCAAGGGGCATCATGCCAGAAAACTCCGGTCTTCGAGGTTAAGGCAAAGAGGTGTGAACCGGTTATCATCACTCAAGCAGCGCAACTCCCTGTCAAAAGTACAAAGGCTGTTCCTTGGAACTACAACAAGAGAATTGTGTCTTACAACGGGAAAGAAATCATGGAGGTTGTTGCAAACGTAAATGGTCTAACTCGGTCCGGGAGATATTTTACCCCGGAAGAATTGAGAAAGGCAAAGCCAGGTCGAGAAGACCAAGGACCCATCAAAGAGCCAGTGTCCGAGAAAGAAGCTGAAGAATTTCTGAAGAAGATGAGATCGACAGATTATTCTATCGTCGAGCAATTGAGAAAGACTCCAGCTCAGATATCACTTTTGTCTCTGCTTATGAACTCTGAAGCACATCGCAACGCACTGTTGAAAATGCTGAATGAGGCCTACATTCGTGAGCAAACTACTGTGGCTAATCTGGAAGCACTTGCTGGCAGAGTATTTGAGTCTAATCGTGTGATGTTCACCGATGAGGAGCTGCTAGCAGAAGGAACCGGTCATAATCGAGCGCTTCATGTCTCAGTCAAGTGTGAAGACTCCTATGTCACACGTGTTCTAATAGATGGCGGCGCAGGATTGAACATCTGTCCTTTGTCTACATTGAAGAGTCTAAAGGTAGATATGAACAAAATCAGGGCAAGTTCCTCTGCTGTTCGTGCTTTTGATGGTGGAGTTCGAGAATCTTTGGGCATAATTAATCTTGAGTTAACCATTGGTCCCGCTACCTTCAGTGTTGAGTTCCAAGTCATGGAAACGGATGCATCGTACAATCTGCTATTGGGCTGACCATGGATTCACATGGCTTGTGTTGTACCATCCACAGTTCATCAGGTGGTCAAGTTTACTTAGGATAATCAAGCTGTCGTAGTTTATGGAGAGGATGACTTACCATTTAACAATAGCCTGGACTTACCAGCTCTTGAAGTTGTCACCACACGCCCGACCATCATGTATCAAACCTCCGATGTGGTGCATGTGGAAAAAGTAACAGAAGGGAAACCTATACCCATCCCAAGAGTGTCAAAGACGTCTATCATGATGGCATCTGAAATGTTAAAGCATGGTTTCCAATTCGGAAAGGGTTTGGGAGTGTCACTACAAGGCAGGGTAAATCCAGTTTATCCAAATAGCGTGCAAGGCACATGGGGACTAGGGTTCAAGCCAAAAGCAGCTGATCGCAAGCAAGCAAAGAAAAAGAAGTCAGAAGTTTGGTCTCTCCCAAAGCCAATCCTATGTCTCGCTCGGTCTTTTGTGGGTTATGTTATGAAACCAAAGGTTGTCGCTGCAAATGTCAACACAGTGGAAGATAATCAGGATGCACCATTTGATCTAGGTGGCATTTTTGAAATCTGCATGGTGCAGCCGGGTGAAGGCTCCAACAATGCTTCAATTCAGTACATTGGCCCGGACGTGCACCTGACTAACTGGAATGCAACTCCCTTCCCCATCAGGAAGGGGTCTTGGTAGACTGTTGTTTTACAGTTTTCTTTTGAATACACTTGGATATTCTAAGGGTTGTATGCCAAGTGTATTATTTTGCTCATGTTTTCTTTTGTAATTCAAACCCTTTTTCATTAATGAAAGGCCTAAGAGCCAAGCTTTCCTTCAATCTCTGTTCATATTCCTAATTTTATTCTACTTTTGTTTATCTGTAGTGATATATCTGCTGGTCCTGATATCATGACATGTTCAAGGAACTTATCGTCCATCCAGGGACCGCAATCTGATTTTGGCTCCGTAACCATAGTTGAGGTTGAAAGTGATGAAGAAGATATTGAGGAATCTATTAACAATACTGAATATGATGGGGAACGGGCTGATTTTGAAATAGGCCTGGAAGTTGAACGCCACGAGGGCAAGCCTAAACCCAATCTGGCTGATACAGAGAATGTTAATCTTGGGAGCCCTGATGATGTGAGGGAAACCAAGATAAGCATGTATGCCCGACCTGAAGTGAAGAACGATATTCGGAAAGTGCTTTTTGAATATCGAGATGTTTTTGCATGGCCATATGATGAGATGCCGGGTTTGAGCTCCGAATTGATAGTTCACGAATTGCCAATTCAACCTGGTTTCCCTCCAGTGAGACAAATGCAACGGAAGTTCAAAACTGATATGATCAAGAAAATCCATGATGAAATAATGAAACAGTTGGATGCAAAAGTAATTCAATCGGTTCAGTACACTACTTGGGTTGCGAATGTTGTTCCGGTTCCTAAGAAAGATGGAAAAACAAGGATATGTGTCGACTATCGAGATTTGAACAAGGCGAGTCCCAAAGACAATTTCCCGTTGCCTAACATTCACACTCTCGTAGACAATTGTGCCAAACATGAGATACAATCTTTCGTTGACTGCTATGCCGGATACCACCAAATCCAGATGGATGAAGATGATGCATACAAAACGGCATTCACTACTCCTTGGGGAACCTATTGCTATAGAGTGATGCCGTTTGGTTTGAAAAATGCTGGGACAACCTACGTGAAAGCTATGACTGCCATTTTCAATGATATGATGCATGAAGAAATAGAACTGTACGTGGATGATGTGATTATCAAGTCTAGAACGGCTGAAGAACATGTGAGAGATCTCAGAAAGTTCTTTGAAAGGCTCCGTAGGTACAATCTGAAGCTGAATCCAGCCAAGTGTGCATTTGGTGTGCCTGCTGGAAAATTGTTAGGTTTCATTGTTAGTAGGCGAGGTATTGAATTGGATCCCGCAAAGATCAAAGCAATACAAGAATTAGCCCCGCCTCGAACTAAGAAGGATGTTAAAAGCTTTCTAGGCAGGCTAAATTCAATCAGTAGGTTCGTTGCTCAACTTACCACAATATGTGAGCCGATCCTCAAGTTGTTGAAAAAGAATGCATCAATTGCATGGACCGAGGAGTGCCAAGAAGCCTTTGACAAGATCAAGCAATACTTGTCAAATCCTCCTGTTTTGGTTCCGCCCGAGCCTGGCCGACCATTGTTTTTGTACTTGTCAGTCAATGAAAACTCCTTTGGTTGTGTACTGGGGATACATGATGCCTCAGGAAAGAAAGAACAGGCCATTTACTATCTGAGCAAGAAGTTCACAGATTGCGAGGTCAGATACACTTTGTTGGAAAGGACGTGTTGTGCCCTAACTTGGGTTGCACAAAAGTTGAAACATTATCTTCTGTCCTATACCACTTATCTGATTTCTCGGATGGATCCATTGAAGTACATATTTCAAAAGCCAATGCCGACTGGCAAACTTGCGAAATGGCAGATCCTGCTCACAGAATTTGACATAGTTTATGTCACCAGAACTGCAATGAAAGCTCAAGCCTTAGCTGATCATTTGGCTGAAAATCCGGTGGATGATGATTATGAGCCATTGAAGACTTACTTCCCTGACGAGGAGGTAGATGTGCTCGAAGAGTTGATTAATGAAGAAGAGCACGTGTGGAAAATGTACTTTGACGGTGCTTCTAACTCAAAGGGTCATGGCATTGGAGCAGTCCTCATCTCTCCCACGGGACATTATTATCCGGCAGCTGCCCAACTTCGCTTCAGTTGCACTAATAACACATCTGAGTATGAAGCATGCATAATGGGTTTGCGTATGGCTCTAGACATGGACATCAAAGAATTGATGGTGATCGGAGATTCAGATCTTTTGATACGCCAAATGAAGGGTGAATGGGAAACTCGAGACCTTAAGCTGATCATGTACAAGTAGTGTATGGACGATCTTCGACAAAAGTTTGATGTTCTAAGGTTTAGACATGTTCTCAGAATACATAATGAGCTGGCTGACGCCTTGGCTACATTACCTTCGATGCTTGTCCATCCTGATAAAGCCCATATTGATCCGTTAGAGATTCAGGTCCAAAGTCAACATGCATATTGCAATGTGGTTGAAGAAGAAATTGACGGTCAACCGTGGTACTTTGATGTCAAGAATTTCCTTCAAGATGGGACATATCCTCCAATGGCAGAAAATAATCAAAAAGAGAACGCTTCGACGACTGGCAAGTGGTTTCTTTCTGAGTGGAGGGGTGGTGTACAAAAGGACACCTGATTTGGGACTGTTAAGATGCGTGGATGCCACTGAAGCCACCAAAATTCTCAATGACATGCATTCAGGGATCTGCGGATCCCACATGAGCGGGCACGTTCTAGCTAAGAAAGTACTCAGAGCAGGATACTTCTGGCTTACCATGGAACATGACTGCATTACTTTCGTGCGAAAGTGTCATCAATGCCAAGTACACGGTGATTTGATACATTCACCCCTGTAGAGTTGCACACAATGTCAGCCCCTTGGCCTTTTACAGCATGGGGAATGGATGTTATCGGGCCTATTGAACTAAGAGCATCAAATGGGCACAAATTCATTTTGGTTGCAATAGATTATTTCACCAAATGGGTTGAGGCTGTCACTCTCAAATCCGTGACCAAGAAAGCCGTGGTGGACTTCGTTCATTCTAACATTATTTGTCACTTTGGTATCCCAAGTACCATCATCACCGATAATGTGGCAAATCTGAAAAGTCATTTAATGAATGACGTGTGTGAAAGATTCAAGATCATGCATCGAAATTCCACGCCTTACCGACCAAAGGCAAATGGCGCGGTTGAAGCAGCCAATAGGAATATCAAGAAGATCCTTAGGAAAATGATACAAAGATCTCGTGATTGGCATGAGAAGTTATCTTTCGCTTTGCTTGGTTACCGCTAAGGGTGTCTATTAGCCCGGCCCGGTCCGGTTCCGGTCCACCTGTGCCGGTCCGGTCCGGTCCGGTGCTAACAATAAAAAAAAAAATTCCAATCGGTCCGGTCCCGGTCCGGTCGGCCGGTGCAGTTGCACCTATGCCGGATCGGAACCGGAACCGGCAGACGCAATCGAGCCGGTCCCGGTCCGGTCCGGACCGGTCCGGTTCGGTTCCGTTTAAATTTTTTTTTTTTTCACATTATATTATTTATTGTTTAAAAAAATATCGGTAGACTAAAATCTAAATAAACAACACAAAACACACATATTATTCAACAATACACACATAGTACATTAAGTTGGAAAAAGGAAATGCATAAATAGAAAATAAAAACATAAAAGTAGACTAGAAATTAGAAAAATACATAAATTTTAAACTTCTGCGACTCAATTTTCACGTGGTTGCAGATATTTGCCACCACCACGAGCTGCCCATTCAGAGGCATGATGGTATTCCAAGTGTTTCTTAAACTTCATTGTCCCTCCATTAGTATTTGATCCATCTTCCCAATTCCAAAATCTCTTACAAAGAGTACATTGTGCTTTTCCGGTATCATTATTTTTTGTGATAAATTCCCAAACTTCGGATCGTTTAGTTCTTGTTGGACCACCAGACGGACCTGCTACATTAGCACCCTCAACTTGATTAGCATTATTTGCATTTGCAGCCATGTTGATAGAAAATTTAATAAAATAGCCTTTTAGTAGAAATTTTTGAAGTAGAAAATATTGAATTGTGATTAATTTGATGAAATATGGGAGTATTTATAGGAAAAATAGGTAAGGGAGGGGTGTAGGGGTGTTTATGGGTGTGTGGGTGGGAAAAATAGCCGTTTATGGCCGTTGGCAACGGCTATTTTTCAAAATGGAGCGGATTTGGTAGCTTTCTTTATTTTTTTTTTTGTTTTTTGGCTATTTGTTTTGTTTAAATTTTAGTTTTATGCAATAATAATTTATACATTAATACTAGTAATCTAATAAACTACTATTGCACTAAGAACTTTTATGTAATGTAGTTTTTTAGTTTTATAAAAGTATAATTGAGTACTTTTCCAAACTTAGCAATCTAGCATAATGTAAGTAAATTATTATTTTTTCAATTTTAATACTAAGTTAGTAAGTAGTATTTACTATTTAGTATTTAGTAATGTACTAATGTAGTATTTTAATATTTAGTATTTAGATTTTATTATTATAGTAGTTAGTAATGTAGTATTTTAGTATTTAGTTTTTAGTATTTTAGTAGTTTAGTATTTAGTATTTTAGTATTTAGTTTTTACTATTTAGTATTGAATTGCAAAGAGCCAAAGACTAAAGGATAATTAAGAATATAACAAAGGATTTACTTAATAGCAAGGCGTAATGCATTTTATTAAATAATGATTGATTTTTTTTTTTTTTGCAAAGTACATAGATATTAAATTGCAAAAACTACATATTAATAAAAAAGCTTCTCATTTTCTGAATAATTTCGTCTGGCACCTCTGGAGGAACTGGTGGCAAAGAGTCATCTTCTTCATACTCAGTTTCATTGTCCAAACTTCCATCACCTGATAAAATTTCGGATGCTGCTTCTACATCGGCTAGTTCATCGTCCGCAAAGCCAAAATTTCTTCTCTCCGATCTAATCCAATCTCTGAATAATACGGCCGTCTCCATTGCTTCTTCCTTCAATGAATGTCTATGATCTCCAATTTGCAATCTTCCTTGGCTAAACGCGCTTTCTGAAGCAACTGATGATGCTTGAATTGTTAGAATATCCCGCGCCATTTTTGCTAAAACTGGAAACTGTGCTTGTTGATCCTTCCAAAATGGCAGTAGTTGCTCGCTTCCAAAATAATCAACATCCTTGCAAGCATGAAGTAGATAAACATCAAGCTCGTTGAACCCTCCGCTGCTACTCGAATGCCTGCTAGAAAGCCTTTGATTAAGGCTGGAAAAACTTCCCAATCCGGTTGCAGCTCTTTTGGGAGCCTGCGTTGAACTTGATCCAGCTCCACTTGGAACACTTGGAACAACATTATCAGCTGCACTCCTATACCTTTCATAAATCCGTTGGCAATCTGCAATTACCTGCGCACAGACTGTTTCTACACTTGGTGTTTCTTCGTCAGTAATTCTCAAAGTCCGATAAATTTCTCTAATTAGCATTTCCGTATTAAAACGTTTAAAACATGGATGTAATACAGATGCAATGTAATAAAGTGGTGGAATCGGGAAAAAATATTTTTTAAATTTTTCAATCATTGCTTCTACCGCAACTTCATAACCAGTCACTACTCTATAATCATTAAGTAATTCTGATATTCCAGCTATAAAATACAACATGGTAGTGATTGTAGGATAATATTGACCCGAAAATTCTTTAGTAGCATAAAAAAACTTTGCTAAAAAAAGGAGAAGACGCTCAACATTTTGCCAATCAGATTCTTCTAGGTGATATTCTACAGCCACTTTGCCATTAAAATAATTAGTAATAGGCACTCGTAAAGTGTAAGCAACATTCAAAGAGTCATATACAGTGTTCCACCTAGTTGAAACTTCCTTGGGAACTCTTCTAGGAGCTAAACCTTCTTTCACACACTCTGCTTTAAAGTCCCTCCATCTATCCGGTTTTTTAGATTTAAAAATATAACTAATTGCGAGTCTAACCTTACCAATAGTAGGATCAAATAACTTAAGGCCATCTTTTACAACTAAATTATATATATGACATGCACATCTAACATGAAACAATTCTTCAAAAGGGGGATGCAATGCGGGTCTTAACTTACCAATAGCATAATCATTGTTTGAAGCATTATCAAGAGTTATACTTAAAATTTTATCACTAAGATAATACGCCTTACAAATATCCGAAACTTCTCTCTTAATAAATGATCCCGTGTGTGGTTCATCGACAGCGGAATATGCTAAAATTCTTTTTTGCATTACCCAGTTAACATCTATCCAATGACAAGTAACTGTTAAATACTCATACCCATTAACACCACGACCCAAATCAGTAGTAAGACAAACTCTACAGTCAAAGTGATAAAATATATATCGTAAATATTGTCTATATTCATTTTTAAATTTTATAATATCACTTCGAACCGTAGTTTTTGGAAAACCTTGAAAAGATGGATTATATACGGTTTGAATATAACGAATAAAACCTTGACAAGAAGCAAATGTAAAAGGTAAACACTCTACCGCAATCATTTTTGCCATTTGTTCCCTATCTTTCTTTTTATCATAATGCATAAGCCCCCCCGTCACTGGGTTAATTTCCTGTTGGACTCCACTACCTTGCGATGGAGCCATTCTGTTCCCTGACCGAGGGCCACCCGGCCTCCTATCCCATTCATCCTTATGATGGTTTTCTAAGTGTGTTCTCAACTTTCCCGTCCCACTATTATGGCTGCCGGTTTTAAATGACCAAACTTTTTTACAAAGCTTACATTTAGCGGTCTGCTCCGGAGCATTTTTAGTTATAAATCTCCACACATCCGATCTTTCGACTCGTCCCGCTGGTTCTCTACTAGGAGGCATAGGTGGTAATTCAGTTTCTTCAGGTTCACCTTGAAATTGACTAGTGGGTGTTTCATCATCTAAATTAGCCCCTTCGGGGTTTTCTTGATATTGGGCCTCTAACAAATCATTATCTAGTGGTTGATCATAATTTATATCATGAAGAAATTGCGAGTCATCTTCCTGAGTAAAATCATCTAGAAGAGAAGGGGCGCTAGAAGTACCAACTGGTCTTTTACCTAAAGCACGAGCCATTCTATCATCCCCCCCTCGGTTAGAAGCACGTGATCTACGACCACTACCCGTAATTGATCTCCAAATTCTAGACATTTTTATAATTACTAAAATATGCTTCGAACGAATTACAAAAATATGCTACAAACAATAATAGTGCACAAAAATAAAATAGATAATAAAAAGTAAGAACGAGTTTACTTGATATCGTGAACTTAGAATGTAGAACTTAGAAGTGAAAGTTGAAACTTGACCGGAACCGCACCGAACAATATTTCCACTTTACTCCAAATAGTTTTTTGTAATGCAATTTAGCAAATAGCCTTTGTCGAAATAAGAGAGATTGATAGAGATTTAGAGAGAATATTTGAGAAATTGTGAATAAATTGGTGAAATATGATGGTATTTATAGAAAAAAATAGGTTGGGGGGGGTATGGGGGCGCCTAGGGGGGTGGGGGGGCTAAAATAGCCGTTTTTGGCCGTTGGGCCAACGGCTAAGCTTGAAATAGCCGTTGCCCAACGGCTATTTTCCGCAGGCCCATCAGCTGTCCGGTCCGGTCCGGTCCGGTCCGGTTCCGGTCCGGACCGGTCCGGTTCCGGTCCATTTTGGTCCGGTTCGTCCGGTCCAAAATGTTTCTGCCGAGCCGGAAACGCACCGTTTTTTTTTTTTAATTTTGGCCCGATTTGAGCCGGTTCCGATCCGGTCCGGACCGGTTTCCGGTCCGGTCCGGCCCGTCCCGGCCCAAACCGGGTCAATAGACACCCTTAGTTACCGCACAACTGTGCACACTTCCATAGGCGCGACCCCATATTCATTGGTATATGGAACTGAAGCAGTCATACCCGTTGAAGTTGAAATACTATCTCTCAGGATCATTGTGGAAGCAGAGATTGAGGACATAGAGTGGGTCAAAACCCGATTGGAACAGTTGTCATTCATTGACGAAAAGAGGCTCAATGCAGTTTGTCACGGTCAATTGTATCAGCAAAGAATGGCTAGAGCCTACAACAAGAAAGTGCGCCAAGGGCAATTAGTCTTGAAAAGAATCTTTCCTCATCAGGAAGAAGCTAAAGGGAAATTTGCTCCAAATTGGCAAGGGCCATACCTGGTAAAGAAAGTATTGCCAAATGGCGCCTTGTACCTTACAGATCCAGAAGGCAGGACAACTGAAATACCCGTCAATGCAGACGCGGTCAAGAGGTACTACATTTGACTCCAAGATGGCTTTCAAATCGGGATGAATGCAAGGCTTTTGTTCTCTTTTGCTATCCCAAATTGTATCCCCTGTTAGCACTTTGAACATTGTACTTTCGAGATATGTTCTCAGTTTGGAATCAATGTAATTGTACCAAAATGAAATGAAACTGAAAAGCATCAAAAAGAAACCTGGGCGTTTGCCTAGAGCTACGTCTGACCTGATTCCTCTCAAAAGGATACGTAGGCAACCATTTCGGTGCGGTCGCAGCAAGAGAAAAATCCTCTTTCCCTGTCTTCTTTTATTCGCGCAAAGTTAGCCTCCAGGCTTGCGGAATATATCAAGAAAATCAGAGACCCCAGTTTATCCTAAACTGGGGCAGAAATTGTTTATATTTTTTAAGAAAATGGAGGAAATTCAATATTCCTCCCCATTTTCTTTGTGTTCGTAACAGTGAAAAGTTCTTTCTTTCTTGTTTCATATTGACGCAAAACTTGCCTCCAAGTTTGCGGCCAACACCAAAAGAATTTTAGATCCCCTTTTATGCTAAACTGGGGCAGAAGTTTGTTTTTATTATATTTCATAAATAAAATAGAATAAAAACAAACTTCTATTATTTTTTGTATCATCTATTCACATGTTTCATGAGATGTTTGGCATACCAGTCTTGAAGTCCAGAAAGAAAACAAAGCGCCCCAGTTATTCTAAACAGTTAGTCGGGGGATGTCTTTGTTGTAAATTGAATTGAAGAAAAAAGGAAGAAAAGAATAAGAAAAAAAAAGTCTTGCCGGTGAAAATCTGAGAAGGCGCCGCAAGACAAACAGTGAGGCAAAAGATTAAAGAGAGAGGCTAGTTGGCGAAAACCCAAAAGGGCGCTGCTAGTCGACTTGAGAGTCACCTCAACTTGGTTATTGGTTTGATATCTTCCGTGGATCAACTCTCAACAAACAAGTGGCACTAGTCGGACGAGGTCATCCAAGATACATGTCATGATCATCAAGGCCGCCAGTATATTGCCAGATAAGTTTTCCTTTTCAGAAAGACGTTCCCTGTCCAAACGACTTTCGCCCTTAAACTTTTTTTTTATTATCCCATTTTGTACATCTTGCCTCACCATTCATTCCTCGCCCTTTCGGCGCTAACCTCCCATGAGCAACAAAAGAAAATTACAAAACACTGTCTTTCAGGATTCAGGTTTAATTCCAGCGAGCAGGGCACACCCTCGACAATGGAAAAGTTCTCAGCAAGTCATGATCAATATTGATAATTGGAGCCCAGCACCGCACATCAGGCAGGAAGGACGACATACCAAAATTGTATCATGAATAGTGGATATGTTTGGGAGAAGCTTTAGGCGTTGTTCATCCCACATTACCGTGGAGAACAGAACAAGAGTCACTAAGCCTATTTGCAAGATCAGAAACAGGGTGTATCCATGATGCAGAGTGTCAGTGTGATATTTGCTATGTTGCCAAGAAAGAGCTGGGACCACTTGAACTGGGATAGTTGCTCTAGAAATCAGATGGATCTCCATTTCCTTTTCGAGTCAGTTTCGCTCAAAGATGGCGTCATTTCCTTTTCATGTCAAGATCTGCTAAAAGATAGCGATCATTTCCTTTTCGAGTCAGTTTCGCTCAAAGATAGCGTCATTTCCTTTCATGTCAAGATCTGCTAAAAGATAGCGATCATTTCCTTTTCGAGTCAGTTTCGCTCAAAGATAGCGTCATTTCCTTTCCATGTCAAGATCTGCTAAAAGATAGCGATCATTTCCTTTTTCGAGTCAGTTCGCTCAAAGATAGCGTCATTTCTTTTTCATGTCAAGATCTGCTAAAAAATAGCGATCATTTCCTTTTCGAGTCAGTTCGCTCAAAGATAGCGTCCTTTCCTTTCAATGTCAAGATCTGCTAAAAGATAGCGATCATTCCCTTTTCGAGTCAGTTCGCTCAAAGATAGCGTCATTTCATTTCCATGTCAAGATCTGCTAAAAGATAGCGATCATTTCCTTTTCGAGTCAGTTTCGCTCAAAGATAGCGTCATTTCCTTTCAGTGTCAAGATCTGCTAAAAGATAGCGATCATTCCCTTTTCGAGTCAGTTTGCTCAAAGATAGCGTCATTTCCTTTCATGTCACGATCTGCTAAAAGATAGCGATCTTTTCCTTTTCGAGTCAGTTTCGCTCAAAGATAGCGTCATTTTCTTTCCATGTCAGGATCTGCTAAAAGATAGCGATCATTTCCTTTTCGAGTCAGTTCGCTCAAAGATAGCGTCATTTCCTCTCTATGTCAAGATCTGCTAAAAGATAGCGATCACTTCCTTTTCGAGTCAGTTTCGCTCAAAGATAGCGTCATTTCTTTTCTATGTCAAGATCTGCTAAAAGATAGCGATCATTTTCTTTTCGAGTCGGTTTCGCTCAAAGATAGCATCATTTCCTTTCAATGTCAAGATCTGCTAAAAGATAGCGATCATTTCCTTTTTGAGTCAGTTTCGCTCAAAGATAGCGCCATTTCCTTTCCATGTCAAGATCTGCTAAAAGATAGCGATCATTTTCCTTTTAAGTTAGTTTTGATAGAAGATAGCACTCACATGCAGTTCAAGTCATTTGCGCTCAAAGATAGCCACCACTTCCTTTTCAAGTTAGTCCAGCTCGAAGATAGCAACCATCCCCAGCTTCAAGTCAAGACCTGTTTGAAACAGATGCGACCATTTCAAGTTTCAAATGGTGCTTGCCCATACAACGGGCGATGGAGTTTGTATTTCAAGCCAAGATTTACCTCAAGGAAGCATGAAGATTTAGGCTAGGGATTGTAATTTTACATTTTTCCTTGTATTTCCATTTCTTGTAAAGCAACGACCACCAGCAAGCGACCAGTACTCAGCAACGACAGCCTTTGTGTACCTAAGAGTGTCTAGTATCAGCCCCAAGTGTGTCTAGAAGAGTCTCTAGTTTGTCTTAAGTAGTCTAGAGTGTCTAGGGTTGTCTTAGTGAGTCTTAGTGAGTCTAGTGTCTGTTTGAATGCGGTAGTCCCAGCTACCGCACGTAAGGAACTACACTGACCTGATTCTTTAGTCCAAGGATATGTAGGTAACCTTGTTCTCGGTTGGAACCGAAATTTAAGGTACGGTCACCATTTTGAAAAGCATACTCTCGGCTAGAACCGAAAAACCAAAATTAGTCGTCGATTACTTCTTTGTCCGAAAACTCTTCGTGTTCCCGAACAAAGAGGGGCAGCTGTAATCACCTAATTTTGGCACGAATACAGATAAAATTTCCCAAAATAGTCGTATTAGATTCTTAGGTCGTCTCGTCAAATTTTTCTGGACTTCTAGTGTTTATTCTTAGCTAAATTTGTCTTTAATTAGGATAGAAAATATGAAAATTGCCGAAAATTGCCTGTTATGTGTCTAATTGTAATCTATGTTTAATTATGATATTTAGTGTAGATTATGTGATCTTATGTGGGTTAATTTTGCGTGTAGTTCTTTTTAAATGGTCATTTGTAAAAATATACAGCCCAAAATACAAGTCCACCAGCCCAAAATGTTAACCCAAGCCCACACCTCAAATATATATACACAAAAATCCATTTCTCCCATTTTCACACCCTTTTAGTCAAGAGACTAGGGCCACCATGCCAAATTTTTCTCTCAACTCGCCGGAAATCGCTCCACGGCGGAGCCACCGGTCGACCACCGCACTGCCGCCGCCGGCCACCACCTCCGGTGGCTGGAAAAATACCAAAATACACCATTTTAAAGATCTCGGCCCCCTCTTTCCATTTTCGGTATTGGTTTTCTCAAAAAGTGGTTCAATTTTCGTAGATCGGGTTTTCAAATTCGGTCAAACTTCAAATCCGGTAAGTTTTTGTTTCTTTTTCTTACTCTCACTCTCCTCATTATCTTCCCACATCCCATCTCCCAATACCCCATCCCCTTTGCCCCCCGTTTTCCTTTCCCCTGTCCCATTTCTGTTCTCCCTTTCCTTTTCTGATTTCTTTTCTTTTTTTCTGTTTCTGTTTGTGATGTGGTTTTTGCGATTTTGTTTCTGTGGTGACGACGTTTTGAAGGGAGTATGGTGGATTTGAATGTTAGGGCTGTTTCGATGATTGTTTGGAGGGGCTGTGACGAGGTGGTTTGAGACCGTGAGGATGATTGTTCGCAGTGATGGGGGGGTTTGTTTGGTTTGGTTTGTTTGCTTAGGCAGCAGTGATGACGCTGATTCAGTTTTAAACGGGCAGCTATGAGACGAGGCAGCGATGATGGTGTTCGTAGCTGGTGGAACGATGCGCAATGGAATCAACACGACGAGGCAGTGACAGCGTCAACATGACTGCTGGTTGCTCGGCAAGTTAGAGTAAAGATTCCCAATATTTTTTCTTTATTTGCTTTGGTTTACTGTTATATGAATGAATCATGTTTAGTGAGCGATCCTTGTCATAATGCTTATGTATATAAACTGGTCCGTCATTGTTAAGTATAATAAGTCCTTGTTATTGATGGTGTTTGAGTTCTCGAGAGCTGCGTTTTGCCATTTGCCATGGAATAATGTGTACTTTGTTTTAGTTTGTTGCTTCAAGTGTTCAATGGTGATACTAGTGTGTAGAAAATATCATATGTATGTCTAGCTTAATGTGAAGATTGAATAAGTGTATTCTTGATTTGGTTGTTCAAGCTTGAAGTCACCTAATGTGTTAAGTTCTGAGTAATATGAGCGATTGAAGTGGATGTCTTAGTTTCTGTTTCTGAAATTGAAATTGCTCAGTTTCTTTTAGGCTCATTTTGAGTGTTTGGACATGTTATAACTAGTCATTGATTGCCTTTGTTAACTTGGTTTTTGGTCTAAAAAGGTCATTTCTTTTAAGTGTGAGAGGGCATGTTCTTGCAATTGATCCTTTTCTTCATTAGGTAGGATATTTTTACCATGTTCTGGTACTTTGAGTTTTTCAAAATTATTGTTTTTGCTACTGAATATGTGTAGCAGCAGCATAAGTATGTATGTTGTTATTTTTTGGTAAGTATTTATGTTGTTATTGTAGTTTGCTTAGGTCTAGTTGGGGCTGATTTAGTTAGGCTTAGTTTGTCCTAATCCTTTAGTCAATATAATGAGTGTTTGGATGTCCTTTTAAAGGACATTTTCTTGCATTATTTTCAGCTTTTTGGAGCTGTTTAGGTGGCTGAAATAGTGCCTTTTCAACTGTTGTACCATGCTGAAAAGTGGGTAAAATACTCAAGTGTGGAGGGGTGTGGGCTTGTACTTTTGTACAAGTCTACTGTTGCTTCCAAACGCACACGCAAGTATACGTGGTCGACAAGTAATAAAGTGATAAGTCAAGTATCGTTCCCACGAGGACTATTCAGACTGGATTCCTAACAAACAGTTTCTAACTAACTATACAGGGATCTTTTTCCAATATTGATGATTTTTAGTAACTAAGAGCAGTAATTAAAAGGGTAAAGGTGAATTCAAATAATGGAGCAAAACTTGGTTGTTATCAGGAATAAGGAGACGGTCCAGGGTCAGAGTTACGAACAATCCAGTTGAGTTTTCCAATTGAATCCACTTCTTAAATCCCGGGTTACTAACTAACAGATTAAATGTACCCGTGAAAACCTTTCGATTCTTCACAGTCTATGCAGGCTACTTCAATCCCTATATGTCTATGGGTTGAATCACGTGCACGCATTAACGAATTCTGTAATGAGTTAAAGTAGGCAAGCAAGTATATGTCTATCCTACTCACAAATTGGTTCCCCGATGCCCGGGTTCACAAACTAGTTCTATTCTTTCTTATTACGTAATTAAATTCCCTCTTTCGAGTTCAATCTAAAAACCATAGATAATGCGTAATAATCGGGCCCTGACAATTACACAAGTGAAATCAAGAAAGAATAAGTAACCCGTAATGGGATTCAATTAATGGGAATCAACTTTCAAACATCAACCTTCATGAAATACTCTAACCCTAGAACGATAGATTTAGCTACGCATACTCATAATAACAACACAAGGATTTGATGAAATAATGAAATAATGATGTAATAGATTAATGGAAGGAAGAAAAACCCTTGTTCTTGATGTTATGAGCTCTCCAATTGCTCCAAAGTCTGAACTCCCATGAAAAACTAAGTAAAAGAGTATTTATAGAGTTTACAAACACCTAGTAATAAGTTAGACCCAAGCCTAGATGAAATAGGACATAAAAACGCGCACAAGGGGCGCTATAACGGGCGCCCCGCGCCTCGGAACGCGTGCCATTGGACAGAACCCGCCACAGACTCCACGCTTTTGGGCTGCGCCGCGTGGGAAACCGCGCCAGAGGCTGGGCGCTCTGGGCGGCGCGGCGCGCCCCCTGCAGCGCAAGGCCATTTTTCTTCGTTCCTTGCTCTTTTGCTTGTTCGTGTCGTACCTTCGTGTGCTCGATCCAATCCTTAATCAAAATCCAATCTTTTCTTGCTCAATCATGCTCCTAAAAGCTCCAATTACACTGCATAACAACCTACACATGCACGACACAAAATCAGTGTACAACCACATTCATAAACCATAAAACGAGCGAATAACAAGCTCAAACGTGAGGAAATATTAAGGAAATATAGGCATAAAATGCCAAACATCACCGCCCCACACTTGAACCTTTGCTCGCCCTCTAGCAAGTCACAACTAACTTCCCAACCTAGGTAAAACAGGTCTGCCTATGACTATGATTGATACCGACCATTGAACCAATGCACACATGACTACTATGGATCCACAAACATGACAACAATTTACCAAAACCAAAAACATGAGAACAACCACCCCAAAATAGCTCAAGTGAACAAACTCAACTCATTGCAACCATGCCCCCACAAAATCACACCTATCTACTCAACCAAGAAGCCACGACTTTACCTATTTCATGCAAACCATGTGCCCTCACCAAAATGAAGCAAGAGAGTGTCCCCCAAATATCACACACAACAATGAATATCAAGAATGGACTGGGGACAATAGCATAGAAAGAATTCACTCACTCTCATGAAAAGCTCACATATCACACACGATGTACCATAGGCTTGCCCGTAGTGTAGGACTCCACTAATGTAAGCTCACTCCAATCGGGATTAACTAGGACTTTAAAAAGGTTGTAATGTAGGCTAAGGGGCTGGTAGGATACATATGGGTAATAGTGACTACCTCCCTAAGCACTTTAATACATCACAATTAATTTCAAACATAATTCTCATCAAAGCCACCCAATCAACACTTCCACACACACCTCCTCAACAAGTAGCATTTTTCTTTTAAGCACACACTAGCAAGGAATGGATATTCTTTCTCTTTTTTTTCTTTTCCACAATTTTCTTTCAACTTTGCTATTTTTTTCTTTTCTTTTCATTTCATTTTTTCAATTTCATTAACTTCCAACCTTGCCAATGTTTTTCACTACTTCAAAACTTTCACACTTATTCCCCTTCATTAGCTCCACTCAAAAACCTCCCAACATCCAACCACAACTCCAAAGTAACAACACAAAATTTAACTAAAGTGCTTAAGGAGTAAAGGGCCAAAAGAGATAATTTAGAACAAATGGGTAGGCTCGGGGTGTGGGTGCCAACAACAAGGGTCAAAGAAATCACAACAACAATTTTTTTCCAAGGTATATATGTAAGGGCAGGCAAATCAAAAGAAGGCCTTGTATCATTTTCCAACTAGAGCAAACCTAGGATTTCGCTTTGCACACACACGGGGCAAGTTCTAGACATTAATATGCAACATGGAGCAAATAAGAACATGCCTCACACACACATTGCACACAATCCACACAAAAAGGCTCCATCAACACTCTTAATCAAGCATTTAGAGTGCAACTTGTGGAAAATTAAGCACTAATGCACAAAGGTTCACAATAAAGTCTAGCAAGCGGACTCAAGCATCTCAAGGGGGTTGTTCCAATTTTTTCCTAGGCATGCATCACAATTTAAAACCCAAGGACACCACAAATAGCACATGCTCAAGTTCAAGTCCACCGGTATCAAACAAATCAAAGGCACCTAGCATTCCACCTATTCCTTTCGTCTAGGGCCACCTATACTAACTATCTCAATCCTAAAAATGAAAAACTACCCGGTTCAAAGGCCTCCCCGTGGAAAAGAACCGAGGTCATAAGAAAAACCACGGGGTGGATGACATGTACCACTAATAATAAAAACTAAAAGGAAAATCTTTTTGGAATTTTTCATTGGTTTTCTAATTTTTTTCAATTTTTTCATATATTAAAGCAAGAAACAAATCAAAATAAAGTCAAGTGACAAAGGAAAATCCTACGGTACATGCATCCCTAACCTCAAAAATAAGGGAGAGTTCCCACCCCACACTTAAACTAAGCAATGTCCTCAGTGCTAAAAATAAGAAAGTGCAAGGGTAAAGAAAACTTCCCTGAAGACTCTAGTCCTTGGTGCTAGCATCCTCCAAGCTTTCATATGATATGAGGTACTCAGACTTCCCTCATCAGGTCATCAACATTAGGCAAGGGTGAGGACACCCCACACTTAGCCTCGACATTACATGAACCTGCAATCCAAGGAAAAACAAAAAACTACGTGACACTATAAAATAAATAATACAAGTACAAACTCGGGTTGCCTCCCGAGAAGCGCCTTAGTTAACGTCGTGGCACGACGACACTTTTAGCTCACTTCCAGCATTTATGTCTTCTCTTCTTACGAAGAACTTTTTCTTTCTTCCTTTCTTTGAGAGAACCCAACTTCACTTCAATTGGTTTACTTCCATGTTCTTGACTAACACATTCAATCATAGAGCACTCTTCCACCTTAGCTATGTGCTGCTTCTCATTATATACCTTGAAAGTAACCTTTTCTCCATGCGCTCTAACAGTCATCTCACCCAGCTCCATGTCAATAATTGCCTTCGAGGTGACTAGGAATGGTCTCCCCAAAATAATTGGAGCTTCTTGGTCCTCTTCATAATCTAGGACTACAAAATCAGCAGAGAATGTAAACTTACCAACTTTTACCAACACATCCTCCAACTTACCATCAGGGTGAGTGAGTGAGCCATCCGCCATCTTAAGAGTAACTGAAGAGGGCTTGATTGCTCCTAGCCCTAACCTTTTGCAAACAGAGAGAGGCATGAGATTTATGCTCGCACCCAAATCACACAATGCACCAGTGATACTATGCCCTCCAATGGTACAAGGAATAGTAAACTTCCCAGGATCTTGAAGTTTTGGAGGTAGCTTGCTCAAGATTGTGCTACACTCCTCAACTAACTCAACTGTATCTATCTCTTGAGGCTTTTTCTTCTTGACTAGAATCTCTTTTAAAAACTTCACAAAGGATGGCATCAATTCAAACACATCAGTCAAAGGAATATTAACATGAAGTTCTTTCAGCATACTCACAAATTTTTTATACTGGGCCAAATCCTTCGATGGTATAAGCCTCTGCGGGAATGGTGGAGGTGGCAGAGGTGCCTCCTTTCTCTCTTCTTTCTTCTTTACCTTCTCCACTTTTTCAACTTTTTCAATTTCAGCTCTCTCCTCGGACTTGGTCATCAGCTCTCCACCTTCAACTAAGGTCACTACCAGACATTGTTCAGGCTCTTTTTTAACAGTGCTTATTTCCCCCACCAACTGCCCCAACTGGTGCTCTAGGTTCTTGTGAGCATTGGCAAGATCTTGTATGGCCTGTGCATGGGCTGCAGTGTCAGCTATCATTCTCTGCTGGCCCGCCATTATCTGCTTTAGCATCTCTTCAACTGAACTGCTAACCTGCTGTGGTGGAGCTGGAAGTGGGTGGTAATTATTTGGGCCTCTCGTATTGCCTTGATAATAACCATTACCAAACTGATTTTGACCCTGCAGCCTGTTTTGATTACCCACGTAATAAACTGACTCTGGATTAGAGGAGCAAACCTCAGTAGCATGATCTTGACCACAAACCTCACAAAAGCTTTGGAGTTGTTGCACTGGAGCCACTGGTTGCTGAGTCTTTGGCAAAGCTAACTTGCTAATTTGATTGGAAATAGCATCCATCCTCGCCTTTAGCTCTGAAACTGCATCTAACTGAAGTACCCCTGCAGCTTTCTGCGTAGTAGCTCTACCATCTCCCTGCCAATCAGGATTGCTCTGCGAAAACTTATCTAGCAAATCATAGATCTGGTCAAAATTTAAGGCTAATACTTGGTCTCCAGCAGCAGCATCTACCACGATCTTAGTATGCGCAGTCAACCCCTCCACAAAAGTATGTGCAAGAACCTCATTAGATTGGTTATGGTGTGGACAATCCCTCAATAGAGCCTTAAATCTCTCCCAGGCTGAATATAAAGATTCTCCTTCTAACTGTCTGAAGGACATAATTGCACTCTTCACCCGGGCTGTCTTGGCAGATGGATAAAACTTAGCCAAGAACTTCTTAGCCAAATCATTCCAAGTGGTGATAGACCCAGACTTTTCAGCCTTTAACCACCTCTTTGCTGCCCCAATCAGTGAAAACGGGAACAATGTCAAGCGAACATAATAAATAGGAACTCCCGTTGGTGTATAAGTATCACTGATCTCCAAAAAATTCTGGATATGTTGTTGCGGATCTTCATGAAGTAATCCACCAAATTGTCCAGTCGTATGTAACAATTGTATCATACCGGACTTAATCTCAAAGTTTCCAGTAATTTCCGGCTTAACTATGCTCGAGGCTACTCCCTCCAGGCTGGGGAGAGCAACATCTCGCACAGCTAAAGCTTGTTCTTCTGCCATTCCTGTAGGTAAAGATCAAGCAGGACCTAATACCTGAAACAGCACAAAACTCAAAACAAACATTAAACCTGAATAGAAATTAATAAACTGTTCAAGAAGAAATCAGTCAATTGTTTAGTCCCCGGCAACGGCGCCAAAAACTTGTTGATCCCAAACGCACACGCAAGTATACGTGGTCGACAAGTAATAAAGTGATAAGTCAAGTATCGTTCCCACGAGGACTATTCAGACTGGATTCCTAACAAACAATTTCTAACTAACTATACAGGGATCTTTTTCCAATATTGATGATTTTTAGTAACTAAGAGCAGTAATTAAAAGGGTAAAGGTGAATTCAAACAATGGAGCAAAACTTGGTTGTTATCAGTAATAAGGAGACGGTCCAGGGTCAGAGTTACGAACAATCCAGTTAAGTTTTCCAATTGAATCCACTTCTTAAATCCCGGGTTACTAACTAACAGATTAAATGTACCCGTGAAAACCTTTCGATTCTTCACAGTCTATGCAGGCTACTTCAATCCCTATATGTCTATGGGTTGAATCACGTGCACGCATTAACAAATTCTGTAATGAGTTAAACTAGGCAAGCAAGTATATGTCTATCCTACTCACAAATTGGTTCCCCGATGCCCGGGTTCACAAACTAGTTCTATTCTTTCTTATTACGTAATTAAATTCCCTCTTTCGAGTTCAATCTAAAAACCATAGATAATGCGTAATAATCGGGCCCTGACAATTACACAAGTGAAATCAAGAAAGAATAAGTAACCCGTAATGGGATTCAATTAATGGGAATCAACTTTCAAACATCAACCTTCATGAAATACTCTAACCCTAGAACGATAGATTTAGCTACGCATACTCATAATAACAACACAAGGATTTGATGAAATAATGAAATAATGATGTAATAGATTAATGGAAGGAAGAAAAACCCTTGTTCTTGATGTTATGAGCTCTCCAATTACTCCAAAGTCTGAACTCCCATGAAAAACTAAATAAAAGAGTATTTATAGAGTTTACAAACACCTAGTAATAAGTTAGACCCAAGCCTAGACGAAATAGGACATAAAAACGCGCACAAGGGGCGCTGTAACGGGCGCCCTGCGCCTCGGAACGCGTGCCATTGGACAGAACCCGCCACAGACTCCACGCTTTTGGGCTGTGCCGCGTGGGAAACCGCGCCAGAGGCTGGGCGCTCTGGACGGCGCGGCGCGCCCCCTGCAGCGCAAGGCCATTTTTCTTCGTTCCTTGCTCTTTTGCTTGTTCGTGTCGTACCTTCGTGTGCTCGATCCAATCCTTAATCAAAATCCAATCTTTTCTTGCTCAATGATGCTCCTAAAAGCTCCAATTACACTGCATAACAACCTACACACGCACGACACAAAATCAGTGTACAACCACATTCATAAACCATAAAACGAGCGAATAACAAGCTCAAACGTGAGGAAATATTAAGGAAATATAGGCATAAAATGCCAAACATCATCTACACTCCACCCCTTTGCCTTCACTTTTAGCTATAAAAAAGGCATTGAATGCCCTCATTTATCATCTACCTACCAGCTGAAAATATAAACAACAACAAGCTGAAATTCACAAGAAATTAAGAGCAAAAACACTTAAAAAAATAATAGTAAGTTTGAGAGTTAGATTTAGAACCAAAAGCCTTTACATATAAGGTCTTTTGGGGCATAAATCTTAAGGTTTAAAGGTTGAATATGGTATAAAAGGGGCTGTTGTAGCGGCTGATTTGGGTACTAAGTTGCTTGCTTTGGTTTGGTCTTGCTATTTCATTTGCTTCACTAGCTTGGAAATTTCTACACAGGGTAAACACAATTTACCTTATATGTTTTATCATTTTGGCTATGAAATGAAGTAAAAATCAGCATGTCTAAAGCCCTTTATTGTATGCATCTTGTTATGAGTTTTATTCTAGTTAAAATTGGCTGTTTGTGAAAAATCAGGAAATATTTAGTGTTTATTTGTGCAATTTAATTCTTCTATCATTTTAGCTATGTATGAAAAATCTGGACAGCATGTAAAGGTTAGGCAAATTTAGGATTTAACCATCAAAACTGCAAACGTTAAGCTCTGGCTATTTCTGTAATATAGGGCTATTTCTGTAAACTGTACGTATTTGCAAAAAACCTGCAAACTGAAATGAATAGGCTTTAAATTCAGGATGTTTGCTTTAAATCTGGCCAATGTGTTAATTTACTTACACAACCACCATTTATACGATAGAAATATGGTCAATTGTGCAAAACAGACTTTAAAACTGTCCATTTTCGCAAAACCCTTCAGACCCTCACGTGGTACTTGCAAGTGATGACAATTATTTAGAAAAAAATCAGAAAGGTGGCTATTTTTGCAAGCAGATGTTGACAGGGCCTATTAATGCAAAGAGATTGGCCCAAATAAGAGCACGTAAGGCTCAAGCTTTGTTTGCGTGAGCAGCCCATAAAGCTATCCCTATTTAACAAACAGCCACTACTTGTATAATATAATGAAATATGATTATTTTTTTATTTTTCGGCAAATGATCCTTACGGCATCTCATTAGTGCAAACAAGTCAGCCTACCACCTAAATGGATCGATTAAAATTGAACAAGTGTTATTCTTACAAACAAAATAATTAGGCTATCTTATTAATGCGAATGGTCTAGCCAACTATGATTTTGGCAAACAAATCACCTTTAATAAATAGTTGCATCGAAGCTAATTAGATTCTTTTGAAATAGACCAATCCTCTGTGAGGTTGGAAATACGCAATACATTTTATTTATTTGCTTATTATGAATCAAAGTGTAAATTGGTCCAGTCCTCTGTGAGGTTGGAAAAGAATAATAACGCTTTTAAATCAAAGTATAAATTCGAATCAACGGCAAAATAATACAACCATATTTAATAAATTAAAAATTGCGACAATAAAGCAACTGTGCTTGTCACAGGACTCGAGGGTGCCTAATACCTTCCCGAGAGTCAACTAAGAACCTTACCAGAATCTCGAACGCAGACCATTAGACGAGTCAGAGGTGTTCCAAGGTACCTTTTGGTGACTTGGCACACCTTAAACTATGTCAAGTGGCGACTCCGAGTTTTTCTCTAAATAATTTTGTACCTTTTTAACACCAGTCACGAGCCTTTAAATAAATAAACTCAACCCCGCAGTTGAATAATAAATTTTTTTTAGGGCGTGACAAGTACTAGCTAAAAAGCCTAGATTTTTCATTCCTCATCTCAATGTGACAAATATCTTTAAAGAACCTATCTTCTTCTTTTTTTACCTAAGACAAAGAATAGGCATCAATGCTTGCTCCAATCGGAAGACTTTTTATCCTTTGTACTAGTAGAATGCATTTCTACTAACCTCATATTTTTTGTTTCTGTCTATACAATTTGTGGTTTTATCCTTCTAATATAGGTAAAAATGGAATATTATCCTTGGGGAATAAAATCCATCAGGCCAAGATGAATGTTAAAGTGTGGAATATAACAAAAAAGATCAGACAATTGTATCAATTTGTGAAGAAGACAAAGGCATCAAAATAAATGTAACCCCCCCCCCCCTCCCCCTTATTCTCACCATTAAGTTGGCTATTCTTAATCTGGGATAACAATGGCAAGCTAGAAAAATCATGAAAATGTTGCTTACCCCTAATTACCTATGGCCTTTGGTGATATATTTTTCTATTTTCTTGTTTAAAATTTGGGTGAGATTGCACCCTGTGGAATATGTTCTTTCTTGTAAACTTGAAAGATAAGATAATAGAATAATTTCTCATGCTAACGTGGTCAATTAAAGTTAACTATCAATGGAGTTGTGGTTTGATGAATAAGTCATGAGATCCTTCCACCTTTAACCAGAGATTTCCTGAAATTGAGAATTTATGGTAACGAGGGTTTTCCTTTTTAATGGATCTTATATGATGCGAATTTAAATTAATCGAATTAGTGAATCCCGAATATCAGATGGTTAATAGAAAAGGTCTTTCAACCCTTCATAAAGGATAGTTACAAAGTTTTGTAGTGTAATTTTCTTCATTTGTTGTTGTTGTTGCTAGGTACGAAGGTAATAATTGATACGTCGAATTAAAGGTTAATGGAGTTGAGCAGAAACAAAGATAGCTATCAACATCTCACCTACAATTGAACTTCAATTTGTTTGATTTCACAAGTTGCCTACTGTTTTTTAGTACTAGGATAGTTGTAAATTCTGGAAAACAAGATGATGAAAGAGCTTCTAAATTTGTTTGCCAAAGCAGGGCGAGTTAATTATCTAGGTTTCTTATCTCGCAGCCAGATTATAACTATGCATGTTACATTGCAAATCAAGTATCATATTAATCTTTTTATAATTCCACGTTTCTCTATTTTCTGTTGTAGATTCAATAATACAATTTTTTCAACTGAAAGATGAAACATTTTGTTTCATAATCATTATTAAAGGACAAAGAAGTTTGATACCAAGAATTAAATCAAACTCCTAGTAAGTAACATGCATATTAAAAGTTTGATTTAATTTTATTATAAATAACCGAATTAATTGTCTCATAATCATTTTAAAGTGAAATTTCAATGTCATTTGTAGTAAGTAGTATCCCTTTCTATACATTTTTATGTGAAGTTGCTGATTACACGAATCAATATAAAAGGTATCAATCTATTTTAAACAGATTTTTAACGGAGAATATCGCACACAAAATGAGATGCAGGGGATTAAAGTTTTCCATAATTGATGACTAAGTATTAGGAGAGCTTCACCCAGCTGGATGAATGTACTGATTCTTAACTGGTCCATGAATATATACTCTCCACATATTTATCTATGAAATGAATGTGGTCACCTCTATTATGTGATTAGTAACAAAATGACAACCACATATAGTACATGTTGGGAAAACTATATGAACATGGATTCTAGAAATATGTTCAATTCTTGGTTGTTCAATGAAATCATAAGTACTCTTAGCCCTACAATGGGTCGAAACTCTAAAGTCTCAAATGCAGTGGGTTCATCTTGGCTTTTTGTTGGATGAAAGATCAGTTATATTGACTCGAATACAGTAACCCATGTTAGGATAGCTCGGTTGTTTATTTGGTATCCGAAACTCATTAACCCAATTAATTCAAAAAATTTAATTAGATTCATGAGGAAAGAGTTTCCTACTAGGAATTTCTCCATTCTTATGGCAAGATGATGTTTGGCATTTTATGCCTATATTTCCTTAATATTTCCTCACGTTTGGATACTTTATTCACCCGTTCTATGGTTTATGAATGTGGTTTTATACTGATTTTATGTCGTGCGTGTGTAGGTTGTTATGAAGTGTATTTGGAGCTTTTAAGAGCATGATTGAGCAAGAAAAGATTGGATTTTGATTGAGGATTGGATCGAGCACACGAAGGCACAACACGAAACGAGAAAAGGAGAAACGAAACAGAAAAATAGCCTAGCGCTACAGGAGGCGCGCCGCGCCGCCCAGAGCGCCCAGCCTCTGGCGCGGTTTCCCACGCGGTGCAGCCCAAAAGCATGCCAAGTTCGACGGGTTCTGGTTGTTGTCACGCGTTCCGAGGTGCGGGGCGCCCGTTATAGCGCCCCTTGTGCGCGTTTTTATGTCCTATTTCGTCTAGGCTTTGGTCTAACTTATTACTAGGCTTTTGTAAACTCTATAAATACTCTTTTACTTAGTTTTTCAGGGGAGTTCAGACTTTGGAGCAATTGGAGAGCTCATAACATCAAGAACAAGGGTTTTTCTTCCTTCCATTAATCTATTATATCATTATTTCATTATTTCATCAAATCTCTGTGTTGTTATTATGAGTATGCGTGGCTAAATCTCTCGTTCTAGGGTTAGAGTATTTCATGAAAGTTGATGTTTGAAGATTGATTTCCATTAATTGAATCCCATTACGGGTTACTTATTCTTTCTTGATTTCACTTGTGTAATTGTCAGGGCCCGATTATTACGCATTATCTATGGTTTTTAGATTGAACTCGACAGAGGGAATTTAATTACGTAATAAGAAAGAATAGGACTAGTTTGTGAACCCGGGCATCGGGGAACCAATTCGTGAGTAGGATAGACATATACTTGCTCGCCTAGTTTAACTAATTACAGAATTCGTTAATGCGTGCACGTGATTCAACCCATAGACATATAGGGATTGGAGTAGCCTGCATAGACTGTGAAGAATCGAAAGGTTTTCATAGGTACATTTAATCTGTCAGTTAGTAACCCGGGATTTGAGAAGTGGAATCAATTGGAAAACTCAACTGGATTGTTCGTAACTCTGACCCTGGACCGTCTCCTTATTACTGATAACAACCAAGTTTTGCTCCATTGTTTGAATTCACTTCTACCTTTTTAATTACTGTTCTTTAGTTAATAAAATCCTCATTATTGGAAAAAGATCCCTGAGTAGTTGTTAAGAAATTATTTGTTAGAACTCGGTCTGAATAGTCCTCGTGGGAACGATACTCGATTTATCACTTTATTACTTGTCGACCACGTATACTTGCGTGTGCGTTTGGGAGCAACAAGTTTTTGGCGCCGTTGCCGGGGACTAATTTTTGACTAATTTCTTTTTGAACAGTTTATTAATTTCTATTCAGGTTTAATTTTTGTTTTGAGTTTTTTGTTGTTTCAGGTATTAGGTCCTGCTTGATCTTTACCTACAGGAATGGCAGAAGAACAAGCTTTAGCTGTGCGAGATGTTGCTCTCCCCAGCCTGGAGGGAGTAGCCTCGAGCATAGTTAAGCCTGAAATTACTGGAAACTTTGAGATTAAGTCCGGTATGATACAATTGTTACATACGACTGGACAATTTGGTGGATTACTTCATGAAGATCCGCAACAACATATCCAGAATTTCTTGGAGATCAGTGATACTTATACACCAACGGGAGTTCCTATTGATTATGTTCGCTTGACATTGTTCCCGTTTTCACTGATTGGGGCAGCAAAGAGGTGGTTAAAGGCTGAAAAGTCTGGGTCTATCACCACTTGGAATGATTTGGCTAAGAAGTTCTTGGCTAAGTTTTATCCATCTGCCAAGACAGCCCGGGTGAGGAGTGAAATTATGTCCTTCATACAGTTAGAAGGAGAATCTTTATATTCAGCCTGGGAGAGATTTAAGGCTCTATTGAGGGATTGTCCACACCATAACCAATCTAAATAGGTTCTTGCACATACTTTTGTGGAGGGGTTGACTGGGCATACTAAGATCGTGGTAGATGCTGCTGCTGGAGGCCAAGTATTAGCCTTAAATTTTGACCAGATCTATGATTTGCTAGATAAGTTTTCGCAGAGCAATCCTGATTGGCAGGGAGATGGTAGAGCTACTACGCAGAAAGCTGCAGGGGTACTTCAGTTAGATGCAGTTTCAGAGCTAAAGGCGAGGATGGATGCTATTTCCAATCAAATTAGCAAGTTAGCTTTGCCAAAGACTCAGCAACCAGTGGCTCCAGTGCAACAACTCCAGAGCTTTTGTGAGGTTTGTGGTCAAGATCATGCTACAGAGGTTTTCTCCTCTAATCCAGAGTCAGTTTATTACGTGGGTAATCAAAACAGGCTGCAGGGTCAAAATCAATTTGGTAATGGTTATTATCAAGGCAATACGAGAGGCCCAAATAATTACCACCCACTTCCAGCTTCACCACAGCAGTTTAGCAGTTCAGTTGAAGAGATGCTAAAGCAGATAATGGCGGGCCAGCAGAGAATGATAGCTGACACTGCAGCCCATGCACAGGCCATACAAGATCTTGCCAATGCTCACAAGAACCTAGAGCACCAGTTGGGGCAGTTGGTGGGGGAAATAAGCACTGTTAAAAAAGAGCCTGAACAATGTCTTGCAGTGACCTTAGTTGAAGGTGGAGAGCTGATGACCAAGTCCGAGGAGAGAGCTGAAATTGAAAAAGTTGAAAAAGTGGAGAAGGTAAAGAAGAAAGAAGAGAGAAAGGAGGCACCTCGGCCACCTCCACCATTCCCGCAGAGGCTTATACCATCGAAGGATCCTGCCCAATATCAAAAATTTGTGAGTATGCTGAAAGAACTTCATGTTAATATTCCTTTGACTGATGTGTTTGAATTGATGCCATCCTTTGTGAAGTTTTTAAAAGAGATTTTAGTCAAGAAGAAAAAGCCTCAAGAGATAGATATAGTTGAGTTAGTTGAGGAGTGTAGCACAATCTTGAGCAAGCTACCTCCAAAACATCAAGATCCTGAGAAGTTTACTATTCCTTGTACCATTGGAGGGCATAGTATCACTGGTGCCTTGTGTGATTTGGGTGCGAGCATAAATCTCATGCCTCTCTCTGTTTGCAAAAGGTTAGGGCTAGGAGCAATCAAGCCCTCTTCAGTTACTCTTAAGATGGCGGATGGCTCACTCACTCACCCTGATGGTAAGTTGGAGGATTTGTTGGTAAAAGTTGGTAAGTTTACATTCTCTGCTGATTTTGTAGTCCTAGATTATGAAGAGGACCTAGAAGCTAAAATAATTTTGGGGAGACCATTCTTAGTCACCTCGAAGGCAATTATTGATATGGAGCTGGGTGAGATGACTGTTAGAGCGCATGGAGAAAAGGTTACTTTCAAGGTGTATACTGAGAAGGAGCACATAGCTAAGGTTGAAGAGTGCTCTATGATTGAATGTGTCAAACAAGAACATGGAAGTAAACCACATGTGATGTTGAAGATGGGTTCTCTCAAAGAAAGGAAGAAAGCAAAAGTTCGTCGTAAGAAAAGGAGACGTAAATGCTGGAAGTGAGCTAAAAGTGTCGTCGTGCCACGACGTTAACTAAGGCGCTTCTCGGGAGGCAACCCGAGTTTGTACTTGTATTATTTTATTTATAGTGTCACGTAGTTTTTTTATTTTTTCTTGGATTGCAGGTTCATGTAATGTCGAGGCTAAGTGTGGGGTGTCCTCACCCTTGCCTAATATTGATGACCTGTTGGGGGAAGTCTGAGTACCTCATACTATATGGAAGCTTGGAGGATGCTAGCACCAAGGACTAGAGTCTTCAGGGAAGTTTTCTTTACCTTGCACTTTCTTATTTTTAGCACTGAGGACACTGCTTGTTTTAAGTGTGGGGTGTGGAACTACCCTTTATCTATTTTTGAGGTTAAGGATGCATTTTCCATAGGATTTTCTTTTGTCACTTGACTTTATTTTGATTTGTTTCTTGCTTTAATATATGAAAAAAATTGAAAAAAAAAATTAGAAAACCAATGAAAAAAATTCAAAAAAGATTTTCTTTTTAGTTTTAATTAGTGGTACATGTCATCCACCCCGTTGTTTTTCTTATGGCCTCGGTTCTTTTCCACGGGGAGGCCTTTGAACCGGGTAGTTTTTTATTTTTAGGAGTAGGATAGTTAGTTGTTAGATGGCCCTAGACGAAGGGACTAGGTGGAATACTAGGTGCCTTTGATTTGTTTGATACCGGTGGACTTGAATTGATTGCATGTGCTATTTGTGGTGTCCTTGGGTTTTAATTGTGATGCATGCCTAGAAAAAAAAATGGAACGACCCCCTTGAGATGCTTGAGTCCACTTACTTGACTTGATTGTGAACTTTTGTGCATTAGTGCTTAAATTTCCACAAGTTGCACTCTAAATGCTTGATTGAGAGTTGTTGATGGAGCCTTTTTGTGTGGATCATGTGCAATGTGTGTGTGAGGCATGTTCTTATTTGCTCCATGTTGCATATTAATGTCTAGAACTTGCCCCGTGTGTGTGCAAAGCGAAATCCTAGGTTTGCTCTAGTCGGGAAATGATACAAGGCCTTCTCTTGATTTGCCTACCCTTACATATATACCTTGAAAAATTGTTGTTGTGATTTCTTTGACTCTTTTTGTTGGCACCCACACCCCGAGTCTACCCATTTATTCTAAATTGACTCTTTTGGCCCTTTACTCCTTAAGCACTTTAGTAATATCGTGTTGTTACTTTGGAGTTGTGGTTGGATTTTGGGAGGTTTTTGAGTGGAGCTAATGAAGGGGAATACTTGTTAAAATTGTGAAGTAGTGAAAAGCATTGGCAAGGTTGGAAGATAATGAAATTGAAAAGAAAAGAAAAAAAAAAGAGCAAAGTTGAAAAGAAAAGACAAAAAAAATTGTGGAAAAAAAATAAAGAGAAAGATATCCATTCCTTGCTGGTGTGTGCTTAAAAAAGAATATTGCTACTTGTTGAGAAGGTGTGTGTGTGAAAGTTGTTAATTGGGTGGCTTTGATGAGATTTGTGATGAAATAAATGTGATGTATTAAAGTGCTTAGGGAGGTAGTCACTATTACCATATGTATCCTACCCGCACCTTAGCCTACATTACGACCTTTTAAAGTCCTAGTTAATCCCGATTGGAGTGAGCTTACATTAGTGGAGTCGTACACTACGGGCAAGCCTATGGTACGTTGTGTGTGACATGTGAGCCTTTCATGAGAGTGAGTGGATTCTTTCTATGCTATTGTCCCCATTTTATTCTTGATATTCATTGTTGTGTGTGATATTTGGGGGACACTCTCTTGTTTCATTTTGGTGAGGGCACATGGGTTGCATGATATAGATAAAGTTGATGGTTCTTGATTGAGTAGATAGGTGTGATTTTGTGGGAGCATGGTTGCATTAAGTTGAGTTTGTGCATTCGAGCTATTTTGGGGTGGTTGTTCTCATATTTTTGGTTTTGGTAAATTGTTGGCATGTTGTGGATCCATAGTAGTCATGTGTGCATTGGTTCAATGATCGGTATCAACCATAGTCATAGGCAGACCTGTTTTACCTAGCTTGGGAAGTGAGTTGTGACTTGCTCGAGGGCGAGCAAAGGTTCAAGTGTGGGGTGGTGATGTTCGGCATTTTATGCCTATATTTTCTTAAAATTTCCTCACGTTTGGATACTTTATTCACCCGTTTTATGGTTTATGAATGTGGTTTTACACTGATTTTATGTCGTGCGTGTGTAGGTTGTTATGAAGTGTATTTGGAGCTTTTAAGAGCATGATTGAGCAAGAAAAGATTGGATTTTGATTGAGGATTGGATCGAGCACACGAAGGCACAACACGAAACGAGAAAAGGAGAAACGAAACAGAAAAATAGCCTAGCGCTACAGGAGGCGCGCCGCGCCGCCCAGAGCGCCCAGCCTCTGGCGCGGTTTCCCACGCGGCGCAGCCCAAAAGCATGCCAAGTTCGACGGGTTCTGGTTGTTGTCACGCGTTCCGAGGTGCGGGGCGCCCGTTATAGCGCCCCTTGTGCGCGTTTTTATGTCCTATTTCGTCTAGGCTTTGGTCTAACTTATTACTAGGCTTTTGTAAACTCTATAAATACTCTTTTACTTAGTTTTTCAGGGGAGTTCAGACTTTGGAGCAATTGGAGAGCTCATAACATCAAGAACAAGGGTTTTTCTTCCTTCCATTAATCTATTACATCATTATTTCATTATTTCATCAAATCCTTGTGTTGTTATTATGAGTATGCGTGGCTAAATCTCTCGTTCTAGGGTTAGAGTATTTCATGAAAGTTGATGTTTGAAGATTGATTTCCATTAATTGAATCCCATTACGGGTTACTTATTCTTTCTTGATTTCACTTGTGTAATTGTCAGGGCCCGATTATTACGCATTATCTATGGTTTTTAGATTGAACTCGACAGAGGGAATTTAATTACGTAATAAGAAAGAATAGGACTAGTTTGTGAACCCGGGCATCGGGGAACCAATTCGTGAGTAGGATAGACATATACTTGCTCGCCTAGTTTAACTAATTACAGAATTCGTTAATGCGTGCACGTGATTCAACCCATAGACATATAGGGATTGGAGTAGCCTGCATAGACTGTGAAGAATCGAAAGGTTTTCATAGGTACATTTAATCTGTCAGTTAGTAACCCGGGATTTGAGAAGTGGAATCAATTGGAAAACTCAACTGGATTGTTCGTAACTCTGACCCTGGACCGTCTCCTTATTACTGATAACAACCAAGTTTTGCTCCATTGTTTGAATTCACTTCTACCTTTTTAATTACTGTTCTTTAGTTAATAAAATCCTCATTATTGGAAAAAGATCCCTGAGTAGTTGTTAAGAAATTGTTTGTTAGAACTCGGTCTGAATAGTCCTCGTGGGAACGATACTCGATTTATCACTTTATTACTTATCGACCACGTATACTTGCGTGTGCGTTTGAGAGCAACACAAGACTTCTGGTTAATGATGAATGGATCTTATTCATCCTACTACATCCTTTTGTGGTATTGGTAGTGTTCAATTATGTCTTATCTTAAACTTGATGTATAGATAAAAGTAATATTTACGTATTGGAAGGAGCTCTTGAAGCTTACCTCCTTGTTATGATGTAGGTCAATCCAAGATTTTAAGTCAGTACTAGCATTACGGGTTCAAGCCGTGTAAACTGTATTGATGCTTGCATAAGCTACGTACATAACACCTTTTTGGGTGAGACTTTTCCTAAGACCTTGCGTGAATACAAAATGTTTTGTGTACCGGACTGCCATATACTAAAGAAGGCATTTGCCAAAAAATTTTGTTGCCATATATTAAATGTTGTTGCCAAAAGTACTTTTGGCTAAAACTCATGGAACCTTAGAATAATTGAATTTCAGGATGTGAACTTCTTCTATAGTTTTTAGGTTACTAGGGAAACTGGAAGAAGAAAAGATAATTAAAAAGTATACTATTCAATTTCTAAGTGTACCTTTAAGCATTCTACTATAGTACTACATTACTAGAACTAAAATGAAACAGTTATGCAAGCTAGTGCAATAGGAAACGCAGCACAAGTGCCCCTTTCTCTACTAAGGTGGAGAGAGATCCTATAAATTTATACTTTACTTCCTCTTAATAAAAATTCTATGACCTTTCATTTAGGAAAGGCTAACTTAGTTAAATATTATGTTAAAACAAACATTAATTTAATTCAAAAGGATTATATATACACACAATTAAACTGATATATTAGTTACAAAATAAAAAATACTAATTAATTTAAAAATGTCTGTCAACCCATTATTTTGTTTATTCTCAGAAGGTGAAACTGATGAGTATATCTTTACCCATCTTTAAGAGTATTAAAACATTTAGAAGACGAGAGATGTGAAACTTTGAATCATGTTGTCACGCCCTAAAATTTACTAAAAAATAAATAAAAGGTAGGTGACTTAGGTGTTTTAAAGGTACAAATTATTGAGATTTACGGAGTCGCCACTTCACAAGTTAAAGGTGTGCCAAGTCACCAAAGTGGTGTACCTAGAACACCCTTGACTCGTTTTAGTGGTGTGCGTCAGAGTTCCGGGTAAGGATCTCGATTTACTCGCGGGAAGGTGTTAGGCACCCTCAGGTCCTGTGCCAAGCACAGTTGCTTTTATTGACGCATTTCGACTCTTTGAATTTGTTTGTTGTTTATTGCCTTTATTATTTTCGCTTTAATATTTTTGAACTAAAGATTGTATTACCTAACCCACTAGGTATACTTTAGAACAAATTGCCTCTCGGTTTATTTTGGTGTGCCTAATAAGTAGATCACGAATCATACTTATTTGTCGTACTTATCTTTAAATCGACTTAACTTTTCTTATTTTTATTGCTCTTTCCCTAATAAGTAGATCACAAATCATACTTATTTTTGCCTGATCGTGCATCTTTGAAAATTGCCAAGTCGCAAGTTGCCTAAATAATAAACTTTGACTTGTTGCTTGAACCAATTGCCAATTAGTAAAAGAAGGAACGTTACAAAGCAAACCACTTTACAAAAATCTGCCATTCTACGACTTCTTTGCACTTAACAGCCTCTTTATCATATATCTACTTAAGGAATAATCACTCTTTCATCTTTAGACAACCAGTGGCCCCCTTTCATCTCATATCTTTTATTGGTAGCCAATTTCTTGATTTAAAGTTAGGAACTTCATTGAAAGGCCACCTTAAGCTAAGCTAAACTTGTAAAGAAATTTTATTCACGTTACTTTCTGCCTTTGATGTTAAATTTGCAAGACTGCATCCTATTCAAGTTACTAATTTCGGATTTGACTTCATGCTTTTCGTATCAGATTTGTTATACGTGAAACAATTTCCAACTCTTTGCAAGTTTGGCCTAATTTGAGATTGTCTTGATATTTCAGCTACTAGTTTGCATTACGTGGCCAGTTTCATGGAAATGGGTAAATCATAGAAGAATCATTTTTGTTTTCACATCTTGAAATTTAAGTTCTACCCCAATACATGATTTCAGTTACTTACCACACATATTTGTTTAAATAAAAGAGCATAAACTAGTAAACATAAAGAATCACACTGAATAATGACTTGATATTTTGTATCCCTCCAACATAGCCATAGATGATAAACATACATAAAATGAAATTTTTACCCTTTCAAAATATTGCTAAGAAAAGCAGTAAACGCACCAAAATAAATTGTGTTTACCTAGTAAGCAAATTTCCTCAAGCTAAGAGGAAGCTTTCCAATAAACCCAAACTAAACAGAAACCACCAAGAGCCACCAGCAAACCAAACAGCTCAACGAAAACAGCCAGCAACTCAGCAACATCAATCAACCAAGACTTTTAAACTTTCAAACTCACTACTCGCTATTTTTTTTTCCACTTATTTTCTCAAGTATTCTGGTATTTTAGCTTTCCCTTTTCCCAGATCTGAAAATATTTTTTCAGATGTGTATTCCTTGTATTTTTCAGCTATATCAAATATTTTTGTTGGAGAGTAATTTTTCCCCAGATCTGTTTTTTTCTGTGTTCTCTCTGATCTCTCTCTTAAATAGACAAATAAAGGTGGGATGTCTAGGTGAGAAAAAGCTCAACACTCACATGTGATCACTTGCTTTTTATCAGAACATTAAATGTTCTTTGGTATGATTAGCTAGCCAACAAAAAGATGGCTGGAAAGCTTATTCTCAGGCTGCCACCCTTGTCCTTTCTTTTTGACTTTGGACTCCCTTTGAAAGTGACTCGTTCTTGAATTTAAACTTACAGATATTAGTACAACTCCACTATACTTCGACTCTAAAAATTCAGACTTTACTTATATCAAAACGAACTCTCTAAATGATCTTAACATCAACTCCCAGTTTCCAAATAAGTTAACTCTAAGCAAACCAAACAATGCAACAATATGGACAGATTAGACCTAAATTAACCAATCAATCCCGCTAATACAAACAAGTTATACGTTGACCACTAAACTAACATCCTTGATCTAACACATGTCCACACGAAAAGCCAAAGTAAACATATGAGTAACCTAAAAACTAAACAAACTAAGTAGCTTTAGACCATAGCAAAGTGGAGCAGCATTCAGACTTACTACTTTCATGCTTTTAACAACCAAACATCTAACTTCATTACCAATTCACATTTGATCAAACAGGACATACAAGAGACTGTCAATTTCATATTAACACTAACACTAAACATGAATTTCCAACTATTTCATCTAAACTAAAACTAGAGATCAAAGGAAAGAAAAAAATTTCTGTCTAACCCGTTGAAAACCAGGCGTCGATGACGCTGCTCTCGCCACCGCTGACTCGCTTCAAACCAAGACGTTGTAGCATCACCATCATTACAGTAACATCAAAGCAGCCTGATGTACCACTAAATTAGCCGCTAATCCACCACTGCCCTCGTCTTTGCTTCATCACCATCACATTGAGCCTCGACAACTGCTAGCATCACTGCACCATTGCATCAGCCTCCCTCACTATTGAAACATCGCCCACACCATCGCTTACTGCCTAAATACCCTAGGATCAGCCTTACCGCCATCGCCTCGGCTTCAATACCACAACCCCAATGCACGAAAACAAATCATCACAGCCCCAAAATGTCATAGTATCGCCACGCCACTGTTACAGTTTCATCACACCCAATCAATCAACATCGCAGCACCACCACTACTGCTTTATCGACTAGCTTCACCCTTGCGCCAAATTCAGCGTCGACGCTATAGCCAAACAACTCGTCGAGGCCAACAATCACAAACAAAAACTGAATCATCGCAAACCCCATCATTATATCATCATCACCATTTTTCAAAACTCCAAACACCATTACAGCCCAGAACCACTGCCTTGCCTCAACGGAGTCATCGCCACCATGTTTTTACAGAATCTGACCCCACCCATGTTATCTCCACCATTACAGCACCCTCCCGTTTATTTAACACCCAAACGAACAGCCCCTGACCCTCTTGTTACCATTCAGGACCGTTTCCCTTTTTCTTCTAACGGAAACGATCCCATTTGGGGTCGTTTCAGCTAGAAGAAGAAGACAACAGAAAGAGAAGAGAGAGACTGTGTGTAGCCATGTAAAATCACCCCAAAAAAAATAAAAAAACTCACCGGCGACATTTGAAGTTCCGATCTACGACGTACGGCTAAGTTTTTGGTGAAATTGATTTCGCAAATGAAGAGAGGAGGTCATAGTGGTTCTGGAAAAGTAAATTGTTTGGCCGGAGGCAGCGGTCATCGGCGGTCCACGGTGGATTCCGACGGTGGTCTTCATTTCGCAAGGTTTGCCTTTAGGTTTGATGATTTTGTGGAAAATGGACAAAAGTGGAAATTTTAGTTTTTATATGATGTAGATGGGCCGGGTCCAAAGGGAGATGGGCTGGCTCTTCTTTCTTCCTTTCTAATTTGTAAGTGGCCCAATGGCTAAACTAACACAAACATAACTAATTAATTAACAGTAAACCCACACAAAATTATAATTAACACATAAAGTAAATTAAACATTTCTCATAATTAAATCCTATTTTTTGGAAATTTTCTAACATTTTTCACCCTAATTGATTACTAAAATAGTCAAAGAAATGATAAAATCACATAACAATTAACACACATATTTTATGTATTTTTTGTATTTTAGGTGCCAAAATTAGGTGATTACAGCTGCCCCTCTTTGTTCGGGAACATGAAGAGTTTTCGGACAAAGACGTAATCGACAACGAATTTTGGCTTTTCGGTTCTAGCCGAGAGCGTGCTTTTCAAAATGGTGACCGTATTATGAATTTCGGTTCTAACCGAGAACAAAGTTACCTACATATCCCCGGACTAAGGAATCAGGTCAGTGTAGTTCCTTACGTGCGGTAGCTGGGACTACCGCATTCAAACAGACGCTAGACTCTTCTAGACTCACTAAGACAACACTAGACACTGTAGACTACTAAGACAGACTAGAGACTCTTCTAGACACACTTGGGGCTGATACTAGACAATTTTAGGCACACAAGGGCTGTCGCTGCTGGTCACTGCTGCTCGTTGCTGGTTGGCGGTTACAAGGAAAAAATGGAAATGCAACATTAGAAATATAAAATTACAATTCCAAAACTAACTCTTGATGCTTCCCAAGCTGATGAACTGGTCTGAAACTCCCACTTCCCAAGTTGGTCTTGAAAACTTAAAATTGCCGCTCGGGCGGGCTTTGACTTGGAATGTTGAAAATGCCGTTTTGACGGGCTTTGACTGAAAAGCTGAAATTGCCGCTTTGACGGGCTTTGACTTGAAAATTGAAATTGCCGCTTTGACGGACTTTGACTTGAATGATGAAATTACCGCTTTGACGGTCTTTGAAATTGCCGCTTTGACGGGCTTGACTTGAAAATTGAAATTGCCGCTTTGACGGGCTTTGTCTTGAAAGTTGAAATTGCCGCTTTGACGGGCTTGACTTGAAAGTTTAAATTGCCGCTTTGACGAGCTTTGACTTGAAAGATAGAAATTGCCGCTTTGACGGGCTTTGACTCGAAAGATAGAACTGGAACCACCACACTGGTGGGTCTTGTTCGTGTTGAATTGAAAACCATCACTTTGATGGGTCTTGCTTCTTTACAGAAACGGATTCCCTCGTTCTTCAGGTGGGCGCCTGGACTTCTTTAAAACTACTCCCTCATTCTCCAAGTGGGTGCCTCGACTTCTTTAAATTACTCCCTCATTCTCCAGGTGGGTGCCTCGACTTCTTAAATAAACTGCTCCCTCATTCTTCAGGTGGGTGCCTCGACATCTTAAATAAACTACTCCCTCATTCTTTAGGTGGGTGCCTCGACTTCTTTACAACTGCTCCCTCATTCTCCAGGTGGGTGCCTCGACTTCTTAAATAAACTGCTCCCTCATTCTTCAGGTGGGTGCCTCGACTTCTTTACAACTACTCCCTCATTCTCCAGGTGGGTGCCTCGACTTCTTTAAATTACTCCCTCATTCTCCAGGTGGGTGCCTCGACTTCTCAAAAATTACTCCCTCATTCTCCAGGTGGGAGCCTTGATTTCTTTAAATTATTCCCTCATTCTCCAGGTGGGCGCCTCGACTTTTCAAAATTACTCCCTCGTTCTCCAGGTGGGTGCCTTGACTTGAAAACTAAAATTGCCGCTTTGACGGGCTTTTGACTTGAAAGTAGGAATTGCCACTTGGATGGGCTTTGGCTTGATAGTAAAATTGCCGCTTTGACGGGCTTTGGCTTTAAACTCGAAATTACCGCTTTGACGGGCTTTGATCTTGAAAGTAGAAACTGCCACTTGAGTGGGCTTTGACTTGAAATTTAACTGCATCTTGAAACCTGTATATCCCTTGATGATCTCTTTCATGGTACACTCCTTGGCGTGTCATTCTTTGTGCTAATGTGCAACATTGGGCTCCAATTATCAAGGTTGGTCCTGACTTGCTTTAGTACAACTATGAAACTTGTAGACAAGTTTTGCAAACCTTTCTGAATGCCCGAAAAATAATGAGAAAGAAATAAATAAAAAGGAAAGTGAAGAAACTCAAAAGGAGACATCGAACGAAGGATATTCTTGGTAGATAGAAGAAACTTATTTGGAGGTGAAACGACAACCTTAGTAAAACATGACATGCAATTAGAATCAACTCTTGATCCGGTCACGCAGTCTAACCCTAACCTTACTCCCAGATTGAAAACCTTTCTCAACCCGAACTTGATGACGAATTCCATGACCCTCAGTCGACTAGTAGTGCCCCTCGGGGTTTTCACTAGCTAGCCTCTCTCTTTGTTCTTTTAACTCACTATTGCCTTGCAGCGCCTTTTCAGGTTTTCACCGATAAGACTTCATTTTTTCTTTCTTTTTTTTTTCTTTTTTCATTTCTTTCATTCTTTCACTTTCCCAATCGACCTCCGATGTTTCCTTGCTGCTCAAGCCCGTCTTTCCTTTCTTTCTACAATTTTAGGCTTTATCCTGATTCCCTGGAGAATTTCTCCTTTAATGACCCTGGTGCTCCCAACTCCTAATGCGATTTTCGGCTTATGAGAATGCGACTTTACAACGTGGAACTTATCCCTTGATACCCTACTCGGCTTGACATTCTCAATGATCGGTCAGATGGGTCTTTACTTGGACTGTAACATTGGATTTGGTTAGGCTATGAAGAAAAGGATTCAGCATAAAAGCTCAAAAACATCTCATGAGACGACTAGAATGAGCATTACAAGATTTGAAATCACCGCTTTTGAAAAAATAAACCAAACTTCTCCCCTGTTTAGACAAATTGGGGATTCCCTTTTTTTCTTTTCTCTTTTTCTATTTTTTTTCTTTGGTTTGAAGAGCGGGCTGAAAGCATCTCGTGAAACGACTTGGTAAAATATTACAATCCTTGGAATCATTACTTTTAAATAATAACTAACTGAGGCCCCAATTTATTGAAAAACCGAGGAATTATCTTTTGAATTTTCTGATATGTAAACATAAGGGATATTGAGACTTCCCCCGAGATGAACACAAAGAAAGCAAAAGGAATTGACTTTCTCTTTTTCTTTTAAAAATAAACTTAAACTTCTGCCCCAGTTTAGGATAAACTGGGGCGCTTTGAGTTTCTTCCTCGATTTCGAGACTGATATCTCATGAAACATATGAATAGATGGTACAAAAACATAGAAGTTTGTTTTTATTTTTAAAATAAAATAAAACCAAACTTCTGCCCCAGTTTAGCATACATTGGGGATTTGAATTTCTTTTGACATTGGCCGCAAACTTAGAGGTAAGTTTTGCGTCAAGATGAACAGGAAAAAACAATGAACTTTTTCCTGTTATGACCGCACCGGAATGGTTGCCTACGTATCCTTTTGAGAGGAATCAGGTCAGACGTAGCTCTACCGCTGAGGTAGATTTTGTTTTGTTTTCTTTTGATGATTTTTTTTTTCTTCTTTTCTTTAATCACATAAAATTGATTCCAAAGGAGGGTAGGCCAAAGAAAACAACAAAAGGGCTGACAAAGGATATAGTGTTTGGGTAGAAGAAACGAAAGCCATTCGTCATCCCAACCCGAGAATGCCTCGCACAGATAATGATTCAAAGAATTGACCTAGACTGATCCACGCGTGTTATCGACTTCTGCTTCACTGATGGTTCCCAAAACTGGTATTTCAAATTCAGTCGAAGTGACCGTGCACGATCTTGAACTTCTCACCGATATCCCTTATCGGATAACTACAAATTAATTCCCAACTTATTTCGCTCCCTCTTTTATCCCTCTTTACTACTCAAATAGTTCATAATGCCAGAGCGCGTGTCTAGATCAAGACGTAAATTCCGCACGCATGTCATGTTACTAAGGTCGACAAAACATAAAACAGAAAACTAAGGAGGTAAGAACAGGAAATATAAAAGACCGAACATTAGGACGAGATGGATCTCTCTTTCATTGAATTGAAGATATGAGGGTTTGAACAAACAAAACAAGCAAAATAATGCACTTGGGTTACAACCCTTGAATAACCAAGTACATAGAAAGATTAGCAAAACAAGCTACGATATTTCACAGTCACTCAATTGCAAGTCAGGGGCAGTTTCCTGCTTTTCATGCATTGTTGAGCCCTTCACAAGGATGCACCATGCTGACACCAAAAAATTCCCTGAATCTTGGCAATTTCTTCTTCTTTTCCTTATTTTCTTCAAGTCCCATCAGGGTGGACTTCACTTCTTTGGGACTGATGAATGATCGAGTAAGATTTGGAATTGGCTTCTCAAGAGACATGTTCGTCTTCTTCATTTCACCACCCCTTACTCTGTCTGCTACCCCAAGCTCGATTTCAGGAACACAGTTCACTGTCACAAGCATTTGGTTAGCCCAAATTGACACATCACCAACAAGTACTATCGGCATTGCAGATCCAGCTCTCAAATCTTCTCCACATACCATTCCCACCATATACACATCATCATGGACGGGCAATGAGTTCTGGTTGATATCTGGCGCATTTGACCCCTCGACTTGGATCAGACCATTATCTATCAGAGCTTGGATATCCTTCTTGAGAAAATGGCAATCCTCAGTGTCATGCCCCGGTGCACCTGAATGGTAAGCACATTGACAAGAGTCGTCAACCCTATCCCTAGTATGCATTCCTCCATTGATCGGTTTCAGTATGTCCAAAGCTTGCAACTTCTGAAAAAGTTCGGCATAAGATTCTCCAATTGGTGTGAACTCTTTCTTTGTCACTTGATGCACCTTTTTATACTCAACCTTTGGGCGAAAGCCTGGAGGACCTCTTGGCCGGTGGGGAAGGTTCGGTGGAGAGTGGAATTGGTTATGCGGAGCTTGGTGAATAGGATATATAGGATGTGGGGCTGGAGTGTGCCATTGCGGATAAGATGATATTGGAGCATATGGCTGCATTGTATGGATTGAGTATTAGGGTGGAGGGACGGAATACTGCGAATTTTGTGAGGTGTAGCAGTGTTGTGGAGGATATATTTGTGGAACTTGGTATGAGCGGGTTTGATTGTATCTTTTCTCGCTCCACTTCTGTGAACCCGAACCCACCATGGCTACATCATCTTGATTCTTCTTCCCCAAGGCTCCTGACTGGGCCTGTACCACTCGGGTGGTTCCCCTTAATGCTGTCTGGCTCACAATCTTTGCAGTTTTAACTCCTTTCTCAATCATTTCGCCTATTTTGACAACCTCGTTAAACTGCTTTCCCCCAGGCAGGGATCAATGCACCATAAAACTCCTCATCCTGAGCTTCGATGAATAAACGAACCATGTCTTCATCAGGGATTGCAGGGCTCACTCGAGCGGCCTGCTCGCGCCATCTGAGGGCATACTCCCTAAAGCTTTCACTTGTTTTCTTTTTTATCACATCCAGAGAGGATTGATCTGGCAAAACTTCAATGTGGTACTTGTATTGGTCATAGAATGCCTGCGCCATGTCATCAAATGCCAACCATTTAGTTACATCCTGCCTCATGAACCATTCGGCAGCTGCACCCCCCAAGCTTTCGAAAAAGACTGCTATCAACAGCTTGTCTTTCTTGACCCCTCTCATTTTGTTGCAGTAGGTCTTCATATGAACTCTTGGATCTCCCTGCCCGATGTATGGCTCGAACTTGGGAACTATGAACCCATCTGGCAACTGCAATTCAGGGAAAGGGCAAAGATCCTTGAAAGAAGTATTGAAATGATCTCCATATCCCTGCATAATTCTCACAGCTTGTTCTAAACCCTTCACTTTGCGCAAAACCTCGCTCTCGTCCATTTTTCCCAACCGATCGAGCTCAACTTGAGACTCGTGATGGAAACCCTGATTATATGGACCACTTTGCCAGAAATTGGATTCATGGGGCGGATCATACTGTTGGTCCCCAACCTGAAGATCTGGGTCATTGTTGCACCTAGTCGTGACTAGCCTAGCTGGGCCCTTAAAAACTGGAACTTGTACTGGAGGTGGGCCATATTGTCCCTCTGGTGGAGGTGGTGCATGAGGACGCACTTCAGCTTCATTTGTTACGCCACGGACAGGGGCAAGACCAGTAGGATAAGTGGGATCCTCAACTGCCGTAGATGTGCCTGGTGCTAGTTGTACCGCTGTCGGCACAACCCCATCTAGGTTGGTTGGAATAGGAGGAGGTGCCCGTCCTGTGGTCAGTGTATGATGCATGTCGGCCACGAGTTATTTCAAAGTATTAACCTCCCCAGTCAATCTCTCATTTTCCAGTGCCAAGAGTTCCTGGGCACCGGTTTCGGATCTCTATCCATCAGATGGCATGGCTACGGGTGAAGTCATAGGTCCTTTTGATTTAGTTTTGTACGGATGGGCCGATGCCGGAATTCTGTACCAAATCTCCAACTCCAAACTATCAAACAAATCAGGTTAGCACAAAAAGAATCACAGATTGCAGCCTAAGGTTGTTATGCGTCATCCCGAAACGGTTAACGGCGTAAGCCGAGTGAACCGATCGTATCCCCGAAAGATTGCTTATGTGCCTTGATCAAAATTAGAACAAAATTGTAACTGATACATAATCAGCACAAGGACGAACTTGGATGATTAATATATTTATTTTTTCCTTTCCTCTTTTTTCTGACTCAACAAACGTAATTTAGACAAACGACACGAGACAAACTCAAAATAAAAGTGCTTGACATGATGCACGAGTCAAAGATATGTACAAACTGACACATTGGGCGGGTACACTGGACGGTGAAAATAATGAGACTCGACTTTTTAGCGGAGTCAAAGTACTCTACCAGGATCAATGCAAAATACAACTTAACTAATTGCAATTTATCATATGCACCCTGACTTGACCTTAAACAAAACAAATAAAGTGGGACCCTGAAATAAATTTTTTTTTTTTTGAAAATTAAGACTCAACCGGAGATTCGAAACAGAACTTAAGAACAGATTATGAAACAAACTATTTTTCTTATCCGAAAGGTGACTCCAAAATCGGACATTACGACAACACAAAGACGGACACAATTTTTTTTGTTTTGTTTTTGTTTTTTTTTTTGTTTGAAACAAACTCTTTGATCTAATTCGAGAAAGAATCCTTAGAGTATTTACAAAATCTCGCAATAAGGACGACACAAAATATTACACAAAGTAGACGCAAAATTGATTTCTAAAATTGGCCATTATAACGGCGTAAAACCCCGATAAATTAATTTCAAAATATGAACCTGACTTGGACACAAACACAAAAGGGTCCCAAAATTTCGCCATTATACCGGCGCAAAATTATGACAAATTATTTTCTAATACTTGAGACCAAACCCGGACACAAATTAGACTCTAAGAGTTCTTGAAAAAAATTCGTCATTATAACGGCGTAAAATGACAACTAAACAAAAAATATTTCGAAACACAGGACTAAACCCAATTTTTCTATCATTTTCCTTTTTTTTTTTTTGTTTTTTTTGACACTCGCCCCCCGTTGATCGGTCAGCATAACAACCTTTCGAACATATGCAGTACAGAAAATGCCATAAATGTGTCTTTCTAGGACGTGGGTCCCATCCTGGCACGAAGGAGGTCAGCCTAGACAAGTGCAGTACTGGTGTACCGCACCTCACTAAGTTATCAAATGAAATGCAGATAAATCGGGCTTAAGGGTTTAACTCTAGGTGACACAATTGACTCAGTGTCTAGACTGGCTGAAAACCCGGTGGACAAACCGGGCGGAAAGCGCATCAGGGCCATCCGGAGACAGTGTGTCCGGCCTAAAACCCCGTCACGCCTTCCTCCTAAATCATGGGCAATTTAGTAAGAAGTCCCAGATGCCACAAGCAATCTGGTATATATATATATCAGAGACTCAGAGGGGTTGTGCGAGAGGAGACAGTTTATATACAGTTCAGATAAATATTAAAGCAGTAACATTCAAAACATGGCAAACAAACAACAAATATTCACAAGCTGAAATGCGACAATTTATTAAAGCCTGAGACTCTCAGTTTTCACTTTCCTCCCCAGCGGAGTCGCCAAGCTGTCACGCCCTAAAATTTACTAAAAAATAAATAAAAGGTAGGTGACTTAGGTGTTTTAAAGGTACAAATTATTGAGATTTACGGAGTCGCCACTTGACAAGTTAAAGGTGTGCCAAGTCACCAAAGTGGTGTACCTAGAACACCCTTGACTCGTTTTAGTGGTCTGCGTCATAGTTCCGGGTAAGGATCTCGATTGACTCGCGGGAAGGTGTTAGGCACCCTCGGGTCCTGTGCCAAGCACAGTTGCTTTTATTGACGCATTTCGACTCTTTGAATTTGTTTGTTGTTTATTGCCTTTATTATTTTCGCTCTAATATTTTTGAACTAAAGATTGTATTACCTAACCCACTAGGTATACTTTAGAACAAATTGCCTCTCGGTTTATTTTGGTGTGCCTAATAAGTAGATCACGAATCATACTTATTTGTCGTACTTATCTTTAAATCGACTTAACTTTTCTTATTTTTATTGCTCTTTGCCTAATAAGTAGATCACAAATCATACTTATTTTTGCCTAATCGTGCATCTTTGAAAATTGCCGAGTCGCAAGTTGCCTAAATAATAAACTTTGACTTGTTGCTTGAACCAATTGCCAATTAGTAAAAGAAGGAACGTTACAACGCAAACCACTTTACAAAAATCTGCCATTCTACGACTTCTTTGCACTTAACAGCCTCTTTATCATATATCTACTTAAAGAATAATCACTCTTTCATCTTTAGACAACCAGTAGCCCCCTTTCATCTCATATCTTTTATTGGTAGCCAATTTCTTGATTTAAAGTTAGGAACTTCATTGAAAGGCCACCTTAAGCTAAGCTAAGCTAAACTTGTAAAGAAATTTTATTCACGTTACTTTCTGCCTTTGATGTTAAATTTGCAAGACTGCATCCTATTCAAGTTACTAATTTCGGATTTGACTTCATGCTTTTCGTATCAGATTTATTATACGTGAAACAATTTCCAACTCTTTGCAAGTTTGGCCTAATTTGAGATTGTCTTGATATTTCAGCTACTAGTTTGCATTACGTGGCCAGTTTCATGGAAAGGGGTAAATCATAGAAGAATCATTTTTGTTTTCACATCTTGAAATTCAAGTTCTACCCCAATACATGATTTCAGTTACTTACCACACATATTTGTTTAAAAAAAAGAGCATAAACTAGTAAACATAAAGAATCACGCTGAATAATGACTTGATATTTTGTATCCTTCCAACATAGCCATAGATGATAAACATACATAAAATGAAATTTTACCCTTTCAACATATTGCTAAGAAAAGCAGTAAACGCACCAAAATAAATTGTGTTTACCTAGTAAGCAAATTTCCTCAAGCTAAGAGGAAGCTTTCCAATAAACCCAAACTAAACAGAAACCACCAAGAGCCACCAGCAAACCAAACAGCTCAACGAAAACAGCCAGCAACTCAGCAACATCAATCAACCAAGACTTTAAAACTTTCAAACTCACTACTCGCTATTTTTTTTTCACTTATTTTCTCAATTATTCTGGTATTTTAGCTTTCCCTTTTCCCAGATCTGAAAATGTTTTTTCAGATGTGTATTCCTTGTATTTTTCAGCTCTATCAAGTATTTTTGTTGGAGAGTAATTTTTTCCCAGATCTGTTTTTTTTCTGTGTTCTCTCTGATCTCTCTCTTAAATAGAAAAATAAAGGTGGGATGTCTAGGTGAGAAAAAGTTCAACACTCACATGTGATCACTTGCTTTTTATCAGAACATTAAATGTTCTTTGGCATGCTTAGCTAGCCAACAAAAAGATGGCTGGAAAGCTTATTCTCAGGCTGCCACCCTTGTCCTTTATTTTTTACTTTGGACTCCCTTTGAAAGTGACTGGTTCTTGAATTTAAACTTACAGACATTAGTACAACTCCACTACACTTGGACTCTAAAAATTCAGACTTTACTTATATCCAAACGAACTCTCTAAATGATCTTAACATCAACTCCCAGTTTCCAAATAACTTAACTCTAAGCAAACCAAAAAATGCAACAATATGGACAGATTAGACCTAAATTAACCAATCAATCCCGCTAATACAAACAAGTTATACGTTGACCACTAAACTAACATCCTTGATCTAACACATGTCCACACGAAAAGTCAAAGTAAACATATGAGTAACCTAAAAACTAAACAAACTAAGTAGCTTTAGACCATAGCAAAGTGGAGCAGGATTCAGACTTACTACTTTCATGCTTTTAACAACCAAACATCTAACTTCATTACCAATTCACATTTGATCAAACAGGACATACAAGAGACTGTCAATTTCATATTAACACTAACACTAAACATGAATTTCCAACTATTTCATCTAAACTAAAACTAGAGATCAAAGGAAAGGAAACAACTTCTGTCTAACCCGTTGAAAACCAGGCGTCGATGACGCTGCCCTCGCCACCGCTGACTCGCTTCAAACCAAGACGTTGTAGCATCACCATCATTACAGTAACATCAAAGCAGCCTGATGTACCACTAAATTAGCCGTTAATCCACCACTGCCCTCGTCTTTGCTTCATCACCATCACATTGAGCCTCGACAACTGCTAGCATCACTGCACCATTGCATCAGCCTCCCTCACTATTGAAACATCGCCCACACCATCGCTTACTGCCTAAATACCCTAGGATCAGCCTTACCGCCATCGCCTCGGCTTCAATACCACAACCCCAATGCACGAAAACAAATCATCACAGCCCCAAAATGTCATAGTATCGCCACGCCACTGTTACAGCTTCATCACACCCAATCAATCAACATCGCAGCACCACCACTACTGCTTTATCGACTAGCTTCACCCTTGCGCCAAATTCAGCGTCGACGCTATAGCCAAACAACTCGTCGAGGCCAACAATCACAAACAAAAACTGAATCATCGCAAACCCCATCATTATATCATCATCACCATTTTTCAAAACTCCAAACACCATTACAGCCCAGAACCACTGCCTTGTCTCAACGGAGTCATCGCCACCATGTTTTTACAGAATCTGACCCCACCCATGTTATCTCCACCATTGCAGCACCCTCCCGTTTATTTAAAACCCAAACGAACAGCCCCCGACCCTCTTGTTACCATTCAGGTCCGTTTCCCTTTTTCTTCTAACGGAAACGATCCCATTTGGGGTCGTTTCAGCTAGAAGAAGAAGAGAACGGAAAGAGAAGAGAGAGACTGTGTGTAGCCATGTAAAATCACCCCAAAAAAAATGAAAAAACTCACCGGCGACATTTGAAGTTCCGATCTACGACGTACGGCTAAGTTTTTGGTGAAATTGATTCCGCAAATGAAGAGAGGAGGTCATAGTGGTTCTGGAAAATTAAATTGTTTGGCCGGAGGCAGTGGTCATCGGCAGTCCACGGTGGATTCCGACGGTGGTCTTCATTTGGCAAGGTTTGCCTTTAGGTTTGATGATTTTGTGGAAAATGGACAAAAGTGGAAATTTTAGTTTTTATATGATGTAGATGGGCCGGGTCCAAAGGGAGATGGGCTGGCTCTTCTTTCTTCCTTTCTAATTTGTAAGTGGCCCAATGGCTAAACTAACACAAACATAACTAATTAATTAACAGTAAACCCACACAAAATTATAATTAACACATAAAGTAAATTAAACATTGCTCATAATTAAATCCTATTTTTTAGAAATTTTCTAACATTTTTCACCCTAATTGATTACTAAAATAGTCAAAAAAAATGATAAAATCACATAACAATTAACACACATATTTTATGTATTTTTTGTATTTTAGGTGCCAAAATTAGGAGATTACACATGTGCAGTACTCTCTCTCCGTTGCATTTTATGTGGCATCATTTGACGAGACATGGAATTTAAGAAAATAGATATTGACCTTTTAAAATTTTAAATTTATCCTTGAAAAAGTAAGAAAAAAACGATTTGATTAATAAAAAAATTATTGGTAGCTTTTTTAAGTATGTAGGGCCCAACAAGGATAAAATAGAGATGATGCATTAAATAGTTGTCAAATAAGGAAATGCGATATTATTTTTGAGATAAACAAAAAAAGAAATGGTACCGCATAAATTGGGACGGAATATGTTAAAGAGGTTTGACAAATAAAAGGAAAATGCTGAATTCAGCAAAACAAGACATCCAACAGATTCGTACCAGTCATTAAATACCAAAAATGGTGATAGAAGAAAGACATATATTAATATCAGTGTTTTAAGTCGTACTTAAAATGGCTGCGTGAAACGGTGAAGTCATGATCAAATTAGTTAAGGGACAAAACTGAACAGAAAATCTCCACAGTTTCAGTACATCCCCCCCACTCTCATCCATCTTTGATTCAACTGCAACTGGTAAAGGTATACTATATGGTAGTTTTATTCATTGTTAAGTAATCTATTACTACTTACATTAAAGCTTTTGATTCAAACATTCAATTGTCACCTAAAACTAGTTTAAATGGACAACATGATTAAGAGAATTTATTGTCGGCTTGAATTTGTTTGAAAATAAGATGTAATCGTTATTGTATTTAAATTTTCAAATTTTAATAAAAAATAACCGACAAAATTTCTCTTTTCTCACTGTCGGTAATGATGCTATCTCTTAGTTTTGACTCTTCTCTGTAAATGATAAACAAGATCTTTCTTATTTTCATGTTAATGGATTGTATTAGTGTTGGAGGATATCATATTTTTATAAACAATCACATAGAGAATTGAATTAGAATACGATAACAAATGTATATGACAGAGAAAGTAATATCATATATATCTTCGTATTCAAAGGAAACATATGATGTCCATTACGACATCACTAATAGTAACATGCAAATAAGAGCTGCGGGCTACATGGTTACCCTATTTTTAGGGTCCTTTTGCAGCCACTTCAATCTCTCTAACTTTATCACTTTTACCATTACACCACTTCATAACAAAAGGTGAAAAAAAAGACACTAAAGTCAAAAAACCCAATTCCCCATAAAGTTGATAAAAAGTAAAAAAGAAAGAGAAAAAGAAAAGATACCATTCTCCTCAAACTTTCAAAATTTCCCAATAAAAAAGAGAAACACTGGAGTCTAAGGAAAAATCATAAGATTTTTTGTTTCTTGTACTAGTAAGCTAAGTTGCTCGACGACCTCAAAGATACCGTCACACTCATGTCAGATCCTTTAAAAATAGTACTATTCAAGGGTCCGACACTTGCTAGACGATATTTTTGAAAAATTCGAGCAACACAACTAGTAAGTAATTTTGTTTTCGATTTGGGTCATGGTATGAATATATTGGATCTAAACCTTAAAATTCTTGCCCTCAAAGGTTTGTCCAAACTGCCAATTAGGTGGTGCGATGTTATAAGAAGTGACACTACGATGATCACTAGCTTTAACCCTAATGGACAAGGCCTGGCCAACAAGTGCAGAATTAGTTTGCCAATTTTGCCCCCAGTTACGACTCATTGCTATCCACTGTGTGTTTGTGCCTTTGATGAGAACCTTTTGGATATCACCAGCACCAGCAACGTTTGTTACCAAAAGTAAGTTGAAGTAACGGAATCCATTTATTGTGAATCGGATACCTCCTTGTTTTCTGCATGGTACCCTGTAAATATTAAAGAAAAATTAGTTAAATAGTTTGTCATTGTGACCAAGGAGAGCTAAATAGATTGTGTCAATGAAGTGTAAATTAGTTTCTAAAATACTGAGACCGTTTCAGACTATGACAATCTTTTCAAGATATATGCGGTCATAGTTATTGTAAAAAATTTGGACGATGCATGTATGTTTCATTACTTGTCCAATTTTAACTCTCATACTCACACATAAATTAAAATAGTGGGAGTAATTCAGAAATGTAGTGATGACCGTATCACTAATGAAATACTCCCTCCGTTTCAAAATGGTTGTCATAATTTGATTTGAAGCGGAGTTTAAGAAATGTGGTAAGACTTTTGGAACTTGTGGTCCAAAATAAGCCCTACATAAATATGTGGTTATAAAACATTTCATTAAGGGTAAAGTAGTAGCTTCAACTCAAAAATATTTCCAAATTTAGAATTGTGTCATTCTTTTTGGAACGACTAATAAGGAAACTATGACAACCATTTTGGAACGGAGAGAGTAAAAAAGATTTCACAATAGACATCGTGAATTATAGATAGAATGAGAAACATCATAATAGAAAATAAAGTATTTTTCTATTTACTCATTATAAATTTAAGTTAATCGAACTGATGTAATAAATTTCGATAATAAGTAAATACTACTCCCTCCGTCCCAAATTAGTTGTCGCTTTAGGAAAAATGGTGTGTCCCAAATTAGTTGACACTTTAGGATTTCAAGATAAAAATTGTTAATCTTTTCCAACTATACCCTTAATAATTTAAAAAATTCTCAACAAAATTTAATAGTTAAACATTAAATAGGGGTAATATAGTAAAATACACATTCTATTTAATGGTTTTCTTAATGGACGTGAAGAAGCTAAATGCGACAACTAATTTGGGACGGAGGGAGTATAACGAAAGAGAAATGTTGGGTAGCAATTATAAACACTAGGTTGACCGGTATTTCAGGTAAAATGGGTGCATGGATGGTGGGGCCAACAAGTACGTGGGATTATGTGAGCCATGTTTCCAATCCCTGAATTCGAAGCACAGGAACAAATCCCAATTTTCCTATGGTTACAGTTATAAATGAAACATTTCCCTTGTTACCCTCAAAATCACCTAAAAACTCCAACTTTAACATTCCCTTACTACACAATGTACGAAAAAACGCGTCTTCATAATTTATTTACTTCTTGGTAGGGGACCAAACCCTAATTCAATAGTGAAAACTGAAAACTAACCCTCAACATGTTAGAGAAGTTGTCACAAGTTAATGCAAACCTACAATTCTTGTTGGTGTCCTAATGTTACCACTTACCACATAAAAAACAATAATGAGTAACAATATAGTTGGGACAGCCGAAATATTAATACGATGAGATTAGGGATATGTTGAAATACTCGAAGATGCACATTCTCAATTACAAACATTTTTGTTAGCTGTAGCTCGACATGTTCTGTGATCTTTAATATTGAATCTATCATACTTTTAAAAGTTATCAATTGTAAAATATAGCATTTGTTGCAACTTTAATGATCTTTTGCATGTATAACCGTATTTTCCATCTATTGAGTTAGGTTGAACTCGTCACACATCAAATCTCTCATAACAGCTACAATAAAAGTCAAAAATACCCCTATTGAAACAACCAAGTTTAGCATGACAAAAGGACATCACATATTGGTCTAAACCCAAAAAGAGTAGTTAGGCAAATCAAATCCAAAATAACGAACGCCATAATAAAGCATTAGAAATACACAGTACCAGCAAAATAGAAAGCATATAGGAAAACTGACCTGCGATAACTGACGGGAACAATACCAGCACGATACTGACCAATTTTGAGAAACATTGGCATAGCTAAGTCGAAATGTGGACGAGGTGGATTACACCATCCACCATTATCATTTGGTAAAGCATAATTTGGTGGACAAAAATTTGTAGCAGTGACAAAAATTGATGGGTTACCAGGAAGACACCATTTCCCATCATTAACACATATTATTTCAAAACAAGCTCCACAACTTAGTCCATTGTTAAATAGTGCTGTGCTTAATGCTGCATTGTTCACTCCGTAACCTTGGCTGTATAAATTTCCATAGCCACAAGCTCCACCTGTAATTAAAAGAATTTTGCATATTGAGAAGTGGAATAGTATAAAAATGGAACTGGACCAAAAATTTTAGTACTACACATAGGCAATTAGAACTTTAATTTTCTGTACTGTATTGCTGCACCCACTATTTTATATTTCTTCGTCTCATTTTAAGTGTCATTTAAAGTATTAGTACGTCCATTAAGAAAATATTAAGTACAACAAGGTCCTAATATACAAAATTGTCTTTATTAATTTCTTGACTACTCCTATTAAATAGTAGTACTATTAATTAGTGAGTACGACTAATCACTTTTAACCTATTTAATAATAAAGGTGAAAATTGAAAAAAATTAACTCAAACTTAATTTACTATAACGACTAACCTGAGAGTTTGTTAGCTGTTACTAAAACGACACTTAAGATGAAAAGCGGTCAAATCACTATCGAAATCTCATAATTAAAGACGGAACCAAGACTTAAAGTTTGTGAGTTCAGAATACTACTAAATTCATTGCCTATTTGAGTTAATTTATTAGTTGAACATGTCTAGTAAACTTTATACATATGTAATATTTGTGTCAAAAGTTACTAGGTTTAGTCGAACTTCAAACATGTTGCTAACTCTGCCCCTAAATGCACGCACACACATAGACACACTTATAGATATAGAGAGAGAAGGAGAAATGGTAGATACCCATAGTGCCAGAGGCATCAGAGCCACCATAGAAGGTAGCATGGGCACTCTCCCAGGGGCCACCAGTGTAAACACCCGGAATTCTTGCATTAACGGCAGTGAGAAAACAGAGAAGAATACTAGTAATAATGGAAAACATCATATTTGTTACAGCCATTTTCTTTTCACACTCACTACTCTTTGAGTATAAAGTGTGAAACTATAGAGAAAGAAAGAAAAAAAGAGGGAAATGGGAAAATGGGATTTGGAGGTGAATGAAGAGCGGGAGGGAAGTGAGGGGGTACTTATTGAGTGTTGAAGAGGCCTTAGAGGATTAGAAGTGAAGTCACAAGGGCAGGGCCTGTAATTAATGCTCGATCTAGTTATTTGTTTATTATTAATTTATTTACTCTATAGTTTTTATCTTACTTCCCTTTTTAATCGATTTGAAAAAGAATATTAGTATATTTTTATATTTAATAAATTTTTATTTTCCGTACTTCATTTTATTTTTAAAGTTGTTTTTTTATAAAATAACAAGTCATGATTAAAACATCAAGATTCAAAGAGTATATGTATATTTTCAATATGTTGTGCAGATATTTAAATCATATGATTCAAAAAAAAAAAAAAATTTGTCTAGGTTGAGTACATAAATAAAAACGGATAGAGTAAATCTTTTATCAAATACTAGGTTGTGATGGACGAGGTGGTAAGTACCCATTTAACCAACGGTTTTGGGGGTCGAGCCCTACAAGAATGAAGTAGCATTTAGTAAGCGGCGTATTATCCTTAAATTGAGATTTTTTATGGAAATCTGAACTATTATTTGAGCTCCATAACAACTACCAAACATCAATGAGAAATTAAAAAAATGACATATCGTGCTATAAGTATGCATGTGATAGATGAAGGGACCTATCTATTGGCGCATGGGAATGAAATAATGAACTTCATAATGATTCATGCTTAAATCTACGGCAAAACTTGAAGATTGAAGAACCTTGAGCTTCTTGATTGTTATGGTTAGAAGAAGTCCTTGAATATTTCAGTACGCTATCTTTGTATTTTCTATGACACTGTTAAGATTTATGATGTCATGCAAATTTTATGTTTCAGTTTAGTGATATTATTTTTTCATTAGTACATCATAAAAGGAATCTCAAAGTTTAATATTCGAATTAACTTGACTTTATATTTTTTATTTTATCCTCAATGACATGTTTGTATTTTTTCTATACAAATATCATGATACCTCTAAATTCCCAATTATACTTGTCTTTCTTTCACTATAAATTTCATATCAATTCAAACATTATAAATTGTAATGGAGGAAGTTATTTTTATTTATTACAACGTTTTAACATTTATTATCAAATAAGTGTCATTTATAATTTTTTTTTTCTGTAAATCTTGTAACCGCGCGTGAATTATATTTAAGGAATCGATGTTCGAGTTCACATCAAAAGGAATTTGATGTTTCGATTCTCAAATTTAGGATTGATCTATAAGTATCTTTGAAATGAAGGCCGCACATGCATGACAAATGAAAGGTTTCACTACATTCCTTTTGCTTTTGTTGCTTAAGATATTTGCATATGCATGGTAAATTAGATTCGATGGCAACTAAACCAAGTATTAACGAGTAGCAACTGCTATCATGAAATTAGATATCTTTACAATTCCACCTTATCATTTATTTTGACCACTCAATGGCATTAGTTGCTAAAGTCCAATCATTTTCACTATTATCCTTTAGTTTATTTTTTAAATCAATTGCGAGGGACTTTATCTTCTTTTCCAAGCTCAGAATATTTACAATTCATTGTTTAACTCCAAAAATTGCTTGCTAATATTCATATCCGCTCATATATTTAATGGAATGTAAGACCGGTTAAAGTGGAATACCTATTGATTAATAATCTCAAGAAATACAATTTTATTCACAAGGACATAGTATTAATAAATTGATTTAGTGTAAATCTTTTGTACAATCGTAAGTCTTTTTTTTTTTTTTTTTTTGTCCAGTTCCTCAATTGTGGTATTTCTCCATAATCATTGTTGAGCTCGTGGAAAATTCGATATTAGCAAACTTCTGAAACATTAAACTATGTGTAGGTCTTCAACTCCCATGGATGTTCCTTTTTTTTTTTGGCGGCTTGTAAAAGTTGAATCCAATAATCGGAATACCAATCTTAGGTAACCGAGGAGGTATATTGAGTCATGCATATAACAGAAACCATGTGAGATATGACATTATTGATGTTTATGATGTTTCTATATCATACAAGCACCACAAATGGATAGGAACAGACAAGTTTATTTTTGGACTATGATAAAATACTTGAAAAGGAATTATTACCCATGTATTTTGTGGGAACATTATTTTAGTTAAGCGTTGAATAGAATAACAACAAAATGGAAGAAGAGAAGGCAAAGCTTGAGAAATAATTTCTTAACATTTGAGACTTTGAGCTATTCCATTTAGCAAGAAGACATTTTATTGTTGACGAATACAAACGGGTCCTTAATTAATGGGGAAATTGAAAATTAAAACAAGTGGTTTGAGTTAAGATGGAGTCACATATTATAGTGAGAATCTATATAGCTTAATCATTTCTAAGTGATGAACATTTATGTAATTGACTGGTTTCTCGCATTTAATATTAGTTTTACATAAATATTGAGCGTGAGTAAATCTTTTTCTGTGATAAAATCCACTATTTGTCACATCGAAGAAGAAACGAGAGGCTGTGTGCGTGGATATGGCAAAGAAGGAGAATGCCAAAGGTACATGTGAATCGAATAATTCATTAGTTAGCTTCTACTAGTTTTTCTTCTTTTTCAAACTACATATACTGCTACATCTGCAAAATCCAACCTCCCATGTGCCTTCACTTATTGCCGTCTTTTCTCCTTTTGTTTTTGTTTCATTATTAAATTATTGCTACCATTTTCTGCGTACGCTTTAATTCGTATGCAACCATGCACAAATTCATTGTGATTTCTTTTGGGGTTTATCAATTTGGCCAACGGCATGGTTTAATGCAACTTAGAACAGTGGCAAATGTTACTCAATGGAGTAAATATATGCACCAAAATAATGCGGTATTGTCACGTCTAATAGCATAGTACTTGCACTTCTCTATTAATCATGGTTGTGCAAAACACTATTAACGTTTACTTTAAAAAGAAGTTACTATATCTTTCTTGTAATTCAAACAAGTATATGATGAGGGAGAAACAGAAGGAATAAAAGAAGAAGCTGCACAACTAGTAATTCCTTTACAAGCTAAGTAAAATTAAAAATATCCTGTTAAGTGCACAATTAGAGACGAAGTTAGGGGGCGAATAAGGTTTTATCTAAGTCCCTCGGAAAATTACATTTAAAGTAAACAATTCAACTTTTTTTTTCTTGTGTACATCGATTGAACCCCTTGGTGAGAGGAAAATTATTTGAAGAAGTGAAGAGAAAGGGGACATGTAGCGCCCATGACCAACCAAATCTAGGAAATCTGCCAAATCAGCAGAAAAAGGGTCTAAACCAACCCTCAAAATCTTAGAAGCTCATGAGTCATGACTCTCATGGCAATGCATGTGAATTTGTCACCAAGCTTCCCTAGCTAACCCCACCTTAGGTAGCTGCCATTAAGACGATCATCTGTAAATCTTCCAAACACACCCCTCCCCCTCAAACCCTACTCCCCATGAAGGGACAGATGTACATGTATTGAAGGGGTTTACTGTATTTCCTTTGTCAAAAAGTTATACAGTGCATATATAGTAATAATGAATTTTCTTTACATGTTAATAATTGAAACTCCTCAACATAATTGAGTTATAGTATAGTACATAGTCAACATGACTAAAAAATTACTTCAAGTTATATATTTGAATCTCAGATGTATCATATTCTTTTATTTTTTGTGAATTTCTTGTGAGAATTTTTGCTCCAACATTTCACCTCAAAACCAACTACTCCAGTCCCAATGTGCATGTACGATACATGTATAAGCTTAGTAATACTCCCTCCGTTCTAAAATGGATGTCACTATTTCCTTATTAGTCCGTTACAAAAAGAATGACATAATTCTAAATTTGAAAATATTTTTGAGTTGAAACTACTATTTTACCGTTAATGAAATGCTTTATAGCCACATATTTATGTAGGGCTTATTTTGGACCACAAGTTACAAAAGTCTTACCACATTTCTTAAACTCCGCTATCAAAGTAAGACAACCATTTTGTAGCGGAGGAAGTATTTTTTATCATGTTATTAATTTTTATTTATCATCACAAAGATCTACTTGTGATTATATAATTGACTTGATAGTATAAATATTTTCTCGATTACATGAAATTAAATCCTCAGTCTTCCGATCCTGCCCCACCCCTCAAAACCAGCCAATCCTAGTGTGTATGTACACGTGTAGACATGTGAACTATAAACCAACCCCTTTGTGCTGACCAAAATTTATTAGTCACTCTGCTTCTCGCGGTGCCCTTTCTCTTCTCTTGATATATCAGTACTATTGTCAGCTGAATTTATGGTGGCTAGCTGAGAACTTGTTATTTTCTTCACTTTACTGACGCAGATACAAGGAAGACGAACACTAAAAATAGAAAGTGAAAACACCTCCTCATATGCTTCAATTACCTTAGACTTATCCACTAATAAGTAAGTAAAAACAATACGGATGGTACACACTTTTATAAAGACTAGTCAACTTGGGTCTTTAAATTTGATTTAAGAAATGACCAAGTGGTCTGAAAGTCATTTACATGACATTCAATTCCAAAGAAAAAAACATTCAGATCAGATATGAGTTACGAAGACTTTTTTTTTTTTTTTTAGTGTAACAACTAGTAAATGCAACTTGTTAGCTTTACTAATTCAGATTCGCACTGAGGAGCCCTATTATAACAGGAAGATCTAATCCCTTTCTGCATTCGCATAACTCGAATCTGAACCATGAACGAATCAATCTATACAACCACATCTCTCAATGGTATTCCAAAATTATTATTTATTAGTATATGACTATGTATTGAATATATTGGATGATTAAGCCGGATGTCTGAACAAGTAGTCTAGAGGTACTTGCACATTTTAGCAAGTTCTTTTTTGCTTAAAACTCTTTTTCTGTGTCGATAAGGAACTATTCTCACACGTGCTAACTATAAAGATGTTGAGTGCTGGTTTTGAAGAATGACAAACGTAAAGGACTCAGTGGTCTTAGAGAAGAATCTGGTCCTTGCAATAAAGGGCACGACTGATCGAAAAGAGTTGCGGGTTGCAAATCCCTGCGGAACTAGGAGTAGTGGCGCATGAATGAATATGCATCCTAGTCAGACTAAAAGAGGCGGTGCCCAGGCTGTGTCTTCGAAGTGTGAAAAGGAGTTGGACTTCAACAAGAAAAAGAGTTACTAGGAATCCTGACTTACCATAATTAAAAGGATTCCTTGTAGGATTCAACTAGGGTTTCAAGACCCGTATAAATACAAGTAGTTGAGACAGCCGTAAATTAGTTATTCACAAACGGAGAGGTGAGAGCATACAAAGGCAATCTAGTAGAATGAGTAAACTGGAGAAGACAACTGAAGTGCATGCAGTGTATTGAGTCTAGATATTCTGTCTGGGTTCATCGAGTTGTAAGTTGTCTTAGTTTGAGCATTCATAGTTTTTACCTATTGGCTTATTGCAGAAGCATATGTATTAAGTGAACTCTTGTGTAATTACTGGAAAAGCTAGAGTTTAGCTTTGAGTGGTAATTAGGGTCTAGAGTGTAGCCCCTTGGTTACAGAGTTTGTAATCAGAAATTTTGCTCTTGTGTTAGTGGATTCAGTTCTAAAATCCCAGAGTGTGGGTCGTGGTTTTTCTCCCTTGAGCAAGGAGTTTTCCACGTAAAATTCTTGTGTCTTCTGTGTGCGTGGTGTGGCGAGTTGCAGTGTTTGAAACAGTACAATTGCGAAGTTAAGAACTAGGTTCTACATTCAGAAGAACCAGGTTCTTGAAACGAAAATCGGTAGACACTATTCAACCCCCCCTTCTAGTATCTTTAGGAGGTGCATAGATTATAACAAGTGGTATCAGAGCGGGTCTTCTCGTGTGAGGCTAACACCTTGAGAAGGATCAGAATCATGAGTGCACCACCTACTATCACTGAAGGACAGTCAGTTCAAAGGCCCCCACAGTTTAACGGGCAATACTATGCGTGGTGGAAGAACAGGATGGAAAATTATATATGTGCTGAAGATTATCAGCTCTGGCTGATAGTATCTGAAGGAAACCTGATCCCCACTAAAATAGTTGGTGAAGGAACCACTGCCAAGCAAGAACCTAAACTGAAAGAGGAGTTCAATGAGTCGGATTATAAGATGATTGAAAAGAATCACAAAGCCAAACGTCTGGTCATTTGTGATCTTGGTCCTGAGGAGTTCAATAGAGTATCATCCTATAAGATGACCAAGGAAATTTGGGATGCTCTGAAGGTTGCGCATGAAGGAACCACTGAAGTAAAGGACTCAAAGAGAAGAATGCTGAAGGGACAATTTGAACTGTTCTCTATGGGTGAGAAGGAATCGATTCAGGACATGATGACCAGGTTGACCATCATCACTAATGAGATAAGATCCCTGGATATGGAACTGCCTGAAATAGAGATGGTTGATAAAATTCTGAATGTGCTTCCTGAAGCATGGGAACCTAAGATGACTGCCATCATCGAGTCCAAACCTCTCAGATCCATCAAACTTGAAGAACTGGTTGGTAGCTTGAAAACTCACGAGATGATGAAGGACTCAAAAGCTAAACCAGCTGTAAAGAAGGACAAGACCCTTGCGCTTGAAGCGACTGAGGAAACCGATGAATATGTTGATCTTCAATCAGTTGAAGCAGCAATGGTTAGTGCTCTAAGACAGAAGCTTAACTTGGGAAGATTCAAAGGATTCAAAAGAAGCGGCAAGGAGAATTATGGCAGGAAGAACATATTTGACAGTCCAGATTACTCAGGATGCTTTAAGTGCTTCAAAAAGGATCACGCTGTCATGGATTGTCCTATGTGGGAAATAGAGTGGATGAAGAACAGAGCGTCTAAGGATAAGGAGAAGGAGACGTCAAAGGAAAATGACAAAGATAAGAAGAAGTCAAGATGGCCTCCAAACTTCAGAGCAGAAAGGAGAAAGAAGAAGGAAGCTTTCTATGCTACGTGGGGACCGACTGACAGTGAATCTGATCATGAAAAGGAGTCTGAAGATGATTCACCACTAGCACTAGCGGGTATGACAGACATCAGTTCTGATGAAGAAGACCCTCGAGAGTTTAGAGGAGGGAGAGATCCGTCAAGGACACCTGTGTTCAACGGGACCCATTACAAGCACTGGAAGAAACAGATGAAGACTTTCTTGCAGGCAACTGATTATAGTCTGTGGCTGATCGTGAAGAGAGGACCTCATGTCCCTGTAAAGAGAGCAGTAAATGGAGTCTTGGTGCCAATGAAAGTGGAAGAACTCGACCCTCAAGACCTAGACTGGTTACAGGCGAATTCCAAGGCTGAATGGTGCCTGAGGAGAGGACTTACCTATGATGTGCTTGTAAGGATACTTGAATGCAAGTCTGCCAAGGCAATCTGGGAAAGACTGAAGGAGCTGTACACAGATGACAACAAAAGGAAGGACTCCGCCCTCATGGCAACTGATGGAGATGAAGCTGGTCATTCAGCAGAGGTATGTTTATCTGATCTTAAGGAAACTCTACATACATACTCTTCTGAAAATTTGATTCTAATCACTGCCACCTTGATTGAGGGCTATGAAAAGGAGAAACTTGAAAAAGGATAAATTAACTGAAGAATTAGGTGATCTTAGAACCAAGCACAAGAGCCTCCTAGAACAGAACATTGAACTTGAAGAAACCAATGCCATCTTAAAATAGCAGACTCTTGTGTCAAACTCTAAGATCACTGAACTAGAATTGGAATGCAATCAGTTAAGAGAGAGTACAAATGGTAAGCAAGTTATGAGTGAAGTTCAAACCTTTCTGGAAAATGAATTGAAAAGAGCAAATGAGATTCTGTATCAGGAAACTGAAAAAGAACAGGATTTTAAATCAAAAGGTTGAAAAATCAAAATTTGAGCTTACTAGACTGACCAAATGGAATAAATCTTCGGAGGCAATGAACTGGGTTTTTGAAAATCAAAACAAAGGTAAACAAGGGTTAGGATTCAGGAAACCATTGCCTCCATATAACCCTAAGAGCAAGTATGTGGGGTTACCTTGCAACATGTTATGTACCTTTTGTGGTGAAACTGGTTACGTTAAACAAAAGTGCACAAATATTAGCAAGGCAAAGGCCAAGAATAAAAGAAGTGTTTACCTAAATGGGCTAAACAGGATCTGATTTATCCATTCTCTCGTAAGAAGGGACCCAAGCTCGTCTGGGTTCCTAAAGCTAACCTCTAATTTGTTTTGCAGGCTGGAGTGAGGGAGAACAACTCAAGCTGGATTCTTGATAGTGGTTGTTCAAGACACATGACAGGAGATAGAAGAAACTTTCTCTCACTCGCAGCATTTCAAGGAGGCAGTGTGGCCTTCGGAGGAGGAAAAAGTGGTCAAATCGTGGGAATTGGAAAGATTGGGAGAACTCTGGATCATGCAATTAAAAATATTTACTGTGTTGACGGTCTAAGACACAATCTGCTGAGCATCTCCCAACTATGTGATAGAGGTAACGAAGTGACTTTCTCGTCTGTAGGATGTATTGTGAAGAACCTACAGAGTGGAGAAATTGTTATGGAAGGAAAGAGGGTGAACAATGTATACAAAGAATCGCTGAAGTCAATATCTGAAAATAACCTAACATGCTTGAATGTGCAAGAAAGTGACTCTCAGCTGTGGCACAAAAGAATGGGTCATGCAAGTCTCTCACAACTGAACAAGCTTATATCGAATGAGCTGTTTCGTGGATTGCCAAGCAAGAGATTTGAAATCATAAAAATGTGTGATGCATGTGTAAGGGGGAAGCATGTGAAATCATCCTTCAAATCCAAAAAGGTGATAAGTACATCACAGCCACTGGAACTGTTGCATATGGATCTGTGTGGACCTATGAGAGTCAGGAGTAGAGGAGGAAAAAGATTCGTGTTCGTTATTGTTGATGACTACTCTAGGTACACATGGACCCTGGTCTTGGCATCTAAAGATGAAGCTTTTGATAGCTTTAAAGACTGGGCTGGTGTAGTGCAGAAAAGGTTAAGTCAAGAGCTCATTAGCATCAGATCTGATCATGGAACTGAGTTTGAAAACTCAAAATTTTCTGAGTACTGTGCTAAGAACAGCATAGATCATAACTTCTCTGCACCAAGAACTCCCCAACAAAATGGTGTGGTTGAAAGAAAGAACAGGTCCCTGGAGGATATGGCAAGGACTATGCTGTTGTCAAGTGGGCTTGCAAGAAACTTTTGGGCTGAAGCAATAAACACTGCATGCTACTTGCTGAACAGATGTTCCATCAGAGCAATTCTTGACAAGACGCCATATGAGCTACTCAGAGGAAGAAAACCAAATATTGCTCACATGAGACCCTTTGGTTGTAAATGTTTTGTTCACAATAATGGCAAGGAACCTTTGGGGAAGTTCGATATTAGGAGTGATGAAGCAATATTTCTTGGTTATTCTACTCAAAGCAAAACATACAAGGTGTTCAACAAAAGAACACAAACAGTGGAAGAAAGTATGCATGTTGTATTTGATGAATCAGATAAGGCAATGGGGGAGATTGAGGCAGATGAGCAAGTGATTGGCCTAAGGAGGGAAGAAGGTGTAGATGAACTGGAAGACTCAGAAGACAAGGAGACATCAGGTGAAAATCCAAGCACACTAGAATAAGGAGTCAACTTGACTGGGGGAACTTCTGATGATCCAGCAAGTCAGGAAGAACCCCTCCAAGATAATGCTGCAGGTTCTTCCGGTCATATTCAACTCAGGCCATGGAAATATCAAAGCTCTCACCCTTTGGAGAATGTCCTATCTGAACTGGATACAGGAATCATGACCAGGTCAGCCTTGAAGAACTTCTGTGCATTCTTTGCTTTTCTCTCATCTTTGGAACCAAAGAATGTAAAAGAAGCTCTAGAAGATCCAGACTGGATTCTAGCCATGCAGGAGGAACTTCATCAATTCGAAAGAAGTAAAGTGTGGCACCTAGTTCCTAAACCGAAGGACAGATCAATAATTGGAACAAAATGGGTGTTCAGGAACAAACTAGATGAGCATGGTATAGTGACAAGAAACAAGGCAAGGTTAGTAGTTCAAGGTTACAGTCAGGAAGAAGGAATAGACTATGATGAAACCTTTGCACCAGTTGCAAGGATGGAGGCCATCAGAATGTTGATTGCTTTTGCTACATACATGGAGTTCACGCTATATCAGATGGATGTAAAGAGCGCCTTTCTAAATGGCTACCTGAATGAAGAAGTCTATGTGATACAGCCTCCAGGCTTTGTGAATCATGTTTACAAACTGGACAAGGCTCTTTATGGATTGAAGCAAGCTCCTAGAGCCTGGTATGAAAGACTCTCAGGATTCCTGCTGAAGAATGGCTTTTCGAGAGGTAAGATTGACAACACGTTATTCCTCAAGAAGAAAGGAAAAGATCTACTGGTGGTTCAAGTGTATGTCGATGATATCATCTTTGGAGCAACTGATGAGGAGCTATGCAAAGGATTTGCTGACCTGATGGGAAGTGAATTTGAAATGAGCATGATGGGTGAACTAAATTTCTTCCTTGGGGTACAGATAAAGCAAATGCCTGAAGGAACTATGATTCATCAGCAAAAATATGTCAAGGAACTACTGAAGAAATTTGACATGGAGGGAGCAAAAGAAATGACTACTCCTATTGCACCCGGAAACAAGCTGGATATGGATGAACTAGGTCCTTCGACAAACGAGACAAAATATAGAGGAATCATAGGTTCACTCCTCTATCTCACAGCTAGCCGACCTGATATAGTATACAGTGTGGGACTGTGTGCTCGATTTCAGTCCAAGCCCAAGAAGTCACATTTGACAGCTGTGAAGAGGATCTTGAGATACTTGAAAGGAACTCAGGACCTTTGTCTTTGGTACCCAAGAGGAGGTACTTTTGAACAAATATGTTTTGCTTATGCAGATTATGCAGGTCATTTGGTGGATAGGAAAAGCACTTCAGGAATGGCACACTTTCTAGGTCCTTGTTTGGTCTCTTGGGCTACAAAGAAGCAAAACTCAGTTGCCTTATCTACTGCTGAAGCTGAGTATGTGGCAGCTGCATCATGTTGTTCACAATTGCTGTGGATCAAACAACAACTGGAGGACTTTGGTATCAAGTGTGGAGCAGTGCCAATTTTCTGTGATAACACTAGTGCAGTGAATATTGCCAAGAACCCAGTCCAACATAAAAGAACCAAGCACATTGATATTAGACACCATTTCTTGAGAGATAATGTGGAAAAGGGTCTGATTACTATGAATTCGTGCAGGACTGAAGATCAAATTGCTGACATATTCACCAAAGCATTGAACAAGGTACAGTTTGAGAGGAACAGGTTGGAATTAGGGATGACCAAAATACACGGATGACCCAGCAGGTAATCCCTCTATGATTGGTTAGTTAAGTATTCAATTGTTCAAGTTTGAATTCTGTCATTAATGTCCAGTCTAACCCTGTACTTTAATAAGTACACTTGTTCAGTCTTTGAGCACCAGGTGAGAATAATGTGATCCCATGAAGAACCTACTATGTACTAAGAAGGAACCGTCTGAAGCATGAGGGATCATGTCCAGGTACATTCACACTACCCTGCATGTTAGAAGTCATAACTGAAATTAAATTGTCAATTATACGTATGTCAAGGGAGATCCTCCATGTTCTTATAACTGTCCTAAATTATAGGAACACATTTCTTTTTCGGATAAAATTCTATTTGACTTGTTTGGACTCCACTACTTAAAAAGGGTATATTAAATGAGTCCATAACCGTCAAATCTTTAACTCTTCCCGATTTTCAAAAATTTCAAAAAGCTGCTTCTCTACTTTACATCATTATTTCTTTGTCTTCCCTAGAAGTTGTCTAATCACCAAAACCCTTCCCCTTTCTGTCGATACACTCAGAATCCCTCTCAATCCAACTACTTCTCCCCTTCCACACCAAAGTTCTCTCCCAAAATCTAAAACAGAAAACTCTCTTGAAATCTCAGTGACAATCCATTAAAGTCTTCACCATGTCTGCAAAACCACCTCCATCCACTCTCGCACAAAGAATCGCTAGGGCCCGCACAAAATTTCTTCAAAAAGGCGACAAGAAATTGGTTAAGAAGATGAGGTCAAGAGCAGTACCTACTACGCCCATTGCACAAAGTTCCTCACAATCACAGTTTGAGGTAATCCCTGATCCTATTTCATCTACTCCTGTTGGTTTAGTAGATATAAAAAGCCCTGGTACTACAGACACTGAAACCCTAGTAACAGGACTAGACAAAATTATAGGAGTTGAGCATGATGACAGAATAGATAGGGGGAACCCATGTGAAACAGAGCAAGATAGTGGACAGGATGAACTTAGGGAAGATTTACAGGTGCCTTTGGTTGAAAAGACTGGTGTAGAGTTTCGTATAGCAGAAAGAGTGAAAGAACAACTTAGGGAACAAGATCTTGTTGAATCCCTTAGAGAAAGTGAAATGGAACCCTGTAAAAATATTGAGAGTACTGAGAAGAATGAGGAAGAATCTGTGCCAAAAGGTCCAGTAGTTGGAGGACCTAGTCTTGCTGAAGCCTCAAAGGATTTGTGTCAAGAGCCTGTTGTTTGTCCAAATTCCACTGAGGCTGATGATGCAGACTTAAACTGGACAGATTCTGAAGAAGAAGTGAATGAGGAGATTGTTTTAGAAAAATCTGAAAAGGAAGAGGTTACTAAGAAAGCAGAAGAATCAAAGAGGAAAAGAAAGTTTGGTGAGGAGGATGAGAAACTGGAGTGTGAGGCAGAAGAAGAAGAGGTCGTATTTGTCAAAGAAAACAGAGTAGAGCCGGAAAAGAGGAGAAGACTGGTGAAAGGGGGGAAGTTAGTGACAAAGAATAGGCTGGTTGATGAAGTGAGTGAAGAGAGTAGTGACAAGCCTGTTGCTGAACCTGCTGCCAGGAGAGTTGGTACTAGGTCTGCCTTGAAGCAATAGCTGGAGAAGTTAGGAAAGCTGGAGAGGACAATTTCACAGGTGAACGACAGAGAGGAAGAGAAAAGGGTGGAAGAAAAAGGAACTGAGGAGGTACAAGAAGAAAGTGAGACTGGTAGTTATGCTGAGCCAAGTGATTCTGACACAGATAGTGAAGCTGAGAACAGGAAGAGAAGGAGAGGCAGTGAAGAAGAGGTTGACAGGGTAGCCTTCTTTTCAAAGCATCAGGTGTTGCCTGGCAGCATCTTGAATGATGAGAAGGAATTTCACATGAAACCATTGCTAAGAAAGATTGGTGACCAGGGATGGCTTGGCTTGTTTGCCAACAAAGAAAGGAGGTTGTTTGTTGAGGAGATCAGAGAGTTCTACACCAACTGCAGAGTAAATGCAAGGAGAGTGTTCACCACAGTGAAGGGAATTGAGATAGAGTTTGGGAGACCTGAGCTTGGAGTGATTCTTGACATACCTGCTGAAGGTTATTGCAGGTACATAAAATTGAAGTGGCCCAAGAGGACTGATGGTGTGACTCCACTGGAAGTGGTCAAGAAATTCTCAGGAAAACCCAAGCTAAGGAAGGAGAGGAAGGTAGATAAGAAGGAGATGGAACCTGCACACCAGTTGTTGTTTGAGTTTGTGCACAGGTTCCTTCTGCCTAGAGGAGAAAGAAACTGCGAAGCTAGTGCTCTAGACCTGACATATATGGACTTGCTGGATAGGGGAAAAGATCAATTTACCTGGGCTGATCATTAGACATATCAAGAGGATTGCAGATACAGAACAGAAGCCACATTCTCTGGTGCATTCCTATATCCTCCATCAAGTACTTGAGCATTTTGGGGTTCCTCTAGAAGCTGGGAAGAAGCCAACCATTCATCAGATGTTTGGGCATAATGTGCTTAAAAATTGTGACTTCTTCAAAGAGAGTAGAGCTTCTAAGAAACCTATGCAGGTCAAGCAAGAGCTAGCTGAGGAGAGTGAGGACTATGGACCTGAGGAGGCCATTGATGCTGTGAAGGAGCTGGAGACTCATGTCCTTGAAGTGAATTCAGAAAATGCAGAGCTCCACAGACAGCTGAAGTTGAAGGATCAAGAAATTGATCGTTTGAAGATAGACTGCCACAAGTATGAGGCCGAGCTAGTGATGGAGAGGGCCAAGAATACGAAGCAACTTGAGGCACTTGTCAAACACTTCAACCTTCAGCCTTGAGTCCTCCTGTCCTATCCTCCTATTCCTTTCTCTGCATGTTGATAATTCCTTCCAATTCTCCCCTCCACTTGTGTTGGTTGTTTCAAACAATTTATTTCTCAGTTGTGTACTTATTGATAGGGTCGTGCTGCTGTCACACCCTGGATAATGTCTTTAAATTTCCTTATGCTTTTGATTGTTTGCTTTAAAGGATTTGGTTCTTGTTGGGCCCTTATTCTTGCTTCTGTGTGTTTTTGTTACTGACTTGTTGCCTTGTGCTGTAGACTGGATAGTACTAACAGGTTCATGCAAGTATTTGAATCTTTTCGATGATGCCAAAAGGGGGAAGAATGAAATGTTGGGGTGTTTGTGACCTAATTCATACTTATTCTTGAACTTGTTATTTTTGTTTCTGTGCTTTTGGAAAATTTGTCTATTCAGGTTCTTGGGCAACATTTGTTTGTCATCATCAAAAAGGGGGAATTTGTTGAGTGCTGGTTTTGAAGAATGACAAACGTAAAGGACTCAGTGGTCTTAGAGAAGAACCTGGTCCTTGCAATAAAGGGCACGACTGATCGAAAAGAGTTGCGGGTTGCAAATCCCTGCGGAACTAGGAGTAGTGGCGCGTGAATGAATATGCATCCTAGTCAGACTAAAAGAGGCGGTGCCCAGGCTGTGTCTTCGAAGTGTGAAAAGGAGTTGGACTTCAACAAGGAAAAGAGTTACTAGGAATCCTGACTTACCATAATTAAAAGGATTCCTTGTAGGACTCAACTAGGGTTTCAAGACCCGTATAAATACAAGTAGTTGAGACAGCCGTAAATTAGTTATTCACAAACGGAGAGGTGAGAGCATACAAAGGCAATCTAGTAGAATGAGTAAACTGGAGAAGACAACTGAAGTGCATGCAGTGTATTGAGTCTAGATATTCTGTCTGGGTTCATCGAGTTGTAAGTTGTCTTAGTTTGAGCATTCATAGTTTTTACCTATTGGCTTATTGCAGAAGCATATGTATTAAGTGAACTCTTGTGTAATTACTGGAAAAGCTAGAGTTTAGCTTTGAGTGGTAATTAGGGTCTAGAGTGTAGCCCCTTGGTTACAGAGTTTGTAATCAGAAATTTTGCTCTTGTGTTAGTGGATTCAGTTCTAAAATCCCAGAGTGTGGGTCGTGGTTTTTCTCCCTTGAGCAAGGAGTTTTCCACGTAAAATTCTTGTGTCTTCTGTGTGTGTGGTGTGGCGAGTTGCAGTGTTTGAAACAGTACAATTGCGAAGTTAAGAACTAGGTTCTACATTCAGAAGAACCAGGTTCTTGAAACGAAAATCGGTAGACACTACTCAACCCCCCTTCTAGTGTCTTTAGGAGGTGCATAGATTATAACAAAAGATCATAAGATAAGATGCCACAGAATCAGCTCTTAGAGATGGAAAGCGAACTCCTGACTCGAGGGTGAGAACTTGTAAGAGTTGTTGCAGTCAGCAAGAATTAGCCAAGACCTATAAGTAAAGACTAAATGCTAGAATTCACTTTTTCAAGATTCAAATTCCAATCTCGTACCTACACACGAAATCCACTTGCCAACTCACTTGCGTTTGAATTGGGGTATTTCAGTGAGACCGAGGCTTAGCTTTTTCAAGCAGATGTTTATGGAAGTTTCAAAATGATTACTCGATAGAATAAGGAAGAAAGGCTACTTAAATTTAAGCGGAATCAAAGCTTTAGGGCAGAAAGCAGGAAGAAATCCACACCGGGATTGAAGAAGCTAGCTTTGATAGAACTAGGCTCACTGAAAGGGACAATTTTTGTGCTAGTTCACGTGACGGGTTGTGAGAAGCTCAATCAAGCGGCCGCTATCCCATCCTCGTGGATCGGTATAATTAATGTAAGAAATTTGGACAATATTTAATTTCTTGAATAACAAGATTGTATTTGAAATTAAAATACTATTTGGACTAATTTTATTAGAAAGAATTTGAATTTTTTGAGCGTGAGTCATGACTTTTTCACTGTATTTCAAATGTTGAAGTTTAGTATGCCGGCTACTCCTTCCGGTTCACTTCACTTTAAGTGTCACCTTTAACTTGTGTATATCCATTAAGAAAATATAGTCTCGGTAATTACATTTAGTAAAGGAATTTTTTGACTACATTTCACTTTATCTCTCTTAATTTTTTAAAATTGAAATAAATCATTGGGATAAACAAGGGTATAAGTTGGAAAAAAAGTACATAATGCTTTTTTGATTTTGAAAAATTTTACACTTATTTTGAACTATTTTCAAAAGTTAAAGGTGACACTTAAAGTGAACTCAAGAAAGTATTTGCAACGACAAACCATCATGTATAGGCATGAAACTGAGGTTCTTAATGAACATTTTACATTTAAGTGATGAAAGTGAATTTAGTCGTCCGCCATATGACCACAAAGATTCAAATTCAAACATAGAAACATATTTAAGATTATATATTAACTGCTCAACCAACCACATTGTTGGTCATTATAACATAGTAATGCGCCCTCACATCTATGCAAGAGTAACCTTTGTTTAAATGAAAAAGTTTATTTTATATCTCACACAACTGGCATAAATTATAATATACGGCTAGTTTATTCGTTTGTCCATAGTTATATTTTGAATCATACTTTTATATATATATATATATATATATATTAAATTTAATCAGTTATAACAAATTAGTTATTATATTTTTCCAGGTTATCAACTAATTGCACTTACTGAAGAACTTTAACTAACTATAGTAGCCTTAAAATAATATACCATCGTGTTGGGTACATAGAAAGTCAAATTAAAATTCTACAGATTGGGGTCCTTTAATTTGTACCTAATATATTGAATCCAAATTAATAATGTCCTTCGCATAAGTTTTGCAAAAATATTACGTAAAATGTAGAGTTGACCTTCAAAGGGCTTTGACCTTTTATATTCAAGTTCTTGCTAAACGGTATCTAAAATCACATGCAAACGAATGATTTTTATTGTTTAAAACAAAATATATCAAATTAATAATATTTAATTGAAAGTGGCCTTTTTCAGATTTTACGTAGTATGGAATAATCTTCATTTATCATTACTCCTAATTACATCAAGGGCTTCATTAATTATTGCAATTCAATCATAAATAGAGTTAAGTAAAGTTTTCTTGCCACAAGTTGGTGCTCCAAACTAAATATCTTTATTTTGTTGAAATAACTTTAATTTCTTTAGAGATAACAAGCAGAAAGAAGTTTTACCGAAAACTGCGTCACTTTCTTATCATTGTGTACTTCATTTTTCAGTCAAATTTCTTCTTTATCTTTCTACTACTAGTATTAACTAAGTCCTGATGAATTCCTTATCTTTAAATGCTTACGTGTATAATATTAGAATAATGTCCAATTAGGAGATAAAGCATAAAGAATTAGCAGTAATCTTGTTCATGCACTAATGTACGTATGTATCGCAAAGATGTTATAAAAAAAATTATCCGAATTGTTTCTTGATTATCACTATTATTTTTTCAGTAAAGCAAATGTCTGCAAAGAAAAGTAAAAACGAGTAATTAAAGTGGAATCTGATCATAACATGGACAGAGTATTCAACTTGTGGATTAACAAATACAGAAAAGTTGAGATGAACATAAAAAAATAAAAGGGATCACAGAACAGTACTTCGATATCTTGTTGAATGCAGCTACCTGACATTTAATTTAATAATCCTGCCAATCATAGAGAAAATTTGATAATCTAAAGTAATCATATATACATTCCTTGCAGAACATGTTATATTAATTTGGTTAGTATACAATTAATTAGGGATAATGTGATCACTAAGCAAACCTATGGACTGTACTCGATCGAGATTCCACTTGTTCCGTACCACTTCCTTCGCAAGGTTAAGGAATGCTAATTACCATGTCGTTTCGGAATTTAAATATTGATAGTGGTAATGTAATACATTATTCTAGAGTTGGCCGTCTACGAATGACTATCTTTGCCTTGAACAACTATTTTTTTTAAAAAAAATATATATATATATCTTTACTTTCACTCTTGGGTGGAATTTGACCAATTTATTTTAAGAGCAAAACCTGATGTAAATATTTGTATCTTAGAAACAATAGTATTTATTCATTAGATTAAAGTAAAAGGACTACCAAAAGAGTCATTTTTCCTAGTTGTAAAAGTCTAAATACATGCGATGAGAATAATTTTGATAATGAGCTGAGGAAAATGTCAAATATGCATCTCTATCATCCGAAAATTGAATAATTTTGCCATCCTTTAGAATTTTAATCTAAATTTACTCCTCATGATTAAGAAAAAAAAAAACTCGTTTTTACATTAACTCATGTCAGAGCTCCAATATTATGATAATTGTAAACAATAGTAAAAAGTTATGAATATTTTTCTCAAAGAATATATTAAGATAGATGGAGTTCACTTATTACACATAGGAGTAATGACAAACGCAAGTATGAAACAATATAGAAACGAAAGGGTTATAATATACTAAAAAGTTAACTGATGACAAGATTAAGCAATTTTTATAGTGCACAAAATCTGGGGCCTAAAGCCAGATTTCAAGAAGAGGCCTTATTTCTAATTAATAAAATTCTATAAACTTTTATTTGATATTTTTTGTAACGAATAGTGTACTCCATATCGTACGTATTTCGACCATTCAATCAGATACATGTTAGTTTGAGTTACCGCACAAGATGTTTGATAACTCAACCCACTAAAACTTTGACAATATTATTTATAAGAGCAATCACAGTTAAGATAATATTTTTATAAATGTTTTCATCTAATGATCTCAAATTTGTACACTAAGTAGATGTTAAATTAATTTCATGCATTTAGAATATATTGAATGAATGCTATTTTGAATTGAAAGATTATTTTGATCCACTCTTTTGTAAGAAATAATCAACCTTAAAGCTACTACAAGAGAATTTATTTTTATTATCCCGTCATCAAATTCTCCAGACCTCATTTTTCGGATATCACTGAATATGTTAATGTTGTCCCTTCTAAATGTGATCTCTAGCTGAGGGTCTACAGAAAATACTTTTTCCACCTTGATGGGGGTAAGGTCTGCGCACATCTCACCATTCCCGTACCTCACTTGTTGGATAAACTGGGTATGTTGTTGTTTTTATTGTTGTTGTTGTTGTTGTTGTTATCCCTCATCAAATTAATATTTTTTATTATTACATGCTTCGTATTAAATTTGACTATTTATTAAGTAACTTATTTTAACTGAAGAGCCTCTACCAAATTTTAAATTAGAAGCAAAACTAGTATCTTGATGATAATAATAAGACTAAAAAAATTTATAATACATATATATATAATTTTTTTTTTAAAAAAAAAATGAGGCCTTCATTTTTTGGGGCCTAAAGCATATGCTTTAGCTGCCTCACCTAAGGGCCGGCCTGAGTGCATGGCGCAAATTTTCACATTTTCCCTTTGATAATAAATTTTCCAAGTTTTGACTACCACAATTAACTTAGAAAAATTACTTTAGGATAAGACACATGATTATTTCTTAGAGGTCGGGGTGATTTCTTCTTCTTATATGTGAGAAGTGAGGTTGTGATGGTTCGGTCATGTGAAGAGAATGAGCACAAATGCTCCAGTGAGAAGGTGCGAGAGGTTGGTTGTGCTGGGTCTTCAGAGAGGTAGAGGTAGACCAAAGAAGAATTGGGGCGAGGTGATTCGACAGGTAATGACTCACCTTCATATCACCGAGGACATGACCCTTGATAGGAAAGTGTGGAGGTCAAGGATTAGAGTAGAAGACATGTAGAAGGCGATTGGTTGTTGACATATTAGCTTTATTATTCTAGCATAGTACTTTTATCTTGTTCTGTGTCCTTTTTGCTATTGTGTTCTTTCGCTATTGGTGTCTTCTGTTTGCTCTGGTTATTGTAGTTTTTATGTGAGTACTTGAGCTATCATGGTATTTCTTACCTTGTTTGTTTTTTATTATGTTTTCACAATATTTGTTTTTTAAAAAAATATTTTTTCTAACCGAAGGTCTATTGGAAACAACCTCTCCACCTTGATGGGGGCAAGGTCTGCGTACATTTCACCCTCTTCAGACCCCACTTGTTGGATTACATTGAGTTTTTTTTGTTGTTGTTGTTGATGTTGTTGTTGTTGTTTATTTGTTTATTTATTTATTTATTTTTGTTTTTTGTTGTTGTGGAGTGATGAATAGCAAGTGAAGAAGGAAACAGAGTTGCATGGCAATAACAGGAAAAACTGAATCAAGAACATGTGAATGAACCTTCAAAAAAGGAGACAGAAAAATTTCACAGATACGAAAATTAAATGATCCATATCTTAGTAAGTAAAGCATTTCTTTTTCACATAATAACTAGTCACATTTTGTCTTTCACATTAAAGAGAATTATGTCCTTGTTTTTTTCTCGAAGGGGTCCTCAAATTTGTGAACATAACCTGCACAAAACATGAAGGTGGGGACTAGAAATAGAGAGGTGCTTGAAAAATGGATAAATTTTAATTGGATCTTTGTTTCCATCTAGTATTTAGGTGGAATGGTCACCATCTTATTCATTAAACATGCAAATGTTAAGCTATTTGAAGCAAAAACATGATAGGAATTGAAAGGTCTTTTTTCTTTTGTTTCTTGTTCAAAAGATTCCTCCTTTTTTTTTCGCTCATGAAGTTCTTGTTTAAAAGATCCATTTTTAAGTTGGCCAAAATTGCTCGTCAAGTTCTTGTTTAATTGGTCGCTCTGAGAAATACCACAATATTCTATTCTTTTTGTTAATAATCTTCTCAATGTTGAACTAATCATCTGATCCAGAAAAGTTAGCACAATTTCTCATCTATGTTGTCCTTCTTTCCCGTCTCAATTGGGCTTAGAGTTCCATGTCTCGTCATTTAAGGGATATAGAAAATTTATCACAAGTGTGTGAAATTTCGTCTCGTCTATTTTTCCTATTGTTTATTTTAACCTTGACGTTAAGATATTCGTGCATATCATATACATCAGCTCACCCCTATTATTGCAATTATGAAAACTACAAAACCATGGACGCTTTACCATTTAACTTTTAAATTAGTTCAATAATTATGAGAAACAAAAGGTTGAAAAAGGATATAAGAAGCACCATGCGTAATGATATCCAAGTGGTACAAACATAATCGAGTGAATAATAACTCTCGTCTAAGCAAAATGCTCTTAAGACGTCTGTATTATAGTGGTTATTGATGCCACTACAATACTGTAGATGGAATGAAGGGATATGATACTGTAGGACAAAATTGAACGTTAATGCATTTACATACAAACCTGTATCTTTTCCCTCTCTTCCTTTGGCATTCTCTGCTTATATTTCATGTATAACAAGGAAACAACAATTGATACATTGAAATTTCAGTCATCTCCAAATGTACTTGTAGGCAGAGACCAAACTGATTAGCAACCTATACTCTGAAGATTTGACTATCACTAAACTTCTTGATTATGTGAGACAAAAAGAGACTGAAAACTTGTACATATTGACCAAAATCTGTACTGCTCAGTCAAACCTCAACACCTTAGATGCCTCATGTTCAAATCCTGCTTTCATCTATATGATCAGAACTACAAAACCCGATGAAGACAACACCAAGAAACGTGTCATTGGCCTTGTGTGGTTGCATCTCCAAGATGTATATTTAAGAGCTTTCCTGGTCAGCGATGTGAGATATAGAATCACTACAAGAGTTTCCCAAGTTGAGACTGGTTATAATTATGTATCTATACCAACGTAGGAAACTCTCTGAAGTCCACATTAGAGAAGTCATCTGTACACATGCACAAGGAATATTGTGCCAAGTGTTGCAACAAAATGATAGGGAAGCTTGTTTCCATCATAAGCTCTCCGTTCTCTGCGAATATATATCCTATACCACCTTAACCTCCTTAAGAGAGAGAACGTCATCACGGGGATGAGCCTCTTCAACTTGCACTTCTACTTCATCACCAATTTGTACACCAACGGATACCCATGACGAAGCTTGAACTCCGATCTGCAAAAGGTTATGTATTGGTTATAGCACCAGCAGAGTGCAATAGAGTAACCATCTGAGACCACTAAACCTGAGGAACCATGGGAAAAACCTTTGCCAATACTTTACTGGTGTCTGTGCCTTTGTGTGTGTGTGTGTGTGAGAGAGAGAGAGAGAGAGTGAGAAAAGATAAATTGACTCCACTCTTCATGTTCATCTTGCGACATACGGTTAAAGTTGTAAAGCTTGCCCTAAGCTTTCCGGGTGTCAAAACATTTTCAAGTCCCAAATCTGGCATGCATTAAGTCAATATCTGCTAGAGTTCACCATGAAAAGCATGAACTTGGTGAAAACGAGCAGTAGTTAATCATAATCTCTGTTGACTTGCATCTATAAACAGCACTCATGTTGCCTTAAATCTGTGTTTTAATGATCCCATACAAAATACAGGACACTTTTTTTGAGAAAGGAAAATACAGGACATTTTTAACTTGTATATTACCTCTCAGAATATACTTGCTGCAATCCTTTGAAAAATCTCAAGCTGGGGACGTCTATACAAATCCTAAACGACATAATATGATTCTTGGAAAGGCTTAGCAGTAATTCATCAAATTCAGATGTATACACATAGCAAGACTATCTTGCCCAAATTCCTCATAAGATGGATGTGAGGAAGATCATTAGGCCTACGTCATTTTCTATAAGGGTATAACATGGACTTTTATATCCCATATGTCTAGATAAAACTTCAAAAGCTTGACTAAAAAGTAAGAAACAATTTCGAGAAAGAAAAGGGTTGCCCTAGCAGCAATCAAGAAACAGCTAACAGCATTTGTGTTAAACTTGAGTACGCTAGCAAACAATTATTATAGGGCACATTTCGAACACTTCACACATGCTAAATGAGTGAAACACCAATAGTTGCAGTTTTGGTATCCAGCATAGTTCTGAAGCAATTATAATTTTCTTACCTCTGTCAACAGTATTGCAGCTATTCGGTCTTTGATGAACTTAAGGACCAGAGCACGATACCGTTTTCCTTTAGGTTGCCTTCTCAAATATTCCAATATCCAATAACGAAGACTGCTGCTGGAGAGCTTCCTTACTACTCTGGTTGTCATGTTTACTGAAGATGCAATGCCTTCCAGCTCCCCAGCCGAGAAGGGAGGAGAATCACCTCTAAGGAAGGCTTTTACCTATATATACACAAAATGAACATCAACCTGACAGAACTTTGTTGCCATTTTAATCATGCACATGTCATTAAGGCCCATTGTTGCAAGTTGCAGAATCAATTCACTCACGCTAGCATGAAAACAAACTGTATATGGGGTCTCTATCCGGGCTCGATTATAGTGTAAATGACAATTCATGCATTAGACGCATAGGATGTGCGAACTTACAAATTCAAGAGTGTCTATGTATAATAGATAATTCAAAACAAATTCATTTAGCACAACTGCAAAAATCTTAGCAGCGATAGTAGTTTGAAGTTTGAAGAGCTCACCTGATAATGGGCTGTAAGATCCATGTATCTTCGAATAGGAGAGGTAAACTGAACATAGCCTGGAAGGCCCAACACCCCGTGGCGTATAGGATTCCTGAAATCCATTACAGCTGCACGCATAATTCGAACAAGAGCGGCACTCCTGACGGGTCCCTCAGGAAGATGTGCAAATGCAGATCTGTCGATATCTGATTGAGGCTGTCCTCTGTATGGTAAAGGAATGTTGTTATGAGAACCATAAGTGGCTACAACTTCCCCACAGAGTATCATCATCTCAGAAACAAGCCTCATAGCTGCATCAGCCTGGTTTTCAACATACAACTTGATTGATGGCTCTGGATCATCTGGATTAGTCACCTTAATTCGTGTTTCTAAGGTGCCCGTGTCTATAGCACCCTGCAAAAGCATTATTTGTCAAATTAAGGTTCTTAAGAATTAGAATATGTTGAGCACGACAATAGACAATCCTATCAAAACATAGAATTGACAAGGATAATAGTGTCCTGCAGAAGTAGAGTAGTAAATTGTACTATCAAGACAAAATGGTGGTTAATAAAAATACTATATGTAACAAGACCCTAAAGCACCATTTTTAAATTTCAGAAGCTTCAAATAAAGAAGCTCGTCTAATAGGCGCGAACATAAATTTCAGAAAAACTCACATTTCAAATACACTTGAGGGCCAGATACCTCCCACAAGTATTGAAACATGAGCAAGTATCTGACAGCAGCATATGAAAAATCAAACATGGGCCTGATAATATACAAGCAACTGTGTATATTAGGGCCTATAAATATGTTCACTTTGTTCCAATTTATGTGGCACACTTTCCGTTGTAGTTTGGTCCAAAAGGAATGTCACCTTTCTATGTTTAGAAACAAATCAACTTTAAACTTCCCTTTTACCCTTAATGGAGTGATTTTTAGCCATACAAATTTCTATGGCTTGTTTTGCACCACAAATTTCAAAAGTTCTTTTTCCTTTCTTTAAAGTTTGTGGCAAGTCAAACCTCACCACATAAAATGGGACGGAGGGAGTATGTAGATGGGGAAAATATTTCTAACAGAGACCAGGTGGAGAAACATGAAGTCTGTTCTTAATATCCATTAACAGTCAAAGAACTATTCAAAGAAAAAAGGATTGAAGTTTGGCAATTCTTTCTGATAACAGAAATCTCTGAGGGCCAATGGCGCATGGTTCGAAACTCGGTGGATAATGGCCGCCCCTCTACCCTTCTCCACTTAACTACCAGGCGCTTGTCTATGGCAGGGCTTGAACCTGTGATGTGCGCCTAACCCACTCATCACAAGCTGAGCTATTATCATTAGACCAGAGCCCTAGGGCTGAAGTTTGGCAAATTAAGATGCAATTACTTGTTCTTGACGCCATCTTAACCGGAGTGCAGCAGCTTCAGAAAGAATTTTTAGTTCAATCTCTTCTTCCAGGTTCAGATGAAGGAGCTCTGTTGCACTCTCATATGTCAACATATATGTTGGTTTGATGATTGAGTTTTCCACAGAGTATTCTGCAATGCTGCCAAATCCATGAGGTCAATGATTTCCTCCAAAATGTTCATCTCTTAAGCTTTCTAAAATCCAAATCTAAAAATGAGACAAACAATTGAGAGATGACAAGTCTAAAAATGAGATAAACAAAAGAGAGACGACAAATTCATTCTTCTACAAAAGATTAAACCGGATTCGAACAGTAACCTCAAAATGGATAATCAAGAAACTTCTCAATAGTACACCCAATAGATAAGCAGTAAATTAGGAACCAATTCTAAAAGCTGCAAATTTGTAGACTCCAGTTTTATGGTATCTCAGTCAACACAATTCTTGGCACAATCCTCACTAAAAGCTAACCTGCCATCAGAACGGAGCACAACTGACACAGTAACAGCATTACACAGCTTTCCTTGCTTCAGACTCATGCCTTCCATGGCCAACCTTTCAGGAAACATTGGATATGTTGCAGTAGGCAAGAATATTGAAGTTCCTCTTCTTCTTGCATCTCTGCAAAGAAAGCAATGTATTAAAATAACACCTAACAAGGATATCACTGAAACCAATATTATAGGCATAGGGTATACTTGTCTATTATGCTTCCAGGCTGAACTAAACTAGTAGGATCTGCAACATGTATCCAAATTTTAATCCGGCCATCCTGCAGCCTTGTTGCACTCAATGCGTCATCAAGCTGCAATGACTCATGCTTTAGGATTTTTGAGAATTATATTTTAGAAAATAGAAAGTTAGACCTCTAAGACAAAGTCAAAGCACCAAAAAAAAAAAAATCATGAAAGCACAATGTATACAGCACCTCATCGGCCTCATCAACATCAATCGCGTAAACCTTCAGGTGAGTCAGGTCTATTCTATCAGCCTAAACACCAAGATAAAAAGCAAACCAATGATTTATTAGAGGATAAGAAATAGACATGAACGAGTTTAGAAATAAATTAGTGTTTCATAATTATTTAGACAATGAACATCTCAGTTGTGATTCCAGACAAACCAAAGGATCGTCGGCAAATCCAAAAATTTTGCACTGATAGGCACAAACGTCGAGTTCCAGTCAGACTACTTCTCGCTCAATCTGAATATAGTTATGCAATTGTGAGCTACGGCTTATCTGGCATGATAATGTCAGAATATGTACGCCAGGCTACCAATTCCTTCTTCAAAGCCATAGGAGCAGTTTCATGGGTGCACGAATAAAGATAATGGTCTCTCTCTCTCTACCTCTCTCTCTCTCTCTCTCTGTGAGCTGTGTGTTCGTGTGTCTGTACATAGTACATACACTTTTTGATCAGTATGAATGACTAAGCTGTTGACATATCAGTATAGATACAAATCAAAGAGAGTGTTTTCTAACAATTCTCCATTTGCTCCATGTATAACTGCTCCTTTGAAGCTAGTCGTCAAACTCAAAAAGAACTTAACAAGTTTGCTAGAAGAACTTGGTTTTTAGATAACCCCGAATTATTTCGTTGATATCACACCAAGATGGTATCCGATACTATCAGTGAGCAGCAGCTGAACTACTTCCGTTGAACAGATTGTCATACTCATCTATACACACGGAAATTTCCTCTTACACCAAAAAAATATATGAAATGAGAAGAACCTGGAATTGTATGAAATGCTTTTGGTAGACACCCAGAGAAAGATAGATTTGGAGGAAGCTACACTAAATTCTGCATGTTTATAACAGCAAATCAGTATGAATTGCTACTGATACATTCCACCTATCCCAACAGCTTCTGTTTCCCCCCTCCCTGCCTTTCCTGGTGATTCAGATCCCTAAAAGTTATTTTGTCGAGTCCCATAAGTCATTCAGAAAGGCGCTGGTCCTTAGAAAATAAGACATAAGGATGACTCTTCCCCTAAGTTCATGGTAGAAAGAGGGGGTCTAGGTATCTGCTGTTTGTCTAAATATTCTATAGACCACTTCTAGGAAGACCCTAACAAAAGACTTCTAAGGACTATAAACGAAAGTTGGCAGAGTGTAATAACTCAGTCTATTTGTTTGATGTCAGTGCAGTTAAGTAGCAATTTTTTTTTCTTTTTTGTGAACAATAAAGTGAAAAGTTAAGAGTTCCAAATGACGAATTCAACCCCAAAACGAAGTGAACTTCGAAATGTTCTTTCCCTAAACTCCATGCGGGTATAAGTACTTATAATAAGTCTTGAACTAACATTGATTTGAAAAATAGCCAGGATTTAAAATTGGTCTGAATCAATTTCTAAAATCCAAGTCCAAGGACAAAATGGTATAGTCTCAGATGGAAGAGCTATAGATACATACGTTGATATCATAAGTAGAATGCTTAAATAGCAACCATACCTCATCAAGGTCTGTTGATGCTGACAAAACACTCTCTGCAACCGACAAAATCTCGTCTCCATGATCTGTCGGGAGGCTTAACTTTATCAAATCAAGATTTACATGTACAGGAAAATATCCAATATCTATGAGAAGATTCACCGCTGCAGATGAGGTCTTCGCCAGTCCCATGGCCTTCAAAATCTAAAAGAGAGGAAGACGAACAGCATGATATGGTTTTGTCTGTTAGTTCCACTACTTTTGGATAATGAAAAATGTGTATAACCTAGCAACTCAACAGGAAAGCAGCACTAGGCCTTGAGATGGCAGTAAAAACAGAGGTGTCTACAGTAACCAAGATTGCTATTGTTACTCTTATCTAAATTCAAGAGACTGTTAATCCAATATCCAACGGTAGCGAATTACCATCCCAGCTGTTTTCTTTTGATCATCATTTTTGCAAGCATCAATAGCAAATGATTCGAGAGACTCAATCTTGTGCCGAATTTTCTCTTCAGTCTTCCATGAAGTTCTTGGGGGCTTGTCCTGAGATGGCATTTGTTTAGCAGATCTCAGTAACTGTACAACTTCCTCAAATTCCTTCTCCGCAACCTCTTTAGCAAGCTTCCTTCGCAAAAGTTCATCCACCTAATTTTTTCAGGCCAAGCAGTTAAATAAATGGAAGTCAGGAAAGCATAATGAGGCATTTATATAACAAGATGAAAGAGAAAATATCGCGAACCAACGAAGAAAGATGGGAACTTTTGAACGTAAGTCTTCAGAAATTTCCCACAAGATTATGCAAATTTATGGGAGGAGTAAACATACTAGTCCCCATTAATGTGCCTTGTGCATGGTAGTATCAAGAAGAATTAAAATATTTCATTGGTCATACCCAAAGATTAAGTACACACACATTAATTAAAAGGCATTAATGTTAAAATATCAGGAAAAACATGAAAACACTTGATGACCTTTCATCATAGAGTTTGCTTTATTTACCTTCTATCAAAATTGTGTTATAATTAAGAAAAAGTTGTTCAATTTTCAAGTTCTCTTCATTTATACACCTTAAATATCCACTATATGATCTTATGGTAATAATTTAAAGTTCAACACAAACATACAGTTTAAGCTAGTTAAAAATAAGACAATGAAAGAGAGCAAATTTCTAAATTTTAACTTTGTTCTGATTTAATACTTTCTTATTATAATGCTAGGTTGGTCTTTACTTCCTCTCTAATTAGTTTGCACACAGGTGGGAGTTGTAATTTATCAAAAAAAATAAATAAATGGTGGGAATTCATGTATTAGCATACCTCTTCATAACTCTACTAAAGAACTTCGTTCTATGAAAGAATAATCAGTATTAACCTACATGGAATTATTTGATATGGCATCATGATAATCAGGTTTCTAAAAGGATAAAAGGCTTTATATCTTCACTTCTTTATAACTGAGAAATCTCTGTGGGCCAACTAGCGCACACTTTGAAACTCGGTGAATAATGGACTGCCCCTCTACCCTTCTCCACATAAATACCCGCCCTCTTTTGTCTGCAATAGGGTCCGAGAACTCGTGACATGCACCTATGCACAGATCACAAATTACGCTCTTATCACAAGACCAGAGCACTGAGGCAAAGACCTTCATATCTTAATTTGCAAAATTGCTGAATAGGAAACTAAACACTCATACTTTCACTGACTTCTGTTACCGAATCCCCAACTCCACGGATTTACCAGACACTTCAACCAGATCAATACAAGTGTTTTACACGCTCTAATTATTTACTCATAGGTGGCGTTGAGTTGACATAGTTCATAAGACACACGTGTATAACGAGAGTGATTTTGAGTAAAAGGAGGATTAACTCAGGAATAAATAAAGATAAGAATTAGTCTTAAACAGAATTTCCCTTCCCCAATCTCTTCTTTCTTTTTTCCATTCTTCCCGTTGATAAACAAAAACTACCACCTCAAAAGAGAAATAAACTTGGCACTCTTCTACCTTCACTCAAGAAAGATAAATCATAAATAGCTTTTACAAAATTGTACTATTTACTCCAAGCATGACGGGTATTGTATAAAAATGGGAGGAACTGCTCTTTAGAAACGATCCCATTGCTGCAATAAACCCAAAGGCCTCCATCCTTTTCTCTACTTTCAGTAATAATAACCCAGAGCATCACTGCAATGGCTTCCTTTTACTTCCACCGTTCTGCTCTCTCTCTCTATTCATATTTCCTTTTGAATTTTCCCAGAAAATCAGTAAATTTTCCTATCTACAACAAAGCTTGTTTTATTGCTCTTATGCATTCAAAGTTGTCTCTCGTTTGAGATGCATATTATTGCAGTTTCGCAAATACATATCATATCATTACATTTCCCTCATATTTAACACATTAGAAGTTACTTACTCCCTCTATGCCAACTAACATATCACTGTATCCTTATTCTCGTCAACTAACATATGGGCATATAGGCTGATTGAATCTATCAGGTTTCAAAGATAATTCTATTCATATAAAGCAAAAGAAACCTGTCTGGGCTCTTCAATCCTAGAACAACTTCAGACACATATAACAGATAAAAGAATGGAAAAGGCCCATAAAAGAGAAAATGATGTAGAAAACAGAGATGGAAAAGGAAACAGCATATAGAAACCCAGACAATGTCCAACCATATCAGACCAAATGAAAACAGATGATGCATTCTTAAAGAAGGATTAACTTAGGGAAGATTATATTATACCTGGGCAGCAGTCCGAGGTCCGTATAAAGAGTAAAGACTTTTTGACTCCAGAACTGAGAAGTACACCTCATCTCTTGATAACAACAGGTGGGCGCAATAGCTCTCAAGAGGCTCCGCACTACCAAAAATCATCTGGTAGAAAGAACAAAGTTCACTAAAAGAACAATGAATGTCGATATCAAAAATTCCAGATAGAATACCTCAGCCAGCTCCTGAACTGTTACTGGTTTATTTTTCTCCAGAAGTTCATTCCATGCGAATTCAAGCAGTGCTGGATCCTATCAGTAGGCACTCAAAAATTCAGTCGTATAAAACTACTCTGTCTCTTTATCGAGTAGCATTTTCAAAACTCATTTAAACAGGAAGAGAGAACCACCAACCAAGTTATCATGAGCTTTCTGAACAAATTCTGATATTTCGGTAGGCTCAAACTTTTCAACACCAGGAACAATAAAAGTTACTTGTTGTGGCTTGATGGAGGTTGAAATCCCATTCTGCATTATAAGATATCAAGAAATAAACTAAAAATGCATCAACCCTTAAGGAGTAAAAGCCCAGTAATGTATTACAACAGTCACATTAGTTTGTCTTTCTAATGACAGTGGTGTACAGGAAAGCTTGGGCGCACCTCGACTATTCGACCGGATACCTGCTACCTCCGGCCAAAACACACTACAGGGTAATCTATTAGAATGAGCACATTAATTATTTATCAGTACCTGGTCTGAGACCATCCAATTCTTTTTGCCATCAGGTCTAGTGGCAACTGCTAGTAACACCCTCTCAGAATCCTTCTTGAACTCAAGCAGTAGCCCTTTTTGTAGTGTCCCCTTTTTCACCTCAAGAAGCTCTCCCGTGGTTGCTAATTCCAACCTATAAAAATTCTACATTATTCATTCCTGAGTTTACAGTTTAAAAAAAAATAAAAGGCAAAAAAAAGGCAAGGGAAATTTGCACTTTTAGCCCTCAAATAAGCATATTTTAACCTTCAATTAGTTGAAATGTGCACTTTTCATCCCTTTGCTTGTAATGATTAACCATTACGCCATTCAAATACTCATATACGATGTTAAGTTTATACTGTTAATCCATACTTAATATTGTTCTAAAGGGATCAAAAACACACATTCTAGTAAGAGTTTATGTTATATACACCGTCTCTGTAAAGATATTTTTTTATGCTATCAGGTCGCTAACGGATATCTCTAGGTAGGCCTCCAGCAATTTGGATTGATGATATTGAAAGTAAGGCATGTAATCTGTTACAACAAATGTGACCTGATAGTGGAAAAAACCATTACGCTGACGGTGTATATAACTTAAACTCTTTAGTTAGTTAAAGGTTAATTATACTTAGTCATATTACAAGGACCAAAATTAGAATTTTCAATAAAATGAGGGACCAAAGTGCAATTATCTCTAAAAAACAACAATTCTACAAAAACATGGGAAACGTTAAAGAAGAATAAACATCAGTACTACAAGGATTTTAAAGTTCATGCACTAATCCTGTATAGAATTTTTACACTATCATGTGCCATTTACCTGTTTTAATAAGTAACCTACCTAATCCCACTTGTTATAAACGGTTACCTCTAAATATTTCATGAACAACCTGATGGTGTAAAAAATCATGTAAACTGACAGTGTACAATACTTAAAACTCATATTACAAAATGTGAAGTGGGTCGGTTACCTATAAATATTTCATGGATAACCTGATAGTGTAAAAAATCGTGTACACTAGCAGTGCATACTCATATTACAAAAGGTGACATGATACTGTAAAAATCTTTACACTGACTTTATATATAACTTAAAACTCTTACAAATAACAACAATTTGATAAAAGAGTTTCAAGTTATAGACCGTCGTCACTGTAAAGAAACTTTTACACTATCAGATCAATCAAATGATATCTGCACATATATTAAAGTAGAAATGAACAAGAGTACTACTAAATGAGGAGTAGGTACTTGCTGGTAGTCTACCTAATCTCACTTTTTATGAACGGTTACCTATAAATATTTCATGAATAACTTGACGGTGTAAAAAACAGTGCAAAGAACTTAAACTCATATTATAAAATGTAACATTATAGTATACAAATTTCTTTATACTCACCGTGTATATAACTTAAACTCTTACAAATAACAACAATTTAATCGACCGTCACTGTAAATAAACTTTTATACTATCAGGTCAACTCGAACGATATCTACAGGTAAATAAAAGTAGAATGAACGAGAGTAGAATAGAATGAGGAGAAGGTACTTGCTAGTAGCACGAACTCTGGTTGCGCCACGTGTACGCATAGAAGCAAGTTCTTCCATAACCATTTCAACGAGGTTGTGAACTGAATAGCTCCGTACATGTCTGCTACTGAGAGGATAACGGAGAAATGAATGCAAATTTGAACGTTTTCTAGTTCGAGTTGAGGCTGTGGTGGTGAATTGACGGAGACGGGAGATGATGAGTGGCGGAGGCTGCGGCGTTGCGGCGGAACGGAAAATAACGCAGGTGTTCATGGCGCGAACCGCCATTAGTGGGGGGAAAGTGAGCTACAAATTGGTGGTTGTGGTAGTTGTAGAGGTCATCTGTATGTTAAAAATTGGGGGGATTTGGATCGAGGAAATGCTTGTTTGTATGAGATATGGGGGTCTATTGTGTTTTCACTACAATGCCCTTATATCAAATGGTTGTTTTTTTATTTTATTTTAAGTCGTGTTTGATATCCAATCCGAGGCGGATCTAAAATTCGACGAGGACGGGTTCGCTACTGTTACGGGTGGAATTCTCACATCCCAAAAGTAGTGGGCGAACTACTTTCGTCGAAAAAATTTAGTGTGTATATAAGTAAAATATCATTTTATATGATGATATATTGAGGAAAAAATCATATTTAAGGGCATCCCTACTTCTAATTATAAATGAATCATTGTTTGACCAAGTGCACCATTTATACTTTTAAAGTATGAGTTTTCCGACATCATATTAGACATATTTAAAAAAAAATTGTACATAATATATTTAATCTCATCGAAGAACTATGGTTCACGTGAACCGGTTTTAAAGGGCAGATCCACCCCTGTATCCAATTCAAAACTAGACTAATTTGAATTCAAAGTCAGTGAACTGCTCACTCTTTGTATGTTAAGAATAGAGGAGTAGTTATCGCCCTATCATAATTTTTGGTGATCCCTCCACTAATTGTTTGAGAATGTAAATGTTGTAAAGTAAAGATGATTTATTAATCAAAAGCTGAGAAAAACTATATTTCAATAGCAAATAAGTTGGTTGAGAACTTGGGATAAACAGTATATATCCTTAAATTAGTTTGTTTTCTCGACTTAATGACTCTTCCACTAAACAAATTTACTACTGAGATCATGTGGTTGAAGTCCCACTTCTTCATATTTAGACCTTGTTTCTTAATATTGTTATTGTTTCATGTTACTTCTTAGTATGCTCTTCAATACCGTTAGGATAACTAGTTCTCCTTCATAGTTTTGTCACAAATGATACACACGAATCTTTTTATGGCTGTTCTTCCTCCTACAATCTCATGCCCTCTTTCTTTTACTGAAGATTGGAATTTCAAGTAACCAACATGCTTCAATTTTCTAATTTGTTTTATTAAGTTAAATTGTTTCCCTTACTATAGCTGATTTTATAATTTTGCATAAATTCACATAGTATGTTTGGTAACCCCTCCATATCTGGTTACTTGGTTTCCTATTTACTATCCTCTTTATATATTTCCCATGTTCACTATATGCATCTTCTCTATTACTGCAACTAATGGTTGAAACTTGATGGATGACGAAGCCCAACGCCTACCATCCTGTAAACCAAGGGTTGAACTCATGGTGTACGCCTCGCGGGCACATTACATGCGATGCTCTTAGCATTTGATCATAGCGCTGGAGCAAATTAAAGGCACTTGTTATCACTGAGATGTGTATAACTTTTTACTATATAAGAATGATGTCCAATACAAACAGTTGAATGTATGATTAGTAAGACATGTATATGCTGCAGCAATAAGCGTGCTGCGCAATGACATCAATTTACAAATAAATTGTAAGTGATGGCTAATCAACGGCAAAGCTGACTACACAGCCCCTGGATCTGAGACGTACTTGGATTCGACAAAGAATATGATCTGGTCTTGTTGCTGTTGGAGCATGACAATGTAAGCTGGTTACCTGTTTGCTCAGACTGCAAGAACAAAATTCGGTTCAAGTCGCCAAATGATACAACACCAGTCTTAACGCTAAACTAAAAAATCAGCATAAGGCATCCAACCCTGGTCTTAACGCTATACTTGCTTTCAGAAGCACCAACCTCTTCGTTTAATTGTTATAAAGTCTTAAGAGATTAACACGCCCTTAAAATGTTGTCAAGAAGATGTTTTTATAGAAAGTATAGTGTGTGCAGCTTTACATAGCTATGGAAAATATCCGGTCATCTAACCTAAGTTCTGTAACAGTGGAATTCGAAAATGATTGTTTATGTCACGATAGTGAAGACGCATTATTCAGATTTGCGAAATGAGAAATTGATGAACTACTTACCATACAGGAAACAGGCTCTGTGTTGCAACTCCACCTTGAAGTAGGTACACAACTCATATAATGGCACCAAGAACAATGATCATTTAAATCTACTCCACGGAAAAGCATGACCAAGCCAGCGGTAAACCTACATCAAGGAGAATATTGTTTATTTGCCCAGTTGTATGGCTAAAAACTAAGGCTTTCAAGAACAAACATAACCAAGTTAAATCAACTTCTTTATCTGGGCTACATATTTTTTAACCACCTTAAGTTTTGCCGCTAATGAAGTGCAGCATGACATGTTTTATTCAAATTCTTGGTGTCTGCCGACCTAAATTACACATTTTGCAAACCTGATACAAGATTGTCAAATATATCCCAAGCTTCTAGTTTAAAGGCTAAAATTGTCAAAATCATGGAGATGGAACCATGAAGTGATTGACAACACTAGACTAGAGTAATGGAACCTACATCCTACAAACTAAATAACATGCCACTTAGATTTTGCAAGCTAGGCACATGGTGTTGTCTGCAGTTGCTTGGCAACAAATAAGTGCTTCTCTAAGTCGAGATCCATCAATTAGAAGTAGTCTAACAACTATCAATCAAGTCCTGACTCCTGGAACTGTTAACTGAGAAACATCCGAGGGCCCGTAGTGCACAATTCGGAACTCGGGAATAACAGGAATGCCAGGCTTTTGTTTGCAGTAGGGTCTGAACGTGTGACGTGCGTTTGACGCACACATCACAAATTGCACTCTTACCATTAGATCAAAGCCCATGGGGCAACAAGTTACTTAATACTATAATTTCTGATAAGTAAAATGAAAACAGCTTAGTTTTATAAAGATTTGAAGGCATATGCCCAACATTAACATAGAGAGACGTGCTCCTCCTACCAACTACCAAAACTTCCTTCCCTTCCAAAAAATAAATGGATAGTCCTACAACCTGCTAGCTTACTGGGCTAATAGAATCAGGTCAGGACTCTAATATAGAACTTTGGTACTCAAACTCTGAACCATGGGAAGTCACACCATGGTTCAAGGAAAATTAGCAACATAAGTTTCATCAAGTCACTACCACAAAATTTGTCACTCCACTTAGCACTCATTGGGTTCACAATACAATTCACTTCTATCGTATAGCACAAATGACCAGCATCAACAGAGGAAACTTTAATAGGAACAACATTCTTCGTATTCTCTTCTTCTTCTTCTTCTTTTTTTTTTTTTTTTTTTTTTTTTTTTTTTTTTGTCTTTTGCTTTACTTTTTCAAACAGGAGCAGAAGCAAATAAAAGATATAAAAAATGTCAAAAGAGGCTGGTGAACTAGACAATAAACATGATATAAAAGAGTGACTTGCGTGAATAATAAAACAGCGTATTGTAATACCCCACCACCAAATAAAGAAACACAAAAAGGAAAAGTCCTTTTTTGGCACTTTTTCTGCAACAAATTAAAACATGCCAAAAAACAAGGTACAGCACTGAAGAGACTTACCCACTTATCAGAAGGATAAGAGAAATAACCCATAGGACCAACTGATAAACCTTGAATTTAGGTTTAGCCGTTGCTGAAGAATATGCACTGGATGCATATTTCTGGCTGACCCAACCAAACTGGGGCCGGATCAGAAATACGAAACCAAGAAGAAAGCCAGACATAAATCCTCCAAGGTGAGCAAAGTTGTCAACATGTGGGAGAATTCCAACAGCCAGATTTATGACAATGATGACCACAAGGGTCACTAAAACTGCAAACTGTAGAAAAAAGGAAAACAAGGAGCCAAAAAAAAAAAAGGTTTTGTAAGCTGATTGGTGCTCAATCAAGTCATCTCCATTAATGGCAGTTGTGATAAGAACTGTTCGAGAATTACCTTATTGGCATATATAGTCCAATTAATTATCAGCTCAGAAAGCATGCTTCCCAGCAATCCAAAAAGTGCACCAGAAGCACCAACAGATATATTTGACTTAATAAATAGAGCTGAGAACAAGCTGCCACCAAGTCCGGCAATGATATAAAGCAGGCCAATGCGTACTACGAAACACAACAATGAAAAATAAGCAAAGAGTACTCCGCTACTATTGAATAACAGGTCAGGGATTACATTCACCACACAAGCTAAGATTTAGTTGAGAACCAAAGGTGGATAAGCAGGTTCAACCAAACGCACTGCATTCGGCTCAGACCATATAAACATTTATGGAAAAAATAAAACGGATATACAATATGTGTGTGTGTGTGTGTATGGGGGAGTATAAAATAGACTGCATTCCACCAAAATTGAGGACTGAAAAGAAGCCAGCATTCTACTAAAACCAAGAAACCATTTAATCTTTTTTTACTGATAAGCATGTCTCGTTTTTTGGTAAGCCTGACAAGCAGGTCTTAATTTCTGCTTTCTCAAACTCTAATAGCAGCTAAAAGCCATGAGCTTATAATTCTAGTGACTAACAAATGAATGAAAGTTAGCGACTAAGTTTTTGCTTCTGGAATAGTAGTACTTCTAGAAATGCAACATAACATCTTATTATGAATCTGCAACAAAATAGTAGTTGTTAAATCTTTGATAGGAGTGAGAAGTAGAGCAAAAGGTAAATGTAAATGCAGGTAAGAGCTCTGAATATTTATAGGAGTATAACATACCAAATCCAAATTCTCGCTCCAGCCGGATGCCAATCACTAGAAGACTCAGCATGTTGGCCAGTAAATGAAAAACTCCACCATGCAACCACATGCAAGTAATAAGGCGCCACCCTTGATGTCCGTGGACCACCTTATTCACATCTAAAGCACCCATCTTCTCTAGTCTAAACCAAAAAGAAAAGATAAACAGCTTTAAAATGTAATTTGGTGTTTCTATGTTCCAATGTAGCTTACCTTAAAGCAAAAAAAATGACTAGAGTAGAAAAGCAACAAAAAAGAAGAATGCCAAAAACTCATTCAACAACCTTAATGCAGTAAATGAACAACATGTGTCAGTAATCTGGCTGACAAATAAGAAAGTGTATGACTAGTCCAATGTACCAGCTCATACGTGGAACGATGATGATTGAATGTATTAAAATAGGATGAGTTAGACCTATAATCACCTGAAGGAAGTTTCCTAAAAAGACCTACAATCTCTTGAATCCATGTGATTTTGGTGAAGAACAAAACACAATGGAAGCAAAGTATCACATGCAGTAATACCAATAGGTTGAGGATAGGTTTAATTGCTATTGACTCACATACCAGTGCTTGACATGCACGTAACATAAATCCTGTTCTAGAATAATAATAATCATCTAAAAGCCCTAGACCTACGCACGTAACATGCTAGCAACTCCTATGCCTCAATAATTCAATCTTTCCCTTAGGAATAGCTGGAACTTTTTCTCATCATTTGTAGTCCAAAAATTCCTCATTTGATGTAGTTAAACACGGATATAAGGAGTCCTCTTAATTGTCCACCACCAACCAATTCAATAAGAAGTATTTTGTTTCTTCTTCTTCTCTCTTTTCACAAAACTAATATCAGCTTGCTGATTGCATCAGCAAAAACGGTAGCATCAAATGATTAAAATCTATGCTCTAGAATGTCCCTCATCAGTTCAAGTTGATAAACAAACACAACTTATAGGATCCTAGGTTTTTGTCTTCGGCAACAAAGCTTAGCAATCAACTCAAAGGAGTCCCTAAAATTCCCAAGCCAAAACAACTCCTGCCAAAAGTGGAACCTTGCTGATAGTTCCCTCCCTTAGAAAGCTACTTGGAAATGCAAAATTTGCAAAAATAGTTCAACTTTCACTTGCTCTGGTGCAAATAAGGTTATCTTCACTCAAGAATACACCTTCATATGAGGTGCAACATATTTGACAAAAGATGCTGCATGTGTAAGAGGAAGAACCAGCAAACGATTCACTTTCATTTCCGCATAACGGTCAAGTCATTTTCTGTTCAAATTTCCACTCTTACTTGGTACAAGATGAAGCTGTGCAAACTATGAAAAAAAGGTTCCTCATAACTTGGTGTGGATCCTCACAAAGAGAGAGAAAAAAAGAATGCCTTAAGAGCTATCAGGCACAGCATTGAAGGCAATACTGAAGAGCATGTGCAAATTCTCTTTCGATCTGGCTTACTTACTGCACCTCCCGCGTGCTTAACTCAATCTGTACCAATAAAGTCCTATTTTCCAATAAACCTCAAAGGATAAAATCCTCTTTTCCAATAAACCTCAAAGGCTACCTAGAGTGGTGTTACTCCCCTCCCCCTTCTTCTCTACAAAACCTTATAAGCTCATCAAAATAACACCTATCGTAGTGCGGCCTAGCTGGCTCTTGAATAATTGATCAAAAAGAGTACACCTCATCTTAATCCCTCTAATAGCTTCAAGGCTCTTAGGAATATAAATGAAAATAAAGAACTTCAACGTGTGAATATATTGACGCTTCCACACATTCCCCCAAGAAGTGGCATAGCCACGTTTACCGAAGATGATATACTGTATAGAGGAGTGAAAAATCTTTTTTATGTGCATATATATAAATTGTTGAATCTCCTGGACACAAGAAAGCATTTCATTTAATCCCCCATAATGAAATTACTGCCTTCGCCACTACCCAGGTCCCTTCTCCCCCTTAGGCCGTGCTGTCCATCCACTAATTCACCAGGAAACCTGCTACAGCCAACAAGTAGAGGTGCTAATAAACCTGTCCACCAACAAACTTGAAATCTAACGGCTTATCTCCTAAACCTCAATCACTCATCCATCCCCTATTGCGACTCTACACGGGGATTTTTTTTTTTTTTTTTTTGGGTCATGATGGTGGTGTTCAAGTCAGCTTGCGCTCACATCAACTATTCCACCTGCTACCTCCGCTAGCACAGGTACTGGGTAATTCTCAAAAAGAGGAGTATGAATACACCATAAAGCTAACATACTTCACAAGCAAATACATTGATTATCAGCTTGCGCGCACCTCGACTATTCCACTAGATAACTACTATCTCCGGGTACCAAGTAACTCTTAGAAAAAGGAGCATAAGTACACCATAAAGCTAACAAGTTTCACAAACAAATACATCGAATATCAACTTATAGAAGCAACAAAGTAGGGATAAAATTATCTCCTAAGCCTCAACCACTCATCCATTCCTTTTCGAAGTCCACATGGGCACTTATCGTTTCTTCTCCTATCTTTTTTCTAACGATGATGATGTCCAAGCCAACTTGAACGCACTTCAACTATTCCACCAAATACCTGCTACCACTCGCCACTACAGGTACCGAGTAACTCTCAAAAGATAAAGGAGCATAAGTACACCATAAAGCTAACAACTTTCACAAACAAATACATTGAATAACAACTTTTTTTTTATAACCGCGGTGTCTAGGCCAGCTTGCGTGCACCTCGACTAATTCCACCGGATACCTACCACCTACCGCCTCCCACCGGCAACAAGAACCAAGTAACTCCATCCACCAAGGTAGATGGGAAGAAAGACCTAGAGTTTTTTGTCTCTGCAAGAATTTGAACATATGGTTCTCATCCCACTTCATCGACCACTAGGCCACACCCTGGGTGTCTAAATAACAACTTAAACAAGCAATAAAAAAGGCATAAGAAAGAGATACATACGTGTTAGAAGAAGGACCAAGAAGAGGATTTTCACTGAAAGGCTGAAAGGAAAACCTGCCCAAGAAACCAGCAACACAAGAAACAGAGTTGTGGGGACAATTATTAACAAACATGGTCACTAAAAAAGTAACCACATTGATAATAACAAATGATGGTATTAACCATGGAAACCATTTCTTGAAATGCTTTATTTCTCTATAAATAACAGGTGGTCTTGTTGTATTGTTTGTTGACTCTACTACTGGATGAATTGAATTAACTCCTTTTTTTGAATGGACCTTTATTTGGATCTCCGGTTGTACTCCGGCCATCTCGCCGGAAAATCAAGAATGGGTTGCCGGAAAATCAAGAATGCTGAAAGTTTAGTTTTTTAGGAGGTTTGGGGGGGGGGGGGTGTTAATGTGGCTTGGAAGATAGCATAAAGTCAGGTTGATTGATTCATAGGAAGATTTTATTAATTTGTTTGCTTTTCTTTGCAGGCGAACTATAGTTTAGTTTTTCCTACACTCTTCACCTTTTGTAGCTATTTTTTTTTCTTTTCCTTTTTGTTTTTTCTTTCTTTTTTTAGTTTCCCATTTGATGTTTGATTGTATTTGTTTGGACTATCCAAAAGTGTATATGGATATGTCGGATTCTTCAAAAGAGTGCGGCAGTAATTTAGATAGTTTGAGCTACTTATTGTAATAGAACGATACGATACGACCGATAACAATCATTACTGTGTTATCCTTTGGAATTAACAATTTCATGACGAAGATGATTACATTTTCATTTTGTATTACTACCTTTATGGTTACTTTTACAATAACAATAATATACCCGATAAGTTTTTATAAGTAGGGTCTAATACTCTAATGTGTACGCAGACTTTACCCGCCACCTTGAGTGAGATAGAGAGGTTGTTTTCTATTGACCGTCGGCTCAAAAAAATAATTTTAAAAAACAAGTTTGAAAAAAAAAAAGATAAAGATATAAGAATAAAATATAAAGATTAAAATAAAAAAATAAAAAATTAATAAAAAACAGTGACATCTAGTATTAAAGTTAACCAAGGTAAATGAACCAACACTTTATTTATGATCTTCCGAACAATCTTTTTCCTACGAAGTTCGAAATTTGAATATGTAAAAATACTTTAGGCAAGTTGATTATGTAACTAAATTTATAGTGTAATCTAATTTCCAACATGAAATATGACACATCTTGCGTTTAGATTTGATTCTTTTGTTTGATTTGGGGAGAACTATTTTTGGGTTTAGTTTTTTTGTATTAAAGAAATGTATACTTCTGGATTTTAAATTGTTATGCAAGAACTAATTCTTTTAATTTGAAAAGAAATTGATGTGTTTGATAAAAATATCAATAAAACCTCAAACATGATATCCACTTACATTAGGATGAAAATTGATACTAACAATGAAATGGTCGAAAAGTATTCTGTCTTACTATTTTCTTGTTTGATCTATTCAAATTATTGTGTTTGTTCTATGCAATTCAATTGGTACAAAATATTCTTGTACATAACTTTTTCATTAAGTCAAATTAATCTGAATACCTTCGTATCTATTGTTCACCTCTATAGAGCGTTCAGTGTAAAATAATTATCAGGTAAAGATATATAGATAATCTTATTTATTCATTAGTAATAATCTCAAATACTAAAAAGATTGATGTGGTAAAAGGGGAAAATATATCACACAAATATTTATACCATGTACGGATCTTTTTTATTGGTTCTAATCTTAAACGGAGATTTATTAATATAGATTGCATGTTTTAATTTTTGACTTATTTAATTTGATATAAACATCGAAAATACATAATTTTTTGGATTTACAAAATCAAAATTTGGATGAAGATGATCACATTGAGGCTGGATGTCATTGGAACATGTCGACTTGTTTCATGAAGTATGAACAACATTGGATTCTATAACAGAAAATATGTCGGTCATGTGTACTTGCCATTGTTTCTTTATTATTTTGAACTACTCCTAATACTTTGCTGAGTGTGTAGATAAATTATACAGAAACTCACACTTTCTTAATCCCAAAATTTTGGTATGGATCTTTTGAAGTTCAAATAGATGTTTTATTTAATTTATAAGAGTGTATATTAATTTGTAATATATTAATGATAAAAAATAATTTTTTTCGTTATCACCCTCATAATTAATAATGCTTTACTAATTGATGCATTAATTACTAGTAATACATACATGGGGGATAGGTTCACTACATCTCTTGGTATTCTTGTGACACGACCCGGAATCCGGTTAGGCCGTGCGGGCACCCGACATCCTCCCCTAGACCCGTCGGGCGAACCCTTACCAATTAAATCAGGAAAATAAATATAACAGTTTACAAATAAGGACAAGACTTAAAATAAAAACACAGACATACTGATACCTCTAAGCTGTACAAAAGAAATTACAGCTGACTACCCAACATGCTAGGTTTAGGGCTATCCAGACCAGACATCTAAGAGTACAAAAGAAGACAGATACCTCCTGAAAATGCAACTGAAATAATGAACAATAAACTGGTGGCCATCCGGAATAAATCTGGCTCACCCTGACAGCTGAAGTCGTCTTCGCTCCTGAACAACGCGGCGAACTCAATCCTGGAGCGAACCTGCCGAAACGAAATAGATAGACAAGAAACAAACAACAAACAAGGGTGAGTCAAAAGGACTCAATAAGTGGGGCAGACTAGCCACCTCAAAGAATAGGATAGCTAGCCAGGGAGAAGAAACAGATAAACCAAATTCCTTTTATTTAAATTATAAAAAGGCAGAGCCAGATAACAACCGGAAACACGTAAGAAACTTCTAAACTCAACCAAGGGTGCGTGACAGAAACATATCAACAAATAAGCGATGCACATATAAGCAGAACAGTAGTCATGTACCGCAAGTCTACACAATGGTATGAATTGAGATGAAATGAAATGAAGTGAGATGAAATGAAATGAAATATGATGCAAAGGGTCACATGTGCCCGTCGTCCCATCTCGAAGCGGAATACTCCTGCATTCGAGGGGAATCCAATCTGATAACCAACTGGAGCGGAATACTCCTGCTCCTGGGGCGGAATACTCCTGCACCCGATATAATATAAACCAGAGGCGGAATACTCCTGCACTCTCTTGGGGCGGAATACTCCTGCACCCGATATAATACAATGGAGCGGAATACTCCTGCTCCTGGGGCGGAATACTCCTGCCCTCAATATGATACAATGGAGCGGAATACTCCTGCTCCTGGGGCGGAATACTCCTGCCCTCAATATGATATGCAATGTAATGCATATGAATGTCATATAATGCAAATGAGTGCAATGTGATGCAATAATAACCCTTCACCGGCGCGGGACTCTCATCGACAACCGGGAAGTAGATGCCAACTCACAGCCAGGGTACCATGCTCAGATCGTCATTGCAATACCAACAATAGGACATAACATATAATATACAATGTAAATCCAAAGCTAAGGCGTAATGAGTACGCCTATCGGCAGCTACACACGTAAGGAACACGTGGTAGAAAATCCACGAGGCCAGGTGCCTCCAAAGAAATGGATATAAACACTTACCTTTCTCAAAAGTTAGCATTGCGACCAACAGCCGCGTTATTCTTTGAATTCATTGCCAAACGATCCCACTGTGATCAATAAGCAGAAAAATATATCACATTAGGCTAAAGGCTTCATTCCTCACATCTTAGGGCAACCCAGGTAGGAACCTGATACCCTATTCGCATACGCAATACGCAGGCCAGTCCTATATACAGGGTTTAAGACCACATAACCAAATCCCAAATAAATTATATTTATAAGTTGCCCATAACTCGCTGAGCACGAATACATAATCAATTTCATTATCGGGGTCCATTTGACCCTTTAAACTATCAATTTACATCATTAGGGCGATGTCTAATATTCCTATTTTTACCGCAAAAATATATTTAAACACACGTAATAAACTCAAATACTATATTAGGATCATTACCTGAATGTTTTAGGGTGAAAATTCTACTTTTCTCCGGCCCCTTTTCTTATTTTCTGACATTTTTTCTGATAAGTTTCTCTGTTTTCTCGTTTTCTCTCATTCTGTTCATTTTGCTCCTTTTTGGTTCTCTTTCTGTCGTACTACTAGTATTACTTGGTCCTTAGCTTAACCCACCGCCCACATTTATTTCATATTTCATTTTTCCTTTTTTTTTTTTTTTTTTTTTTTTTTTAAATTCGCTGCTACAATAAAAATTAAAACGGTACCCTACGATATTCGAAATAATTCCAACTTTTGCATACAAGTTATAAAAAATATATGTAACATACTCGCGAAGGTGGATCTCAAATCAGACTCCCGAAACTCAAGATGCGAATTTAAATGAAAAGAAGTCAAATTATTTAACTTTCGGCAATTTAGCGGAAACTAGCCGAACAACATCGAAATTCAATTTCGAAAGCTTACAAAAATCACAAATAATCATACGAACTTAACGGCGCTTTCGGATTTCGAATCGGAGCTCATTCGGCAAAAACCGAGCTCGAAAATCTCTTTTTAATATTTATCGCCAATAAAAACTGCAACCTTCTTCCGATGCCTACCAAACGAGGTCTGATTCAGCTCAAATTTTACAGACAGGTCCTAATGGACATTACGAGTATTTTAAAATTATCGGCACGCCAATCGGAGTCCTAACTTCCGAAACGACTGACCGAGGTCGTTTCATTCTCCTCCACTTAAACTCTCGTTCGTCCTCGAACGAGCTTAAATCTAAGGAAAAATTCATGCGGATAACAAGAGAACTTGCACGACCTTCATGAGCTACTCCAAGGACATTATTTCCTGATTACAGAATCAGAGTTATAACACACATATTGAACTCTTGGATAAAAACATAGCTGGATAATATCATAACGCCATTGCCCAGCTTATTCTGACTATACTGATCCTTCCTCGATCACGAGAGGAGAGTTCTATATTTTCGAAACAAAGATACACGGAACTTTGAATGGGTTAACATGATTCAGCCGACAACTACCTCTTCGATATACCTTTCGATATAGAACAGGTCGATGGAATTAAGAATTAGCCCACGCTTGATACAATAGGGGAAGCTTTTGAAGTACCTTGTTACTACACACTATAGAAGATTTGATGCAAGCTATATTATTTTTACAAATGCACTATACAACATCTCAATTAATTTAGTATTACCTTTCAGTATTTGGAGGAAGACTCCTCCACTTAAAGCACAAACTCATGCAGCTATTTGAAAGGAATAACCATCCTCGCACAGTCTGCTGGACTAAAGAAGATTTAGCTAAAAGCTGAACGTAGGTAGACCTAAGCTACCAAACTAACCTTTCGAGTTGCCAAACAGCTGCAACTCTCGAGTTCACAATTCCATACCTTTGTCGTAAACACCACCGCCTGATGGATGGTACTTCTATATAAAAATTTCGGCAGAGTTTCCCCTGAAACTGGATGATCCGCAAAAACAGAACCAGCACTATACTATACATGGGAATGGATACCCGGATAAACTGAAATCCAAAACAATAATATGCTTACCCCGTTACAATAACACATACTCTGGCTCAACACAGGAAACATCACAAGCGGCTACCAACTACCCAAGCTCACTGGTGCCGGACGAAGAAGAAATGGAAATGGACCGAGGATAGAAATAACTAGAGCTTCAGGAAGTTCATTTTCTTCTTTGCTTGGCTACCAAAGCTAGACACTTACGAGTCATGCTAGCCAAAGAATCACAATTGAAGGAATGGATATTAAATTAGCTCTATGGAACAACATCCATGCCAATTTAACCTCCCAATAAGAATGAAACTCTGACAATTTACCAGGAACCCTTTTATAACCCAGATAAGCTTATAGGATAACATGATTTACTAGCATTTTGAACCAAGATGAGATACACAGATCGAATATTACTTACTAATCAATTTGCACCGGAAGAAACTATAACACTTTCGGATGGTGACGAATTAGGATCCCATCATCCTACCAACATTGAATTTCGAGGTAAGAGGAAAACTGAATTGACATAATAACAGAAGGTGGCGTAACAAGATGCCAAGCAGAAAAATACCGATACTCACTCACAAATCTCTCACATTTAAACCAGATAAACTAGTAGAGTCATCATAAATGCCAAAAATAAATCATATCAGAAGCTCACCCTCTACCGCAATAGATTCTTAATAGAAAAAAATATCCAAGGACGCCATGGAAACATGATATGACAAACCATTCCCAGATCGATCGGAAGAATCGAATCTTACTCACATTTGAGGGAAGAAGAAATACTTGGGTCTACTACATCGGATACCTCAGCATCCTGCCAGACTAGCAGTTCATAAAACTGCCTCTGCGGCTGAGTTGAGCCGCTACCCTGATAATTACTTCTAGAGGAATCTCTACCACCACACTCTCAACCTCTACTGGATGGTGGCATTTCTCTGGCTGATTGAGATCTAAATGAAATCCCCTGCGACTGCGCAGATGCCTAATAACGAGAGAAAAGATGACTGCCTACTTGTCGGAGTAAGGAAAAATCTTCAAAGGATAGCCAGACTCACTACAATGATACCACATTTTCGCTGAAAAGTGGAAGCTGGAAAAATTGTTGATAGCTACAAAGAGAAAAAAAACTGGGTCTAATATTAAAGAACTATTGGCGCACTCTAAGAATCAAGTGACATAAGCTGAGATAACTTGGAAGGTGACCTCCCAAAATAATCAAAACTCTTACCTCCAAATGAGGTACCATGGTTACCCACCAGGGCCTTGGGATCTCTTACTTTCCCGCTCTAACTTATCGTATGCCTCAAACCTTCGGGCAATATTAACAACAATATCAAATGAAATCCCGACCTCAATCTCTCTAGCCATCTGGGATCTCAAGGAAAAAGAAAGATCATCAATAAATCTTTGAATCTCTTGAAAGGCTCATGGACTAGTTCAAATGCATATTCAGCCATTCTATAGAATTCAATCTCATATTATGAAACACCAATAGGCTAACCGACAGGCTACCCTGTCTAATCCACTCAAACTGGAAACACTTTTCATCTCGCTTGCTACTCGAAAGGAACTTTTCCACGAATCTAGAAGAAAATCGAACCAAGTCAGCTAATAAGAGAGCGGTCCACCAATTCAAGGCTGGACCCCTGAAACTGGAAAGAAGAATAATCAACAATATATTGCTCGAGATAACCAACAGCCTGAAGGATATGCTGATATCATTTTTTTTAAAAAAAATTCACGGGTTTATCTGATACATTTCTTAAGAATATCAGAAGGTTCAACCGCGTAAAATAATATAATCTCTTCGGACACTTGGACCGAACTGATACCTCGGCTAGCTAACCAGCCAGAACAAATGGTGGCACAACACATGCTGCATTTGGAACATATTTTACTATGGCAATATTAAGAACTAGAATAGGAGCTCCCTGAGACCGAATATCTGTATCTGCGGCAACCTGATAAGCTGCCTAGCGAATAATAGTTTTTACGGTATCTGCGTCGCCAAGATTCTCGTAAAAGCATCGTAGAGAGCAAGGGGAACCACAAGTCCCTGCTCCCTTGCCCATCGCGAGCTCGTACATCCGTAACTAGATCATCAGCACGATCGGGGCTCCATCAGTGCTAGCCCCAGGCTAGACTGCTTCGTCTTGAACCCATACTGTTTGCTGATTTATCGTACGAGGGTTTACAATTACCACGAAGGAATTAACAAAAATACTTTTGCATCCTAGACCAACGCACGATCAACAAGAAGGAAGTGAAACTTCCTAAATGCCATCATAGCCCCTCGTAGATAAGTACGGACGTCTACGTACCTATCAGCGAGACTCTACTAGACACTGTCTTAGTCTGGATAGACTCTAAACTGGGCTCTGATACCAACTGACACGACCCGGAATCCGGTTAGGCCGTGCGGGCACCCGACATCCTCCCCTAGACCCGTCGGGCGAACCCTTACCAATTAAATCAGGAAAATAAATATAACAGTTTACAAATAAGGACAAGACTTAAAATAAAAACACAGACATACTGATACCTCTAAGCTGTACAAAAGAAATTACAGCTGACTACCCAACATGCTAGGTTTAGGGCTATCCAGACCAGACATCTAAGAGTACAAAAGAAGACAGATACCTCCTGAAAATGCAACTGAAATAATGAACAATAAACTGGTGGCCATCCGGAATAAATCTGGCTCACCCTGACAGCTGAAGTCGTCTTCGCTCCTGAACAACGCGGCGAACTCAATCCTGGAGCGAACCTGCCGAAACGAAATAGATAGACAAGAAACAAACAACAAACAAGGGTGAGTCAAAAGGACTCAATAAGTGGGGCAGACTAGCCACCTCAAAGAATAGGATAGCTAGCCAGGGAGAAGAAACAGATAAACCAAATTCCTTTTATTTAAATTATAAAAAGGCAGAGCCAGATAACAACCGGAAACACGTAAGAAACTTCTAAACTCAACCAAGGGTGCGTGACAGAAACATATCAACAAATAAGCGATGCACATATAAGCAGAACAGTAGTCATGTACCGCAAGTCTACACAATGGTATGAATTGAGATGAAATGAAATGAAGTGAGATGAAATGAAATGAAATATGATGCAAAGGGTCACATGTGCCCGTCGTCCCATCTCGAAGCGGAATACTCCTGCATTCGAGGGGAATCCAATCTGATAACCAACTGGAGCGGAATACTCCTGCTCCTGGGGCGGAATACTCCTGCACCCGATATAATATAAACCAGAGGCGGAATACTCCTGCACTCTCTTGGGGCGGAATACTCCTGCACCCGATATAATACAATGGAGCGGAATACTCCTGCTCCTGGGGCGGAATACTCCTGCCCTCAATATGATACAATGGAGCGGAATACTCCTGCTCCTGGGGCGGAATACTCCTGCCCTCAATATGATATGCAATGTAATGCATATGAATGTCATATAATGCAAATGAGTGCAATGTGATGCAATAATAACCCTTCACCGGCGCGGGACTCTCATCGACAACCGGGAAGTAGATGCCAACTCACAGCCAGGGTACCATGCTCAGATCGTCATTGCAATACCAACAATAGGACATAACATATAATATACAATGTAAATCCAAAGCTAAGGCGTAATGAGTACGCCTATCGGCAGCTACACACGTAAGGAACACGTGGTAGAAAATCCACGAGGCCAGGTGCCTCCAAAGAAATGGATATAAACACTTACCTTTCTCAAAAGTTAGCATTGCGACCAACAGCCGCGTTATTCTTTGAATTCATTGCCAAACGATCCCACTGTGATCAATAAGCAGAAAAATATATCACATTAGGCTAAAGGCTTCATTCCTCACATCTTAGGGCAACCCAGGTAGGAACCTGATACCCTATTCGCATACGCAATACGCAGGCCAGTCCTATATACAGGGTTTAAGACCACATAACCAAATCCCAAATAAATTATATTTATAAGTTGCCCATAACTCGCTGAGCACGAATACATAATCAATTTCATTATCGGGGTCCATTTGACCCTTTAAACTATCAATTTACATCATTAGGGCGATGTCTAATATTCCTATTTTTACCGCAAAAATATATTTAAACACACGTAATAAACTCAAATACTATATTAGGATCATTACCTGAATGTTTTAGGGTGAAAATTCTACTTTTCTCCGGCCCCTTTTCTTATTTTCTGACATTTTTTCTGATAAGTTTCTCTGTTTTCTCGTTTTCTCTCATTCTGTTCATTTTGCTCCTTTTTGGTTCTCTTTCTGTCGTACTACTAGTATTACTTGGTCCTTAGCTTAACCCACCGCCCACATTTATTTCATATTTCATTTTTCCTTTTTTTTTTTTTTTTTTTTTTTTTTAAATTCGCTGCTACAATAAAAATTAAAACGGTACCCTACGATATTCGAAATAATTCCAACTTTTGCATACAAGTTATAAAAAATATATGTAACATACTCGCGAAGGTGGATCTCAAATCAGACTCCCGAAACTCAAGATGCGAATTTAAATGAAAAGAAGTCAAATTATTTAACTTTCGGCAATTTAGCGGAAACTAGCCGAACAACATCGAAATTCAATTTCGAAAGCTTACAAAAATCACAAATAATCATACGAACTTAACGGCGCTTTCGGATTTCGAATCGGAGCTCATTCGGCAAAAACCGAGCTCGAAAATCTCTTTTTAATATTTATCGCCAATAAAAACTGCAACCTTCTTCCGATGCCTACCAAACGAGGTCTGATTCAGCTCAAATTTTACAGACAGGTCCTAATGGACATTACGAGTATTTTAAAATTATCGGCACGCCAATCGGAGTCCTAACTTCCGAAACGACTGACCGAGGTCGTTTCATCTTGTTGACTGAATTAAATGTTTGGCGTATCGGGTGTGAGGTTGTGATCATGTAGACACGTTTTTTAGCCCCATGACTTGCTCCTTCAGGAATGCCTAATCCATAACTTTAATGCCTCAAAGAGAAACAACGATTTTATTTTTCTTTTTTTAACTCTAACTGTTTGGTAGAGTTTATAATGTTTAAGCAGAAACCCAACCTTCAGTTTGTGATGGATTTAGTCTACCAACAAGGAAAACCTCACTCGACTAGAAGAAAAAAAATCATTAGCTCCTTTCAATAGATAACTTAACAAATTTAAACATAAACAACTAAACTGCTTCTGTTTGACACAAACACATGTCATCTAACTAACTTAATTCAGACCATTCAATGGATTTGTTGCACATTCTATATTATGGTTGTACCTAACCCAACTTGTTCTGCAACTAATACATTGACTTTTTACTTCATGTTTTTCCTTCTTTAGTAAATTTTATGGCGTCAGAGTAGGGGTAGTTGTTCTAAGTATAACTTTATATTGTTGTAGGGTGGTAAGTATTTTACCATTTGCGATCAATTTTTTGAATTCAAGTCATGGAAATGAATTGTATTTAATAAGAAAATACTTTATCCTTTTCTAAGTGAGACTTTTAACAATACTATACATGGGAAGCGAAAGGAACTTATATGTATCTATTATTTATGTAGAGATGTAGCTCACCTACTTCTCGGCATATCTCTAGATTGTCGCTTTAACTTGGAAATAAAACAATGAGTCAATAGTCAAACAGGCCATGATCAGAGTACTCTATGTATGCTAGCAACAACAATATTATAGTGTGTCATTTTTTTCCTCATTTAGTTAGATCATTATTATTATAATATTGCACAAATAAGAATTTTTCGGTCATTTTTTATGTCTTCCGGTTAGATCTGGTATTCATCTGTATATTTCGTTGTATCTTAATTATTTATGCGTTGTATCCAATTATTTCTATTTTTGAATTTTTGCACAATTTTTCACTTTTTCGCATTGTTTCTGCATTTATCCACCGTCTCTAAGTTGTTTTTGCATTTCTGCATTTTTCAACATAGTTTCTGCATAATTTCTGTACAGTTTCAACACTATTTTTCGTAATATTTCTGCGTATTTCTGCACTCTTTCTATGTTTCTGCACTGATTTTGCATCTTTAGGCACAATTTCTGCACTGTTTCTGTACATTTTTGTACTATTTTTTACTGTTTCTGCAGACCGATGACAGTGGGGGCAGCAGGCGACAGGGTAAATAGGGGGAGGCATGTGAGTTGGAGGTAAGGATTTTTCTTTTTTAGTTGTTTGTAGTAACTTGTACATAAAAAAATATTGCTATGTTTTGAAATATTAATAGTATTGCTATTTTCTTGTAATAAAATGTACAATTGTATACAAGTGTAAAAAAATCCTTTATTTATTTATCATACAATCAAATTACTTATAAGTTGGTCCGATAGGTTATAAGGTGGACTAACCATCACCATATTAATAGACAACTTAGTTAGTTAGTTAACTACTACCGTAAGAATCATTTAGTGGTAGAGTTAGTTAACTTTATATATACACATTGTATGTTACATCATTATGTGATAAATTCATATGAAATGAAAAAGTTCTCTCTAAATAGCTTCTTTTCCCATTACGCTCTTCCTCAAGTAACTTAGCCTAATAGTTAAGCACACTTTGAACATGGTATTACAGCTGTAACTGATCTTTACCAGTAGAGAATTAAGTAGCTAAGACTGTGAGTTGATCATCTCTAAGTTCATAGAGCCTAAAATAGTGAAATTTACAGAGAATTTCTCTTCAATTTTTCAGTATTTTCCCTTCAATTTTCCGGGGCTTAAAGCTTGGGATTTGTGAACAATGGCTACTGCAAATGCCTCAACAAGCACCAATGCTCAGCAGCTTCAACAAATTCATGAATCACTATAATCGATCATCATCATCCTCTATTTCTTCAAGCATGTGATACTCCAAGTAACTCTCTCATTTCTACTCAATTGACTGGATTTAAAAGTTATGCCATATGAAGTAGATCTATGAGAATTGGACTACTAGGCAAAAGCAAATTAGGTTTTGTTACTAGTAAATGTCTAATGGAAAACTGTGATATTGAATTACATGACTTGTGGTAGAAGTATAATGTTATAGTTCTATCATGGATCGTGATTTTTGTAAGTCAGCTTACAGTATTGTGTACAAATAAAATGCACATAAGGTATGGAATAATTTGAAGGAAAGGTTTGACAAAGTTGATGGTTGTAGAATCTTCTATCTGCTTAAGGAGATGGTGGCCACATTGTCCTAAGGAACCTCATTTGTTTCAACTTATTTCTCCAAAATAAGATATCTGTGGATGAGCTTGATGCTCGCATTCCCATTCCAGGCTGTGCTTGCCCTGAATCAAAGGAATATCCTGAACATTTTGAGTACCATAGAATCCTGCAGTTTCTTATGGGATTGAATGAGTCCTATTACCAGTCTAGAAGTTAAATTATGATGATGTCTCAAGTTCCTAATGTCAATTAGGCATATTCATTGATCATATTTGAAGAGAGCCAGAGATCTCCAGCTAAAACTACTGAAATAAATGAAGTAACAACACTATTCACCAGTAAAAACACCATAAACTCAGACAATAACAACACTTCAAGCCAGAACTTTCATGCTTGGAACAAGTTCTCTATAGGAGGGCACTATAATTCTGGTGGTTTAGGAAACTTTTAGTCTGATTAAAAGTCTAATTCTAGGAATAATTTCAAAAGGAAAAGGATCAATGCATATTGTGATCATTGTGTTGTTCGGGGCCACTCCAGAGATAATTGTTATAAACACAAAGGCTATCCAAATAAGTATAAAGGGAATGAAGATTTTCAGAGAAGGAAAATTTTTCTATTATTTCTGAATGAATGTTACAACCTATGAGGAGGTGTATTTATATAATGAGTCCTAGAACTAAACAAGGAAACGTAATTAATTACAATAAATACAATAAGGTAAAGATGCTACTTCTATAATTAACTATCAACACTCCCCCTCAAGTTGGTGCAAAGATGTTGCACATGCCCAACTTGCAAACCAAAGTATGAAAATTCTTTTTGCTGAGACCTTTTGTGAGCACATCTACCAGTTGGTGTTCTGATGGAACATACAACAAATTCAAGGTACCATCAGTAACCTTTTCTTTAATGAAGTGTCGATCAATATCAACATATTTTGTTCGATCATGCTGAACAGGATTTTGAGCAATATTGATTGCAGTCTTGTTATCACAATACAAGGAAAGTTTCATTTTTCCAAACATTCTCAATTCCTTCAGTAACCTTCGTAACCAAAGAAGTTCACAAACCCCCTAGGCCATAGCTCTATATTCAGCTTCAGTATTGGATCTAGCAACAACACTTTGCTTCTTGCTTCTCCAAGTAACTAAGTTACCTCCTACAAAGGTACAGTAGCCAGTAATAGATCTTTTGTCATCTAAAGATCCAGCTCAATCCGCGTCTGTAAAGGCTTCTATTAGGAGGTGAGCATGCATAGAGAAAAGCAGACCTGGAGCAGACTTCAAATATTGCAAGATGTGAACATATGAGGATCTTGGGGATCATGCATGTACTGGCTAACCAAACTAACTGGATAGGCTATGTCTGGTCTAGTGTGAGAGAGATGAATGAGTCTTCCAACCAACCTCTGATATCTCTCTTTGTCAACTGACTCTCCAACCCCTGCTTGCAATTTGTGATTACTTTCAATGGGCGATTCAGTTGGCTTGCAACCTAGCATACCAGTTTCTTTCAAGAGATCCAGAATATACTTCCTTTGAGAAATAAAGATCCCTTTATTTGATCTAGCAACCTCGATTCCCAAGAAGTACTGGAGTTTTCCTAGATCCTTGATTTCAAATTCCTTTGTCAACAGCTTCTTCAATCGGGTCATCTCCTCTTTGTCATCTCCTATCATTACAAACTATGAGGAGAGTGAGTTTACCCTTTTTATGCCTTATGAATAGGGTATGATCAACATTACTTTGTATGTAGCCAAAAGAGATCATAGCTTTACGGAATCTGTCAAACCACGCTCTAGGCGACTGCTTCAACCCGTACAAGGCTTTCTTCAGTTTTCACACCTTTCCTCGACAACCCCGTACAAAGGTTGTTTGAAAAAACTAGAACCGCCATGAGCTTCCTTCTGTACTGGCGAAAAAACCCCAGTCAGCCGCTGCTGAAAATCAGTTCCCACGCGCTGTTACGGGTTGAAGGTTGAATAAAGTGAGCTGCCTATATGGCTAACTTCAGTTTGCCCATATGCCTCGACAAATTTGTTAGTGGAGGCCCAACAAACTTTTCAGACTATGGGTCTAGTAGGAGTGACTATATGCCTCAGTTAGCTGGTCATGTTCAACAACATAGTGAGGAACATATCTGAAGCAGTAGCAACACACATCAATTGTTCAAGGTGCTCCTTAACTTACTCATGAGTAATATATGTAGATTATGCATATGCTTAACATGGAAAGTGATAATACCACAACAACTATGGATGTAGGTATGTCAGACAATCCTATAGCTAGTACGAAAGCTATGAAGTGGATAGTTGATATTGGTGCCTCAAACCATATGGTAAAAGATCTTAGCTTAATTTTTAACATCAAGTCTATGTCATACCCGATTTTGGACTCAACTCGAGGCGAGTCGGGTTTCGAATTTGACTGGGTGAACTCGTTTGAGTTTAGAGTTGGAGTCGCCACCTAATATAATTTCTGAGGCGTATTAGGTCACCTAGTGTCTAAGTCAAATTAAATAAGCCTACTAGTCCATTCCAGAGATTCTATGTGGGTAAGAAGTCCAAATGACTCGGGGAAGAAGGTGTTAGGCACTTCCCCGAGTCCCACTAAAAGTGGTTACCGTCCGAGTCTAAGTTTTGGGATAAACAACGCATATTATCGTACATACTAACTTGGGAGTTTTAATGAAAGGTATATCATGCTTACACACACACGCACAAATAACTTCTATGTCCGACCTATGTTTAAGCCTAATTGCGTCCATGGCCTCTAATCTCCAAAGCCTAATCGTACACGAATAGACATTCAACTTATGTATGCGGTTAACACATTTTGAAAAGGGGTATTTACACAAACAGTCTATTTTGCAAATGATTTCGAGTTTAATAAGAAACCGAAAGGGGTTTGTTTTAAAATAAAATGTTGGCTCATTTAGGGTCGGTGTGACTCGTCATTAATTGTCGAGCCCTAACCTTAATGGCCTTTTTGTGTAGGGGTCAAGTTTTGGAAGATATATATAGGCAAGAGGGCTGTTTTTTTAAAAAACGGATTCACACAAGCATATAAATGCAGATAAAGGGGGGCTGTCGCACATAATAGTATACATATAAGTATTAGACATGCAAATATATGGTCTAAGTGATAGTCATATCTTTAGAAAAAACCTTTTAAAGTGTACAAGTGACCCCAAAGCTTTATACACCCTTATACACTATTAGATTAGTGTATAAGAGTGTTAGAGTTGTCAAGGAACATTTTCTACATATACATGCCATTTTTGAAAGGTTTACTGGGCCTGGATCATTTGTGCAAACAGAAACAGTTTAGTCTTAGCGAAACAAAACCAAATTTCAGTACTTTTCACTAATAGCCTTGATTTAAAATAGAATTCCAATCTGATCGTCATAAAACATGTTTTAAAGTAAGCAGAACCTGCGAGACACGCTATAGGCAGTAGCATTATCGTTTAAGAGGCATGCAGGTTTTAAAGACGTGCTATAATTGGCAGAATTACTCAGATTCTTAAGGAAAAATACTGTGAGCTTGATGAGGCGACACATAAAGAAGCAAGGGAGAGAGAGGGGCTCCTGTGTAGCCCTTCGCACAGTCTAGTAACTGTGCGCCCTGTTTTAAGAAAATACAATAAGGGACCTAATGAATATACACAATGGGGGCAGTCTCTAAGGGGTATGGTTCATCAGGTAAGTGATAGGCCATTCTAAGCATGGTCAAGGCTTCCCGACTTGCACCTAAGTAGCATTGTATAATGCAGCCAACAATCTGGATCAATAGTCTAAACTTAAGACTCAAAACCAAGTTGACATGGCCTGGAAACCCACAGACAAGCAGGATCCCCTCACCGGGGTCTGAGTAAGGGCCAAAATTAGTAATAGAACCTGGATACACCTCTGAGGATATCCTCACAATTCCTGCATCAATGGGTTAGCACAGAGGGCAAAGGAAGAAGCCCTGAACTGACACTGATAGGAGTAGTAGGCAGACTCTCAACAAGTATACACAGAGCATAAAAGATAGTGGCATAAGCAGTTTCAAACCAGTACAAACAGGGAAGACAAGTTTGTAAACTAGAAGCAACATGCAGTCAAGAAGAAAGAGAGAGAAAGAGTTACCTTCAGTAATGAACAAGTAAACAGAGTTGTAAATGATTTTTAACACTTGCAGAAAGCAAAACCAGAGAATCAACAAAGCAAAGGTCTTCTAGTGATGTTGAAAGACAAGCAGAAAAGAGTAAAGTGGATGCTAAATATTCTATGTGTGGGGAGAGTAGTGCAGAATATTCTGTGCCCTTACTTATGTCTAGGTCAGGTTTATATGGGTGTGAGGGGTGGGACTCAAGATTCAAACGGGTAAACCTATAAAGCAAGGGAATATTGCCTTCCATGAATAAAGGGAACACCCTTAGGTAGACTTTCCAAGTATAACCCAATTAAACTCCCAGATTTAAAGCCTATCAAATCTCAAACCAAATATGGTTCCCCCCTTACTGAACTTAAACAAGTCTAGGTTCAACAATCAGTGTATAAGCATGATTTAGGCTCAATAATAATTCGAACAAATTCTGAAAATAACCTAATTGATATCTCATAAATTATCAGAATCAAATTCCACTCATGTATCAATTAGAGATTCTCCTCTAACAAACTTAGATTTTCCTAAACAAGTAAGATAAGTCATTCAATCAGATTTTAATCATGACCACGAGAATTAAGCACTTTGACAGAGTATGAAGTTGAATTCATTGCACCAAACAAGAATGAACATAAACAATTTATGAATTGCCCCTGATTTTACATTCAGAATTTAACAGAGATGGCCTAAGGCCTAAACGATGATCATACATACACAGACATGTGAGATTTCAAGAAAACGTTTAGCTTCAATCAGTGAATTAACAAGAACAATAAACACATGGATTTTAACTAGTTGATTAGCAAATAACGCGTGACATGTTGATATACCGAAAGTGTAGGCAAGTTTTAGGCATGGATTCACATAAATCAAAACGTCAAAAGAGAAAAAAGGACGATTACCTATTTAGGTTTGGAATCAGGTTCGAATTGACCCGATTCCGGTCATGCATAGGGGTTTTTTCCTTTTCCCTCACGATGGTGTCATGTAACTTTAGCAAAAACAGTCACCGGCGTACCTTTTCCGATGACAGAAACTCACGTCGACGAGAGGTCAAATTTGACCTCCGTCAAAACACCCAAATAGCACCAAGGTTTTGTAGCGGACAGTGAGGGTAACACAATGGTGTCATTTTTCCCAAATTTCTCCGGTTGAAATGGCCGGAAAATCGATCAGGAGAAGACGGCGATTTGAATCGCCAAAAGGAGAGAGAGAGGTGCGGCTGAGGGGTGTGGGGGTAAATGGGGATAGTTTTGAGGGTTTGGGGGTTGTATAGTTAAAAGAGGAAAATTGTATCTTGGCCGTCGGATCGATATCGTAGACAGCCATGATTAGGCCACGTAGGCAGGTGATGTGTAAAAAAAGCTGATGTGTGTAGGTGACATGTAATATATGTATTTATGTATATATGTTGTATAAATATTATGTAAATGGGTATAAAATGGTATTAAATGGGCTTAAAAATATAGAAAAATTAGGGAACTAATTGTAAAATGCTAAAAAGGCTAAAATGCATAAAAATTATAATTTTGAGGCTTAAAACAATTTTAGATAATTTTGCCAAAATAGGAGTAATTGCCATGGTTGTAAAAAGTGGCTAGGAGTTGAGACGATACTTTTGAAAATGGCCTCAATAGCCGGGCTATTACAAGAAGGTAATTTGCAAAGAATGGACGAGGTAGGAGTGGATACATGATTGTGTGCAAAATTCAAGAATGATTGATTTTGAAAATTCAACAGTCTATAGCTAAGAAAAATGATCGAAAGGTATATTTACCCACAGGGTCACAAGCAAAAGTTAGCCATATAGGAAGCTCACTTGTATTCCATGGACTTGAAATCAGTAATGTGTTGTATCTCCCTAAGTTCAAATATAAATTGTTATCAGTTTCAATGTTAATAAGGTAATTGGGATGTTCAGTTCAGTTTTACCCTGATTTTTTGTATTTTTCAAGACATCTTAGTGGAAAGGTGAAGGGGATTGGTTAGCATGAAAATGAGCTATATATACTGAACTCACAACAGCATTCTTGAAGCACAACAGATAAGAAAAAGTGCAAATAAATCTCAGTCATTATTATCTAGCATACCAAGGACATATAGAATAAGTGTGTCTATTTGGAATAGAAAAATAAGAAATGTCCGTTTTTAGACACTAAAGAAAATGAGAATGTACAATTTGAGTGTGAAAATAATCATTGTACAATATATCTTTTGGCTAAGCAAATAAGACTGTTATTTCCTCTTAGCAAGACAATGTTTAATTCTTGTTTTGATATTATACATGGTAATGTTTGGGGACCTTATAGAGTTCCAATTCATGATGGAAAGAAATACTTTCTAACTCTATTGAATGATCATTCCATGTATACATGGCCCTATTCACTAACAACTAAGTCTGAGGTAGTAGCTGTATTGAAATATTTCTTTCTCATGGTTATAAATGTGTATGCTTTCACTGTGTAATGCCTCAGAACTGACAATGGATGTGAGTTCTTCAATTCTTAGATAACAGTTGTAGTGCATGATTTATGAGATATTCATCAAAGTTCCTGCACTTATACACCTCAACATAATGGTGTAGTCGAGAGACACAGATATATTTAGTAGTTTGTAGAGCACTTAAATTTCAAGCTAGTGTGCCATTGAAATGCAAAGTTCCTATTGAAGTCCTTACTAATCAAACTATCTCCTTAGATCATATGAGAGTATTTAGTTGTTTCAGCATATGTCACAGATGTCAAGAGAAGTGACAAATTTGCTCCAAGGGCAATTCCCGCAGTGTTCTTAGGCTATTCTCAGACACGAAAGGACTACAAGCTTTACTCTTTACACACTATGGAGTTTCTAGAAAGTAGAGATATAGTCTTCAAGTAGGATGTGTTTCCTTTTAGACATGCTACATCCACCACTTCTACATTGTTTCTTGTACTTACATTCACAGAAGATATTCACACCAATCCAATCTCAGATGTAGTACCACCTACCTATGATCAGTAAGCATCAATCCATAACCAGAACCCACCTACTCAAGAACCAGCACCTAGTATACTTGAGCCTTATAGTCCTAAAATCCATGAAACAACAACTAATCCCACTCAACTTTCTTTCCATATACCCCTCCTCTACAACCTTTAAACCTCTAAGCGAAATCCTCGAGAACCACCAAAAATCTTATATGGATGCAAGACTTTGTAGTTCAAGGGAAGGGCAACCCTTCTTGCAAATACCATGTATCTAATCATGTCATCTATGGTGCTATTTTATCCTCTTTTGGAGATGTACTATCCTCTTACTCCTTTATAGTTGAACTTAAAAGCTTTAAAGAAATAGCTCATGATGAGAGTGGATTGAAGCTATGAAAACAGAAATTGTGCCCTAGAGGATAATCATACCTGGAGCCTAGTAGACCTACCTTATGATAAGTATCCTATTGGGTGCAAGTGGGTCTTTAAGATTAAGTATAAGGCTAATGGATATGTTGAAAAGTACAAGGACAAACTAATGACTAAGAGCTATAACCAATAGGAGGGGCTGGACTATACTAAGACCTTCTCTCCTGCGGCAAAGATGGTCATAGTGAGGTATGTAGTAGCTCTTGTAGTATCCAAGCGATGGTACATCTATTAAATGGATGTCCACAATGTATTCTTTGCAAGGTGATCTAGTTGAAGAAGTCTACATGGAGGTGCCTCAAGGATTTGGCAGACAGGAAGGAAAAGTATGTAGACTACAAATATCTCTATATGGCCTCAAGCAGGCTCCTAGACAATACAACAACAAACCCAGTGATATCCCATAAGTGGGGTCTAGGGAGGGTGAGATGTATGCAGACCTTACCCCCACCAAGGTGGAGAGGCTATTTCCGATAGACCCTCATCCAGGCTCCTAAATAATGGAATATGAAACTAACTCAAGATCTTCTATATCTTGGATTATCACAGAGCCATCATGACTACTCTCTCTTCACAAGGAAAGTTAAAAATGAGATTATCATAGTTATGGTATATGTTGGTGATTTACTTGTAACATGCTATTTAGAGTTAATCTTGAAGACAAGAAATGACCTTATGCTCAAGTTCAATATGAAATACTTAGGTGAGCTCAAGTTCTTTCTTGGCATAGAGTTTTCAAGGTCAGAGAAAGGCATTGTTATAAGTCAAATAAAGTATAATGTAGAACTTGTCTCTGAGATGGGGTAAGGTGGAGCAAAACCCTATGGCACTCCTCTTAATGCTAGCACCAGACACACAACAGTAGAATTTGATTAGTTTATAAGGAAGAAAATGAGGAAGCAAAATAAGTTTGAACATGGTTCTCATGGAGCTATGGATGAAAAACTCAAGGATGTAGAAAATATCAAAGACTAGTGGGAAGACTGCTATATCTCACCATGACATGAATTGATATTACTTTTACAATTTTTTTCTCAGTCAATTCATGAATAAGCCTAAACAATCACATTGGGAGGCATCCCTTAGGGTAGTCAAACACTTGATGAATTCTCCTAGATTGGAGCTGCTAATGTCATAGCTCAAAAAGTTAGTTACTTATTGTGGCTCAGACTGGCAGGCTGCCCTCAAACTAGAAGATTAGTGACAGGCTATTCAGTCAAGTTTTGAGAAGCTCTCATTTCATGAAAATCTAAGAAGCATGAGACACTTGCTAAAAGCTTAGCAGAAGCTGAATTTAGAAGCATGGCTTCAACTTTAACAGAAATCATTGGGCTTGTAGGACTCCTCAAAGAACTAGGAGTAAATGTGTCAACCAATGAGCCTTTACTGTGACAGCAAAGCTGCTTTCTCAATTGTAACTAATCCTATATTCCATGAAAGGACTAAACATATAGACATTGATTGTCATTTTTTAAGAGAAAAAATTAATATAGGGAATAGTCAGAATCTATCATGTTTCTACTAAAGATCAGTTAGCTGATTTGTTAACCAAAATTTTAGAAGACCTCAACATGATTATTTGTTGTCCCTGTTGGGGTTGAAGGACATCTTCAAACCATCTGCTTGAGAAGGGGTATTAAGCTGGAGCTTATTAGTTAGAAGTTAGAAGTAAGTTAGGAGTTAGTTATTTAATCATGTTGAGTTAACTTAGTTAGTTAGTTAACTACTACAATAAGGATCAATTAGTGGTAGAGTTAGTTAGCTCTATATATACACATTGTATGCTACATCATTATGTTATAAATTCATATGAAATGCAAAAATTCTCTCTCGAAAGCTTCCTCTCTCGTTACCCTCTTCCCTAACCCTAATCGCTCTCTCCTCCCCTACCCACCGACGAACTCCTTTTCTCCTCTCCAGTAACTACCGCCTTCGGCTGCACCTTCTCTGATGACGATCATCGATCTGCTACCACAACTATTGTGCGCCCTGCCTCCCTCATCACCGTTGCTATTGATCTGGTGATGCTGCTTCCTGGTTGTGCTGCAGTGCCGGCTACCGGAGCTGCTGTCGCCAATCTACTTCCCCTCCTTTTTTTTGTATTTGTATATAGATTTGTATTTCCGTGTATGTTATGTGTTGGTGCATACATACCTTAATATCTTTTGAATATCTACTTGTATTTCTTTGTATATTCATTGTACATTTGTGTATTTGTATTTCAAGTGTATGTTTATGCAAATATTTGTGTGTACCTATTTTAGTATATTAGTTTATATACTAGTATGTATGTGTATGTGTGTGTTAAATGTATGTGTGCACATATATTTTTTTGTATCTACTTTGTAAATCTACATAAATTCTTTGTATGTCTGGTGTATATATATGTATATTCATATATTCTGGTTTTTTTATGTATTGTTTTGTATCTTCTAAGATCAAATCGATTTTTTTCAAGCATGACAGTGTATTTTTTGTATGTTTATGCATAAACAAAATTATTTTTTTTAAAAAAATTCAGCGACTTGCGGTGGACCAGAGACTGGCGGCAGATGAATGATTGCAGCACTTTAAGGGTAAAACCCCTAATTTTAGTATTTTGTTGGAATTTATATATTTATGGCAAAAAAACATTGTTATATTTTGTAAAGTGTTTTAATATCGGTATTTTGTGTAATTTAGATGTTAGGTTTGTTTTATGTAAATATCCCATGTTATGTGAAACTTGGATGAGAGTTGCATAACCTACTCTGCATGTGTGTCGGTGGAAGGTAAAAGTTCGCAATAAAATATTCAAGGTGCACTAGATGGACCTGAGGTTCAAATAAATTGGGCAACTGGACTTGCCTTCTGACTTGATTTTTTTATGCGAATTGAGTACTTTGGTACCTGGTATTGAATTTTTGATCACTTTTTTCATGGTAATGAATTTTAGAGCACTTTTCCAAAATACATGGCAACTACTCCTTTCACATTTTCTCTCTCTAGAAAACCTTTAGTTATCTCTTACACCTTCTCCGATCAAAATTTCAATGACAAGTCCACTGAGAGAAAACCTTTAGTTATCTCTTACACCTTCTCCGATCAAAATTTCAATGACAAGTCCACTGTAGCCTCTTTTTCGCAAACGATTACCTCCTTCCCTGTTAAATCCTACAAACAAAAACAGGTGAGAATCGGTATTGAATGAAAGAGAAACTAATAATATTCCTTAGTGCTTTGAGTTGTATGGAGTGTGCGTGGAAAGTTCTGAATGAAATAAGAAAGAGGGGTTTTAACTTGAGGGCCTTAGAAATTGAATTTTTGTCACTTTCCCTTTTCCTCCATACACATACTTTTAAACGACAAAGTTACGTCGTCACTGTAGTAGTAATTACGATGTAGAGTTGAAGATCGTGGATGTGAAACTGTTCGTGCTATCTGAATACACCGAAACTACTAATTTCTCATCGAGAAACGGGAAAATAATGAAACTACGATGAATTTTGCTATTTATGACTTGAATTTATGGAAGTGATAACGATTTGACCTCATTTATTTGCAAAATAGAGAAGTATTTTAACTCACTATACGAATAAATGATGACAAGTTGGTCTTATTGTTTACGCCTAAAATTTGTCTTAAAGGTTAAAAAATTAAATTTGTAGTAGGGTCACAAGCAATACGGTAAAATTAGAGGAAAAGTAAATAAAGATGAAGAATAAATAATTGAGCTGAAAACTAAGTAAATGTATTCCTAAAGATTAGTTAGATTCTGTGAGAATTGCTTGATTGTACAATACAATGGAAGGAAGGGTATTTATAGCTATCAGTTTACCCAATCTTTATTATGGTAAAATACAAAGACTAATAAGTTCATAGGCCTGTTTGCTCAAGGCGGTGGTATATACTAACCCTAACTATGAGACTTTAAACACTAAGGCAGCGGGATGTATACCTTACGTCCCAGGGCCCGTGTCTGCTTAGAGGCCGTGGCTTGGGAGCAGGCGTGTATCCTCTACGGCCGGTGACTTGTAGATTAAGTCTAATCTTCGCCGGGTGGACTCGTATCCCTGTAATCATAGGTGGCGTATACAGTCAGTCCCCCACTTGCTGAATGCTGACATAAGCAGTTAGGAAGTGAAAGAAGTATGCAAAAGAGAAGTGTGAAAGGATATCTCACTAACTCCTTGAAACTCGCATTCTCTTTGACCGAGACAGACGCCTAATTTCTTCTGGAATCCCACACGTCTTCACTTGATTGGCTATTTTCGATTCTATATACCTTTCCCATAATTATTTTTTACTGCGTCGAATTGTTTCATCTCTCCATACAATAATTATATTGACTGTTTCGTGCTCCATCGTTATCTCATTCCGACTATAAAAAGGGCTACACAATTGATGCAAACTACAAACTCTTTTAGAAAAAAACATATTTTCTTCCTTTAAAATTCCTTAAGAGAGAGTAATTCCACTTTTTCGAAAATGTTTGCTTTTGATCCTGGTTTGATATTCCCAGAGCAACTTCTCCATTAGGAATGGATGGTGATTGAGAAAACTGAGAGCGGAGAAACTTCCATAGTTATCTTTCTTTATTACTCTATCCATGACAGGATGAATAAAGTCCCCCGAGTCATGAAGTTTAATCGGGATCCTAATGACATTCTCCGAAATGACTTCTTCATGGCACATGCACTGATTACGGTGCGCTATTTTTCTAATGCAGCGGTTGATATAATATTCCTCTGGTCATGCGGAGTCGGATCGCTTAGCCCTTTCAACTATCATGATGCTTCTCTTCTAGGATGCCTTTAGCATACTGGTGGCTTTTTTGACGGCTCTGGGTTAATGATTCACTGCTTAGCTCCGTTCTTTGGCTGGCAAGGGGATTCAGCCTTACACCATAAGCAGATTAGGGAGTCTCCAAGCTCTAAATCCATTTGTGGCTCGGGGTTGTCTCCTTGTTCAGCTGGATTGCTATTGTGATGTTTCTTCGCACGCTGGTTGTGGACTACCTAGGGAGGAACTCCTCTCTTGCGTAGGTTCCCAGCTCAAACACACTCCTCTTCAATGAGCTCCCGATTGTGCTTGAAGATCGTCGGGGTTGTGCACTCCCATTTGACATGTAGAGGTTGGAGCGAATCCTCGAGCTCCTTTATCATGATTAGAGAAGGGATCGCCCATGCTCAGATGCTTCTGAAGTCCTTTGCTCAGGACATGATGTAGTAATTCATGCACGGGCGTTGGTGGTAACAGTGGCCGCGTACTGAAGCATGCTCGGGCCGACATATCTCCTGATGGGAGTTTTAGTTCTTACCGAGGTGTTTGAAAATTTTGTCTTCTGAATGCCAGGAAATACCTTGGAACACTCGCTGAACAGGAGCTACAACCCAGATGAAGGATTTCGGCCGTACTAATTTTAGAAGAACTTGAAGTTTTAGCCTTTTGAGGCTTTTAGCTTTCTTAAGAACACTTGTAATGAACCGTGCTGCATTTTAAAGAACTTGATTGTATATTGTAAGCCTACAAGCCTTTGACATTAATGAAACAGATGTTCATTAATACTTTTTGTTTAATTACATAGTTACTTGGGTAGTCAAGCAGCATTGTTTAAGTGTTTTTATGGGCATTTGTCTTTTAAAGACAGGTGTGCGCTTGTTGGACACTGTTTTATGCACCAGTAAATGATGTCTTAGACGAGTATGAGGTAGACGACTTTGATTAGGGCAAGGCCCACGCCCTCAAGGGGACGTCTTACAACATGGCATTTTTGCATTCAAGCTAGAATGGTTGTACTTGTCTACTCGAGTGCTTAAGTCTTTAACGACACAATGCGGGTAGGCATCCCCACCGACATATTTGGTGCAAGTGTTGAATTGACGATTTCAACTGACGATAATGCCCGGTGGCTTAACTAGAAGTGATCTAGCTTTAAGCAAGTAGTTTACTCAACTTTTGTAATGAAAAGTGAGTGTATTACTTCAACTCAAATTTGGTCGAGGCTATGAATAGTTGGATCGTAGATGGATCTGATTGTAAAACTGACTAAGTAGAACATTAGTTTTATTGAATAAAGGGGGCACTAGGCCGATTGAAATTTAGTAAACTTTAACTAACAACGGCGAGGCTAAGTGCCCATTAAAGTAATAATAAAGGAAAGAACAAGAAAAATAGAAAATACATGTCTCGAGTATAGCGACCTAGCTGACCTTTCAAGAATAGTACTTCTTAAGCCAAGTGATGGTTGTCCCTTATGCGCTCTTGGAAGCATTATCTTTCCAACAGCGTTGGCCCGTGCTTGGCGAAGGGTTGGCCTCCGAGAGGCTTTAAAGTGCTCTCTGGAGATCCTTTGTTGGCTGGTACAAGATCTGGATGCATGGCCTATGGTCTGCTAATCGTTCGATGATATAGCTCTCCATTGATCAGGCAATACTAAGCTTTCTGCCTTCATATTTGTCTACTTTCTTCCTTGCCTTTAGAGAGTGTTCCCTTATCCAAGTATTTGATAAGTGCATGACACCACTTCAAGATGGGTCCTGTGGTGGGAACTTCAAAGTTCATCAGGTCCACGTGAGTTAGCTCAATCACAGTCTCCAGGCTGCCTGTACTTGTATCTGCATTGACCGCTGAACTAGCTAGCACATCGACCTTTGTATCATCCTCTCTATGAATAAATTTCCACTGGTGGAAGTTTTCCAAAAAGGCCTTTACTTTGGCCAAGCGTTCTGGCACACAAATATTTTTAATTGTGATGACTCCATTTATCTGATTAACCACTAACTGGGAGCCGTTATAGAGGTTAATCTCCCTGGCCCCAATATGTAAGCTAATTCTAGGGCTAGAATTACAACTTCACATTCTGCCTCGCTGTGCGTAGATAACAGGCATCTTGCAGGCTTGCGAAAAATATTCCTGGTTGGTGATTTCATCAGTAGGTCGATCGCGGCTCATTCATCAATTAGCACTACATCCGTGTAGATTACCTATTGTCCGGGTCCGATCTCTTCTATGTCCTTTATTGCCTTTTCAGCTTTTGGCATCAACTCCGTGCTGAAATCCATAGCAAACTCTACTAGGGCTTATGATTTGATGGTCGTGCGCGACTGATAAATAATGTCATATTCTCCCAACTATACGGTCCATTCTATTAACTTCCTTGAGAGCCCAGGTTTAGACAGAATGGTCTATATCGGGACAAAAGAGACCAATGATCGCATGATTTAGAAAATATGATTGTAGCTTCTGGGTAGCCATCACCATCGCTGCCGCCAGCTGGTCTGGTAATGGAAGATGTGTTTCCACTCCCAAGAGCGCCTTACTAGCATATTGTAAGGGAAGTTATGTTCCGCCGTTCTCTCGTGCGAGAACCACATTCCACACTACTTTGAAAATTGTGACGTATAGCAATAGACGCTCACCCAGGATGGGCTCGGTTACTATTAGGGGTCTTATAAGGTTCAAATTTACCCCTACCAGTGCTCGACATTAGAGTATTGGCCATTTAGGGTCTTCATGCTTCACCAGTACTTCTAAAGTTGATACCACAGCTCCGCGGCTCGAGGAACCAAATTACTCAGCGCGGAGACTTGTTCTCTGAGTTCTGCTACTTCTGCTCCTTCTGCTCTGGCCCTCCGCTCAATGGATGTATCCCATAGTGGCTTTCTTCCAACCACGTTTACTTCTGCTTTCTACCTTGGATTAATGTCCGCTGTAGGTGCTTGACCTTTTACGAGTAAGGACTGCTTACCTCATACTTCTCTAATTCTAAACAGAATCGGGTATCTAAGGACTTGATTAAGTGTTGAGGGTAAGCCCTTTATTTCATGTATCCAGGGTCTTCCAAGATGACATCATATGAGAGATCACAAGCCATTACCTGAAAAGGTGTTATGCTCATCATGACCGGGATAAAAATTGGCAGAACTATTTCTCAAATAGGCTTCTCATATGTGATGTTGAATCTGGTCACTTTGAAGAGAATTGAGGTTATCTGGTATTGGAGGCCCATTTTTCGCACTATCTCCCATCGAACAATGTTAACTCCACTCCCTGGATCGACCAAAGTTTGTATGATCTGGGAGTTGGATACCTTGTTTATTATAATCAACACTTTTGATGGGAGTCCCACTTGCCTTCCGATATGAATATGATCGATCCGATAGGTGGCCCCCGCCTTACAGTCTTCCAAGCTCCGTCAACCCCAGTGTAACAAAGATCGCATTGATACTTTGTTTGTCCTTGGAATTTGACGTCCTGGACTATTTCGCTCCCTCCTCAATCAGATCTTTGAGATGCCCCTCTTTCAATAGGTGTGCAATATCAAGCACCGGAGCTTTTCAGTCAATCGTACTATGGCCATTTCTTCGATGAAAATCATAGTAAGCCGCTGAATTCTTCTTGGTCGCACTCTTGATGGTAGGTGGCCAGTATACTCTGGAGCCTAGTTTCCCAAAGTGATTGGTAACTAGCTTTACCGCAATCACCCGCAGCCTGAAATCTTAGAAGTTACGTTGCTCTTAGACTTTCTCCTGAGTTCCTGTTCCTTTGGGGCTATTATGCTTTTCTAGCGTCTTCCTGTGATCTGTTTGATACTGAACCCTACCTCTTGTTCTTCTTCCGCTGCCTTTCGATTCCAGAAAAGGGCTACCTGCTTGCTTTCTCCGTACGTCGTCGCTGAACTCCAAGGATTATTCAGGTTCTAGACGGAGTTTCTCGTTATACCGCTGGTGTAAGGTATCCCATATTGTCACCGGGTGTTGAGTAAGACTCTACTTCGACTCTCGAGTAGCTAGCGAACCATGGGATTCAAGCTTTTGCCGAAGGTTACCACAATAATACTTTTGGGAACTGGACAAAGCTCCATGTGTTCCCTCTGAAATCCTTCTAAGTAATCTTTCAGTAGCTCTCCATCACGTTGACGGATCTCGAAGATATCCTACATGTGTTTCTCCCGCTTGCGGGCTCCAGAGTTTGCTTTCTTGAAGAGATCCTACATCTAAGTGAATAATTCAATTGACCCTAATGGTAGTTGAGTGTATCAAGCGAGGGCACCTTTGGTCAAGTTTGAGCCAAACTTCTTCACCAGAGCGGATTGAGTTACTTCTTCTGTAATCTCGTTACTCTTGATGGCCTTGTAATAGGCAGCGATATGCTCGTCTCGATCAGTAGTTTCGTCGTACTTAAGGTTATCCAGCAAGCGAAAGTGCTTGGGTACGCAGACTGATGCAGCGCTCGCTTTGTATGCATGTTAGAAGAACTTTTGCTCATATACGACGGTAATTTACGGTAGAGCAACCGACACGTTACGGATCCGGTCGTGGATGACTTTCAGCTCTTTCAGGATGTCCTGAATGACAGGTGTTCCCTCAATACCTTGATTGCTGGCTGCTGTAGAGCTTCATGGAGCGGTCTCCATATCAATCCTTCGTTTGGGAACGGAGGTCGGTGAATCGTTCACGAGCGCGAGTCCTCGTGGGGACGCTAGCCTCTAGAGCGAACCAGCAAAGATTACTCCCAGATTCTGAGCCATGCTTTCGGCCAGGTTGGTCGAGTTTTGTTCTTCTCGCTCTACCTGTGTTTTAAAGAGATGGGCGAGGAAGTCCGTGAGTCCTGAATTGCTCCCGTGTGGATGGTCATCCTCACCATCACTGCCTACAGAGATCGGATACAGCGGAGTGTCTTTTGGTTGTCCGTTGGGATCACTGGGATCTTTTGTAGACTCGTCAACCGCATCAACCACGTCAGCACTGTTCTTTGGGACATCATCGTTGCTGTTCGACATGGTTGTGCTTTCCCTAGCAATAACCTACAATTTCCTGGGCCGCACGGTGGGCATCAAACTATTTATGCCAAAAATTTGCATAAAGGTCTAATAATTAAATTTGTAGTAGGGTCACAAGCAATATGGTAAAATGCGAGGAATAGTAAATAAAGCTGAAGAATTAATAATTGAGCAGAAAAGCAAGTAGTTGTATTGCTTGAGAATAGTCGGATTCTGTGAGAATCACTTGATTGTACAATACAATGGAATGAAGGGTATTTATAGCTATCAGTTTACCCAGTCCTAATCATGGTAAAATACAAAGACTAGTAAGGCCGAGAGTCTGTTTGCTCAAGGTCGTGATATATATTAACCCTAACTAGGAGATTGTAAACCCTAAGACGACGGGATGTATGCCTTATGTTCCAGAGCCTGTGCTTGCCGAGAGGCCGTGACTTAGGAACATGTGTGTATCCTCTGCGCTCGGTGACTTGTAGATTAAGTCTAGTCTTCACTAGCTGGACTCGTATTCCCGTAATCTAGGTGGCGTATTTTTACCCACCCACTTATATTATGTTTTCTTTTGGATTTTTATATATTAGTAGTGATAACGATTTGGTCTCATTTATTTGTAAAAATTAGACACAAAATTTTGGCCCACCTATGAATAAATGCAGTCATATTGTCTTGATTTTATGTGTGTGTGTGTGTATATGGACAATTTGGCGTAGTATATATATTTGCATAATGTACCTAGTAGTTTTCTCATTGTATGGATAAGTACGATCAATTGTCATTATTTTTACAAATTAACACTTAAAGTGATGTTTTTGTGGTTATGGATAAGTACGATCAATTGTCATTATTTTCTACAAATTAGCACTTAAAGTGATATTTTTGTGATTGTGCGAAGTGAGACTGATTTGACATCATTTATTTACAAAATGTACATAAATTCCGGTTTACTATATGAATAAATACATATTAGTTGGCCTTGTTTTCTCCTTTGTAGGTAGCAGTGACATTTTTGTAATTACGGCTTCACTAAATGTAAGTTATGTAAGTGGCGCCGTGACATTTTTGTATTACGACTTCATTAAATTTAAAAGATGCAGTGACAGTTTTGTAATTACAGATTCAAAGAGGTGTGATGACATTTTTGTAATTACGAAAAGGGCTCAATTCTTAAGGACCATCTTTAAAGTGCTTAGAACTCCAACACCAGGCCCAGCGGCCACTTTTAATACCGGTATTTAGTTTGAGGCCACTATTTTCTTTGGTCTTACACTAGAGGCCATTTTTGGGCCTTTACTAAATAAGCATTGACTTAAGTTCTGATCATTGACTGAAGTTATGTCCACAAGGCCCTGGACTGAAGTTCTATCTTTAAAGACTGAACTTCAATTCATATGACCCTGGACTTAAGTTCTATCTTTAAGGACTGAACTTCAGTCAATATGACCCTGGACTGAAGTTCTATCTTTAAGGAGTGAACTTCAATCCATATGGCCCTGGACTGAAGTTCTATCTTTAAGGACTGAACATCAATCCAGGGCCCTGGACTGATGTTCTATCTTTTAAGCGAAAGTGGCCACAAAATAAATATTTTGGTATTAGTAGCCTGTGCCCAAAGACCAGTGGCAAAAATGGTCTTTCGTGCACTTACCCCATCATTTTTATCTATATGTGTAAATCAACCTTTTGACTTACAAACCCCAGAACGCCCGTTCCTTCCTCACTTGTGCAGAAATAGCCACTTTTTGGCTCCCTCTTACAATTAAAGCTATTTTTTTAAAATTATTTAATTTTTAACTATTTTTTGAACTTCAGATATTTTGGGCTGAACTTCAAATCTTGGAGCTGAACTTCAAACCTTGGGATCTGAACTTTAAACCTTCAGGTATGAAATTCAACTTCAGACTTTCAGGTCCTAACTTCACATCTTCTATATGCCTAAACTAGGGTCTGAAGTTGAACTTCATATTTGAAGTCCAGCCCCCAAGGTCTGATGTTTAAAAAAATGACTAAAACTAAATGGTATTTAATAACTGGCTAGAAATTAAAATTGCGGGGAGAAAAGTGGCTCCCTGACGTAATTTTTACCAATTGGGGTGAGGTGCACTAACCTGTTTTATGATTGCTACTTAGAAATTAGTCAGTAATTACCATAGATTGAATATTTAGCCATATGTTACAATAGGGACGAACTTTAGGACATTGAGCCCTAAAGTTTTAAATTGAAAAGCTAAACTTCAGGATACCACGTCCTGAAGTTCAAAGTGTTATGAAGTTTAGTTTTTCAGTTCAAAACTTCAGGATACCAAGTCCTAAAGTTCGATCCTATTTTAAGTCATGGCTAATATTTAATACACTGTAAACACTGGCTAATCCTTAATAGAAGGCCCTTGCTGGTGTCTTTTTTAGTATCAATTGTCATGAATGTGGTTTATTGTGGAAATGACACCAGATAGCTATTCTAAGGACTGCCATTTACGTTTCTAGCCAATGTATCTTGAAGTTCAATTTTCAAGTTCAAAACTTTTAAGAGTTGTCCGGAGAACGATTGCATGTACGCTTCGCTGGCAATGTTTACACCAAGTATTTACTTTTGTGGCATTGTATTTAGAAATTATCTACTTATTATAAAAGTTAATAGATTGAATGGTCTAAACATTAGTTTTATGGTTTAAGCTTAAGATAAGGTAATTACTTCAGCCACTGATCTTATTTTTCGAATATGACGCATCTTCCAATCTTTGAGAGGTAGTAGTTTTTTTTCTCTCTCTATAGGTACATGATATAAGGATTATAAAATATGGCTGATTACTTGACTCAGATTTTTCTGGTTAATCTCTCAAGATTTTTCTTGGTTGGCTCATAAAAATCGGATTGATTATAAAATCAAATAACTTTAAAGAGATCAAAGAATTTTCCGTTATAGAACCTATCCTATAAGCAAAAAATTTCACTGGGTGCCCTCCATAAGGAATAGTTTTGCAAGAATGCCTCTGTTTAACAATGTTTTAGCAAAATACCCTTATATTGGCACGGGGCAAAGACTTCAAGACACAAATTTGCAAGTGTGGCACAGGGCCACCGGCCGGCCAAGACTTCAAGGACAAGTGTTGTCTTGTCAACACTTCAAGTTATATGGGAAGAATCCAGGAAGAGATTGCAAGGGGCAAGTGTTGCCTTTTGCCAACACTTATGACCAAGTGCTGGCAATTGCTGTCTTTTGCCAACACTTCAAGGGGCAAGTGTTGGCACACAAAGAGGAGTCAAAGACAAGTTTTGGCCTCGTGCCAAGAGATTGACAAGGGTCTTACCATCTAGAATTTTTTTATTAAATTTAATAGGGGCATTTTTATAAAACTTTGTTAAACACGGGCAAAAAAGTAAGCCATAATTTATGGTGTCATATTTCTGCAAAAAGATCTCCTATGAGCCGGCCCTATTAGGCACATCATAGCTCAAAGGGCTTCTTTAAATATGGTGCAGAAAATTGAAGAGAAGTTATTAGGGAGATTTACAAAAAGATACATACGTCCTATTTTATTTATATGACTCTACCCATTATATTTATACCCAAAACTTAAATACTTTCTATATCTATTAGCTAATTACCTTCTTATTTTAAGGCATAAAACAAGCAACTCAAGTTCTTCTCTCTCCTCATATCTTTTATTATTTTTTTCTCATTTTTTTTGCCATTTTTTATTATTCTTTTCTCTTTCTCCTTTTTCACTATTTTTTCCATTTTTTTATTCTTTTTTCTTTCTGTTTTCTTTCTTTTTTCTTTCTCCTGTTTCTAGAACTATTCATGTCTCTCCATGTTTTTATTTTTTCATTTATTTCCTTTCTCCGTAATCTTATTATACTCATTTTTTTCCTTTCTCCAAAAATGCATACTTTGTTCACAAACACAAAAACTGAAATATTTTATTTGCTCGATAGTATCTCACACTTTTATCCAAACATAACAAGGTATACCGAAAGAGTATACAGTATACCAAAAAGGTATATTTTGTTCAAAATAACAATAATTGAAATACTCATTTGCTCGATAGCATCGCACACTTTGATCCAAACACAAAAAGGTATACCAAAGAGAATACAATATACCAAAAAAGTATACTTCTTTAAAAATAATAAAAATTAAAATATATATATATATATATTCAGAAATATTTTGCACTTTGATTCGAACACAAAAGGGTATACCGGAAGGGTACACTTTGTTCAAAACAACAAAAACTGAAATATTTATTTGTTCGGTAGCATCACACACTTGGATCCAAACACAAAAGGGTACACCAGAAGACTATACAGTATACCAAAAGATTATACTTTATTCAAAACAACAAAAACTGAAATATTTATTTGCATCCAAACACAATAGGGTATACCAGAAGAGTATACAGTATACCAAAAAGGTATACTTTGTTCAAAACAACAAAAACTGAAATATTTATTCGCTCGGTAGTTTCGTACACTTGGATCCAAACAAAAAAGGGTATACCATAAGAATATACGGTATACCAAAAGGGTATACTTTGTTCAAAACAACAAAAACTGAAATATTTATTCGCTCGGTAGCATCGCATACTTGGATCCAAACACAAAAGGGTATACTAGAAGAGTATACATTATATCAAAAGGGTATACTTTGTTCAAAACAACAAAAACTGAAATATTTATTCGCTCGGTAGCATCGCATACTTGGATCCAAACACAAAAGGGTATACTAGAAGAGTATACATTATACCAAAAGGGTATACTTTGTTCAAAACAACAAAAACTGAAATATTGATCCAAACACAAAAAGGTATACCAGGAGAGTATACAGTATACCAAAAGGGTATACTTTATTCAAAAACAACAAAAACTGAAATATTTATTCGCTCGGTAGCTTCGTACACTTGGATCCAAACACAAAAGGGTATACCAGAAGAGTATACAGTATACCAAAAGGGTATACTTTGTTCAAAAACAACAAAAACTGAATTCCCTCCATAACATCGCACACTTGGATCCAAATACAAAAGGATATACCAGAAGAGTATATAATATACCAAAACGGTATACTTTGTTCAAAACAACAAAAACTGAAATATTTATTCACTCGGTAGCATCACACACTTGGATCCAAATACAAAAGGGTATACCAGAAGAGTATACAGTGTAGCAAAATGGTATACTTTGTTCAAAACAACAAAAACTGAAATATTTATTCGCTCGGTAACATCGCACACTTGGATCCAAACACAAAAAGGTATACCAGAAGAGTATACAGTATACCAAAAGGGTATACTTTGTTAAAGACAACAAAAATTGAAATATGTATTTGCTCGATAACATCACACACTTTGATCCTAATGCAAAAGAGTATACATCATACCAAAAGGGTATATAATATACCAAAAGAGTATACTATATTCAAAACAATCAAAACTGATATGTTTATTTGCTCGATAGCATCGCACACTTTGATTCAAACGCAAAAGGGTATGCCAAAAGTATATACAATATACCAAAAGGGTATACTTTGTTCAAAATAACAAAAACTGAAATATTTATTTGCTCGATAGCATCACACACTTTGATCCAAATGAAAAAGGGTATACTCAAAGAGTATACGGTATATCAAAATGGTATACTATGTTCAAAACAACAAAAACTGAAATATTTATTTGCTCGATAGAATCGAATACTTTGATTCAAACACAAAAGAGTATACCGAAAGAGTATACAGTATACCAAAAGGGTATACTTTGTTCAAACGAACAAAAACTGCAATATTTTTTTTGTTCGATAGCCTCCACACTTTGATCCAAACGCAAAAGGGTACACCAAAAGAGTATACAGTATACCAAAAGGGTATACTTTGTTCAAAACAACAAAAACTGAAATATTTATTTGCTTGATAGCATCACACACTTTGATTCAAACACAAAAGAGTATACCAAAAGAGTATACAGTATACCAGAAAGATATACTTCTTTAAATACAATAAAAATTAAAATATTTATGTATTTTGTAACATCTCGGACTTCGATTCAAACACCTAGCTAAGTTTTATCTAGAAAATCCCATAATTTTTAGCTAGTTTAGTTGGATTTATCGCTAGGCATGTATCCATAGCAACATTAGCTAGGGTATTTCATAGCTAAATTCCTAGCAAATTTTGTTAGGAAGATGCTGATTTTTCCATAAATTAGCAAGGTATATCCAGGTTTTAGCTAGAAACAATCACAAACCATCATCTAAGCTAATTTTTATAAATATCCAATCATTTTCAAATTTGCTTTGGAAGCTATACCAAAATAGTATACGGTATTACCATAAAGGTATTTTTAGCTTAAACTACAAAAATCAGAACCTTCATTTTTTCGATATCATCTCACACTTCGATCCAAACGCATAAGGTATACCAAATACAATATACTTTATTTAAAACAACAAAAATCGAAACATCCATTTCTTCAATAGGATCTAATACTTCGATCCAAATAAAAAGGTATACCAAAAAAGTATACAGTATACCAAAATGGTATACTTTACTGAAAACAACAAAAATCAAAACCTTTATTTGTTCGATAGCCTCGATCCAATCACAAAAAGATATATCTAAAGAGTATATGGTATACTACAAAGGTATATAATAGAAATTTTTTATTGTGAAGATATCAATATTATAAACCTCTAGATTATATTATATAATTTTGTTATACCATTCAAGATACTTATTGTGAAAAAAATATGAATGCAAAATAACATACTATTATCTTACTTAATTACTGAATATATTTTTAGTATACATGTATTTCGCTTGAGCTTGAACACAATCATAGTATTATGGCACTTGATTTTAGGAGTTATCTCTCTATCAATTCATACGCTAGCTTCTTTTGTTTATTTTATGAGAAGATCAGAAAGTACTTAAAAGTTACGTAAACAGCCCCAAAATTTATCAAATAATTTTATTTAACCACATCAATTGTGGCCATGACCTATACTCAATAAACAAAATTAACCATCAGTGCTTACAAAACCAGTTCCTTGACAAAACTCAATAAAATAAGCAGAGAGTAACAGTACTTCTTATATTGGCCCATACTAGTAATTCTTAACTCTATTAGTGTACCTTCCTTAAAGATGAAAAGAAGCTCAACTCCAACAAATACATTGAACATCATTACTTGCTAATAATGAAGAATTAGAACCCTTGGATCAATGCCTTTGTGATCTGAAGTGGAAACCATTATGGTTATGATACTTGGTAATTGTAGTCTGTGTTGTACAAGAACTAAATTCTTTACATGTTCTTATAGGGAAGCGGTTCAATTCTTGGAGTACTGCTAAAGTACATCAAAGTAGTTAGGGAAGGTTTTGCGCCTGCAGCCAGGGTCGTCGATGGTAACCAGATCATCTGCACAAGCAGCAGGAGAAAAAGCCATGGCCATCCTGTGATCATCATATGTATCAATATCGGTCACATTTAGTTTCTCCGGTGGGGTGATTATGCAGAAGTATGGCCCTTCAACAGTTGCTCCTAACTGTCATTTTCATGCAAAAAGACAAGAGCAAGGAATAAAAGTAAAAAATTGAAGGAATTACAAGTTCTTCAATACTAAACCAGGATTGGAAGGGGAAAATGTATCCAAAACCAATAAGAACATACCTTCCTAAGTTCTGTGCCTAAGGAGATCATGCGCTCAGTTTCTTTGACCTCCAGCTAGCAACTAATAAGAGAAAAGAGGTCACAACAAAGAAAAATAGAAGGACAGGAAAAAGAGAAAGGAAACGACCTTTGAATATAATGATGCGTCAAATAAAATGTTGCTAAAGGTTAACATTTCAGCCATTGCTTTATGGACCTAGCAGGTTTTGTTACCGCAGCCTGCCACTGGGCCAAAGATTCATTCTCCCATGTTAGATACTTGTAGAGGCAGCATTAGACATTTCTGAAATTTGTAGAGGTTTCTTGAAGTCCACTATCACAAAAGACACTCAATATTTAGAGGTCGTAGCTATTATATCTAGAAGAAAATCCATGATGCACATGTAATCAAGCCTCATGGATAGTATGATATGGCTAAGCTATCATTTGAACACAATTCTTGAAACCTAAACACTTGAACAATTTGAAAACAAGGATGGTATACACCAACAACAGCGGCACCTCGCATTCTCAATAACTGACACGACCCGAAATCCGGTTAGGCCGTGCGGGCACCCGACATCCTTTCCTAGACCCGTCGGGTGAACCCTTATCAATTAAATTAGGAAAATAAATATAATTCAATTTATAAATAATAATAAGACTTAGAAAAAGTACAAACATTATGATATCTCTAAGCTGTAAAAAAAGAAATTACAGCTGACTACCCGCAAACTAGGTTTAGGGCTATCCAGACTAGACATCTAAGAGTACAGAAAAAGACAAATACCTCCTGAAGGGAGCAAAATGCAGTTGAAGTAATAAACAATAAACTGGTGGCCATCCGGAATAAAAGCTGGCCCACCCGGACAGCTGAAGTCGTCTTCGCTCCTGAACAACGTGGCGAACTCAATCCTGTAGCGAACCTGCCGAAACGAAATAAATAGACAAGAACAAAAAACAAACAAGGGTGAGTCAAAAGGACTCAATAAGTGGGGCAGACTAGCCACCTCAAAGAATAGGATAGCTAGCCAGGGAGAAGAAACAGATAAACAAAATCCCTTTTATTTAAATTATAAAAAGGTAGAGCCAGATAACAACCGGAAACACGTAAGAAACTTATGAACTCAACCAAGGATGTGAGCCAGAAACATATTAACAAATAAGCAATACACATATAAGCAGAACAGTAGTCATGTACCGCAAGTCTACACAATGGTATGAATTGAGATGCAATGAAATGAAGTGAGATGAAATGAAATGAAATGAAATATGATGCAAAGGGTCACATGTGCCCGCCATCCCATCTCGAAGCGGAATACTCCTGCATTCGAGGGGAATCTAATCTGATAACCAACTGGAGCGAAATACTCCTGCTCCTGGGGCGGAATACTCCTGCACCCGATATAATATAAACCAGAGGCGGAATACTCCTGCACTCTCCTGGGACGGAATCCTCCTACCCTCAATATGATACAATGGAGCGGAATACTCCTGCTCCTGGGGCAGAATACTCCTACCCTCAATATGATACAATGGAGCGGAATACTCCTGCTCCTGGGGCGGAATACTCCTGCACCCAATATGATATGCAATGTAATGCATATGAATGACATATAATGCATATGAATGCAATGTGATGCAATAATAACCCTTCACCGGCGCGGGACTCTCATCGACAGCCGGGAAGTAGATGCCAACTCACAGCCAGAGTACAATGCTCAGATCCTCAATGCAATACCAACAACAGGACATAATATATAATATACAAGGTAAATCCAAAGCTAAGGCGTAAGGAGTACGCCTATCGGCAGCTACACACGTAAGGAACACGTGGTAGAAAATCCACGAGGCCAGGTGCCTCCAAAGAAATGGATGTAAACACTTACCTCTTCCAAAAGTTAGCATTGCTAATCAACAACCGCTTTATCCTTTGGTTCCATTGCCAAACAATCCCACTCTATTCAATAAGTAGAAAAATATATCAAATTAGGCTAAAGGCTTCATTCCTCACATCTTAGGGCAATCTGGTTAGGAACCTGATACCCTATTCACATACGCAATACGCAGGTCAGGCCTATATACAGGGTTTAAGGTCACATAACCAAATCCCAAATAATTTATATTTATATGTTGCCCATAACTTACTGAGTACGAATATATAATCAATTTCATTATCGGGGTCCATTTGACCCTTTAAATTATTAATTGAACTTATTAAAACGATGTATAATATTCCAAGTTTTACCGTTAAAACATATTCAGACACACGTAATAAACTCAAATAATATATTAGGATCATTACCTGAATATTTCAGAGTAAAAATTCTACTTTTTTCTGGCCACTTTTCTCATTTTCTGGCATTTTTTTCTTTCGTGTTTTCTGTTTCTCCTTCTGCATTTTCCTTTCCTGTTTCCGTACTTAGCATATATGCTAATGCTCACCGCCTCTGGTCATTTCTTTCATTTTGTCCTTTTTTGTCTTTTGTTCTTTTTTTTTTTGTTTTCTTTTATTTTATTTTCTTAACAAAAATTAAAACGGTGCCCTATATTATTCGAAATAATTCCAACTTTTGCATACGAGTTATACAAAATATATGTAACATATTCGCGAAGGCGGATCTTAAATCGGGTACCCGAAACTCAAGATGAGAATTTAAATAGAAAAAAAGTCAAATTATTTAACTTTCGGCATTTTAGCGGAAACTAGCCGAACAACATCGAAATTCACTTTCGAAAGTTCACAAAAGTCACAAATAATCATACGAACCTAACGGCACTTTTGGATTTCGAATCGGAGCTCATTCGCCAAAACCGAGCTCGAAAATCTCTTTTTAATATTTATCGACAATAAAAACTGAAACCTTCTTCCGATGCCTACCAAACGAGATCTGATTTAGCTCAAATTTTACAGACAGGTCCTAATGGACATTACGAATATTTTAAAATTATCAGCACGCCAATCGAAGTCCTAACTTCCGAAACGACTGACAGAGGTCGTTTCAATAACTTCATTCTAGTTCCGGTTGAAGGGTCCATCAAGACAATGTAACCCACCCGCAGAACCACCAAATGTCACACTCACACAAAACAAGCTTGAGATTAGTTCAACTTATCTAGAAATGTATGTTATAGGAATAACACTTAAGGCTGCATATTTATGATCTAGAGTTAATAAATCTATAGCAAATCTAGTGCATTATAATCAAGCTACTGCTTTAGGTCAATAAAATTTATTTACTCTGTCCCACATAAAGTCGCTTAGTTCTACTTTAGGATGCCCCAAAATTGACTCCAATTTCAAGAAGACCTTTTCTCTCATTGTGAAAAACGTTTGGTCATCCTATTATCGAATAGAAACTATCGATCCACTTTTATTCTAATAATACTCAGATTATTCAAATAAAACTTACCTCAAATGTTGGACTCCCTTGCATTCAACTAAAATAGAATCCAGTTACCCCCAATCCAATTCAGCTAAACCCGATGAGACACATAATTTAGAACATGTAGTTTGAAGATTAGTAGTTGACACCATACAGAAAGTGTCCATTTTAGTATAAGTTGTACAAAGAAAAAGCAAAAAAAATCACTCAAAAGAAGCTTAGACCTTTGAGCTTGTTCCTACATTGCTACCTCTCCTATCACACTAAAGGGACAAGTACAACTAATTTGAGCTAACACAACATTCTTTCATAGGTTAAATAGAGTATAACGATAATGTCACAACCATGAAATACTAGATAAAGAAATACATAAACTATTGGGTTTTGGCTTCTAACCCATCGAGTGCAATGCATCGCGACAAGTTTACGCCGCTTCTGCACCATCAAGACAGCTTTGGCGTCAACACTGATGCGTCGACACAGAAAGGCCAAGCAAACATCACTATCACGACATCGACAACACTGTTGCGTCTATACAAAAATGTCAACAAAATCACCACGCCATCGAGTCGCCGTGTTTGCATCGTCACTATCACGAACACGGTACCGCACCAGTAGAAAATGGGAAGAAATTATGGTACCTTTTAGGAGAAATCAGGCCTAGAAGCATGTAGGGGGAGTGAAAGGAAACCACAGATATACATATTAATTGGAAAAATATAGATCGCCGGAATTAGAGCTCCGGCGACCATTAAATTCTCGATCTACGGCGAAGGAGAGGAAATTTGCTAAAATTGATTTTGTATAAGGAGGGAGGATCTCAAGACAGTTGTGGAAGTGTATAAATATTGGTGGTTGGCGGTGGTTGACCACCGTTGACTGGTGGCTGACGGCTGCTTTAGGCGGAGAAAACAAATTTGGGCAGAGTCCTCCCTCTAATGATTTGGGATTGAATGGAGAAAATTGAGGGGTTTAGGATTTTATACTCTGGGCTTGGACGGGTAATTTTGGGAGTTGGATTCTTATTAGGTATATAATGTAAAAAAATGGGCCGAGTGGGTATTTAGTGTAAATAAAATCGGCTGAATGGGCATTCAGTGTAAACCAACTTTAAATGGGCATAAAAATATAAATATTTTATTTTTTGGGCAGCACATGTAAAAATCCCAAGTTATTATAGTAAAAAGTCCAATGATTGCACAATTGAGTGGCATCTCTTTATCTATTGTGCACCTCTTATTAATTTTAGTATAAGAATTATCCTATTCTTCCTAGCTAGAAAAGTCGGAGAAATAAAAGAACACAGTAGAAAAAGAAAGGACGTAGTATGATTATCAATTGGCAAAAATACAATTATTATGAATGCCCATACATGTTTGTCATTTATGAGGAAATAAGCAAGGAGAACGAGTTTATAAACATGTCCAAAACACTTCAATTAATATAGATCATTTTGAAAGTAATTTTGCGAATGATTCATAATAAGTAAAATCATTATTTACTTGCAAACTTATCATCTCTCTCACTTTTCCATAAAGAATCATTTGCCAGTACTTTTCGATCCTACAAGATAGGGATTCTATTGATGCCTTGAAATGTTGTCGCATATTTAGAGAAGAAAGTCTTAAACAACTTACAAATTCTATAACCTCTCTCATTCCGTTAGGTGTATTTCTAGACACAATCTTCATGTTCCTTGCGAAGTGGCAACAAACTCAATCAAAATGTGTATAGGGAGACATTTCTTCCAACTTTTCATATTATCTTTAATAGGGAGAATTACCAAGCCACTCAACTCCTACCACTTACTTTTGACTAGCCCTTACTTTTTATAATCAGTATACACAAAAATGAATACAAATGATATACAAACGATAACATAGGTATACAAATGGTATCCTTACGTATACCCAATATTTACACCAAAAAATATGGTATATACAGTCAGATTTATCGGGTATACGCAATATATACATGTACTTTTTCTAGTTATTTTTAGTGTATACATACTTTTTTAAAAGTGTGTATACATTTAAAAAAAAATAAAATTTGTATACATCCATCTAAATAAAAGAAAAAAAGAAAAAAATGAAGAAGAAGAAACAGTGGCCGGAGCTGTGTCGCCGAACAGTATTTTGTCCAGATCTCGGTCGGCTGCTTCGCCGGAGACCACCAGCTACGCCGCAGCAAAAGGAGCTTCGCCAGAGCAAAGGAGCTTCGCCGGAGCAAAGGAGCTTCGCTGGAGCAGCTGAATCGCTGGAGGAGTAGCAGGCAAGAGGAAGCAGATCGCCGGAGCAACGAAGGCGCTGGAGAAGCAGATCTGTTGCTGCAGAGCAGCAGAGCAACAGAGGCGGCGTTGTCGACGACTTTGGGGGAAGGGAGAGAGGTCGTTGGTCGGAGGGGCTGCGCTGGTGAGAGAGGAGAAGAGGAAGGAGAAGATTAAAAAAAAACCCTAGTAGCTACAAAAGTTAGAGGGGTTGGTTAAATGTTTATTTAGGATAATTTTGAAAAAAATGGGCTAAAAAAATATATAGAAGGGGTTAAATCTATACATAATGTTATTTCACTTTTTTATGTGGGATGAGCACTTTTGTACATGTTTTTAATTTGGTGAGCTATTTTTTTGGTGATCTTTAAAGTATAAACACTTTTTGCTCACTATTAAAAATATTTTTACTTCTACCCTTTAAGCACTTATCTACATTGTCATTTGACATTCACCACTTTCTCTCTAGAAACTCATCTCCTACTTCTCATTCTTCTCTCTAGATTACCACCATTGACCGCCACCGGGTCACCACCGGCTGCCACCAAAATATTGTAAAAATTACATCCCTAGCACTACTAGAAATCACGCGTTTGAGAGAGGGAAGTCCCTAGCAAGTGGTCCCTCGGAATTCGGCTCGTAGCAGAGCATTTTTGGCGAGGGAATGGCTTAGCAAGCTGTTGTGTAGGCCCAATTTTGTATATTGTGTCAGTTTAACACTGCTAAGGATTTCCCTCGCCAAATGCAGGAGAGAGAAATTTTTTTACTGTACTTTAGCTAGGGAATTCCCTCTCCAAGTATATTGGCTAGGGAATTCTCTCTCCAAGTATAAAAATTATATATTTTTAATTCACTTTGGCTAGGGAATTCCCTCTCCAAGTACAATAAAAATATTTTTACCATAACACTTGGCTAGGGAGTTCCCTCGCCAAGCGTAGTATACCTGAAACACAAAAATCAGTAACACGCGCGATACAAAGCAGCACAACAACAACAACAGCATAACAAAGCAATTACAGCAGCACCAAACCAAAACTCCAAAACAATTCACAACATAAATAACACAGAATTACACAGCACCACCATTACAGTGTCACCATAACCTGTCTAACATACTAGTAAAGCTATATCCGGGCAATTACACACTTGTTTCATATCAACTAACACAAATAAATAAAATATTAAAATAATTCTTAAAAGTACTAAACACGTCCCACTTTCAAGTTTAATTCGACACAACAATAACAAACTACCGAGAATCATTAATAGTGGTATGGAAGAAATATGTCCAACATTTTTTGTATTGATTTTTTTTCTTCAACATCTTCATCCAAGTCCAACTCCGGTAAATCAACATCTTCATCCAAGTCCGATTCCGGTACCATATCAATTGAATCTTCAATCGTATCTTGAACGATTTCAATTGAGTCTTCGATTGACTCTTGAGCAATATCAATTGAGTCTTTGAGGTTGATATCCATGATAGATCTTGACGGAGGGGCTGTAAATTTAGAAAAAAAAGTTAAACCCGTTTATGTTTAAATTTTACCAAAAAAAAGTGAAAAAAAGACGGAAAAACTTACCAAACTTACCTTGCGATGGGTTGACGGAGAAATAAAAATGGAGTCGCCGGAGTAAGTGGCGTCGACGGTGTAGCAATGAAGGAGACGCCGAGGCAGTGAGGGAGATGTGTTTTGTTTGGTGTGGAGTGTGCTATATATACTTACACTGAAGGAGTATAAAATTCTCTTTCCTGATTGGCTAAGGAAGTCCCTCGCCAAACGCCTGACATATGCTTTTGATTGGCGAGGGAATTCCCAAGCCAATCAGGAAAGGAATTTTTTCTTGTTTTTGCTTGGCGAGGGAACTCCCAAGCTGTTTTTTTTATTTTTTATTTTTAAATTTTGGAGAGGGAATTCCCAAGCCGTGTAGGAGAGAGAAATTTTAAATTTTTTGCACTGGCGAGGGACTTCCCTCTCCAATGTCGAATTTTTTTTTTTTTTTTTTTTTTTACTTTTGGCGAGAGAAAGTACTTGTTTGGAGAGGGAAGTCCTTCTCCATTTTTTTGCTTGGGAATTCCCTCTCCAAACAATTTCTCGGAATTGGCCCAATTTCTAGTAGTGTAGCTTCATGTTAGTCTCATTTTTTCATTTCTACCATTGATTTTTTGAAAATCATACTAATTTAGCGTATATCTGAGTTTTAAAATACGGAAAAACTTTATCCGGTGATATAAATTATATAACTTCGTTCTTAAAAATCTACTATACCACACAACAGTAATGGCGTAAGCGATTTAGCATGCTCTATTGTCTGCGTTTACGAAACTGCTGGGAGTTTGAAGAAAAACATCCATTGCAGTGAAAGTTACACATATGAAAATTGAATTTATGTTGTTAGAAAGAAACTCATAGAATTAGATTGGAAGACTGATGTTACCTTGGAATTTTTGACGAATCAGTCACGTGGCTTTGACTTTGAGAGAGAAGAAATGATTATTGCAGGTGAGAAGCTAGTGTGATTTTGGGCGAATGCAATTTTTTTTTTTTTTTTTATAAAATAAAGTAATGACAATTTAGAGTTATTTGTTTGTAAGATGTACATAGAATTAGGCTCACACTATTAGTAAATAATGTCAGATTGTCTTCATTTTATATATATATATATATATATATATATATATATATATATATATATATATATATATATATATATATATGTGAATAAAGTGAATACGATTTGGACTAATTTGTTTGCAAATTGTACTTAATATTTTGTTCACATTATGAATAAATGATGACGGATTGGTTTAGTTATGTTTTCCTTTGAATTTTTATTTATTTTTGTGGATGAACGAAGTGAAAACGATTTGGACTCATTTGTTTGCAAAACGGACGCAACTTTTGCTTGCACATATTTATAAACACATCCGAATTATCGTTATTTTTAAATATATAAGCGCTTGAAGGTATTTTTTGTGAATCAATAAAGTAAGGCCGATTTGGCATCATTTATTTATAAAATGAACATAAATTTTTGCTCATTTTATGAAGAAATGATGCCGGATTGGTCTTATGTTATGTTTTGCTTTGATTTTGTATATGAGCGAGAAACGATTACGCTTTGGCTTTATTTATTCACAAAATAGACGTGAAACACAGATGGATTTGCTGCCTTTTATATGAGCAAAACGATGTCGATTTGGCCTTATTTATTCACAAAATGGACGTGAAACACAATCGGATTGGCAGTGTTTTCTGCTGAGTAGGAAACTTTGGCGTTTTTTTTTTGTAATTTCGGAGGTAAAAAGGTGCGGTAGTATTTTTATAATTACGACTTCAAAAAATGGTCGGTGACATTTTTGTAATTACGGGAAGTTCTCTGTTAGTAAGGGTATTTTTATACTTTCAGGTTCATTTAATGGCAAAGTGCTTATATTTTCAAGAGCGGATGCTTTTCTGCTTATTTTTGTAATTCACCCGTGCTATTTTCCAATATAATATTTGGGGAAATTTTGATCACTAGCCATTTTTGGACGCGCTCATTGGGGACTATCCACCGTTTCAAAATTCATTGAAGAATAGCCAAAAATTCGCGCGCACACTTAAGCTCCATTAGCGTTGGAAAACACCCCAGACTAGTCCCATAACAAAATACTGGGGAGCCCCAGTATTTTGTTATGGGACTGAAGCTTTATACAAAGTCCCATAACAAAATAATGGGACCTTGAACTAATATGTTCAAAGGTCCCATTATTTTGTTATGTGAATTTATCCCATAACAAAATAATGGGATTTATCCCTTTGGGGATAAATCCCATTATTTTGTTATGAGACTTTATATATAAAGCTTCAGTCCCATAACAAAATGCTGGGGTTTGTTGTGGGACTGAAGCTTTATACAAAGTCCCATAACAAAATACTGGGGCCTTGAACAAAACTTGTTCAAAGCCCCAGTATTTTATACTGGGGTTAGTTTACTAAAGCTTTTGAACAAGTTTTGTTCAAAGCCTCAGTATTTATACTGGGATTTGTCCGAAGATGGCTATTTCTCAGCGAATTTGTTTTTGACGGCTACAAATCAATTAGCGCGCGCCAAACAGGCCCCTACACGAAATTTTTACATAATATTTGTTGGAATACTTTATGTTTACAAAAATTAAAAGTATTTCTTATTTACGTGCATATTTAAATTTTGTCACATAAATTAGAAAGGAAAGAATACTTATCATGGCAAAACCTAAAACTTTTCACGCTTTTTTTTTTACAGGACATTTTTATCGCATATCATGATCGGACAAATCAATCTTATAGTTAATCAAGTAAATTTAATCTCACATGTAACAAAGTTTTACCAAAAATAGAATACAACAAGAAGACACGTCCAAAACACACAACGTGATACGAAAAAGGTAGAGAGTCAAAACCTACGACGCACAAAGTTTCGGGCAAACACAAGTTGTATATATGTGGAGCCTAGTGTGACACCCTCGCCAAGTCATCACGCCACATGGGCGCGACATGGCGCATGGATGGCGCCAACTATGCCAAAGAGTGTGGAATACTCTAGAATTGTGTAGGATGTTATGGAACACCCTAGAACTTCTTAGAATTGTAAAGAAGGGTATGGAGAATTCTAGAGTAGGTCCTTAAAGTGTAAATATTAGGGACTTGTATACAATTTATATTTACACGCCGACCCCCCCGATGAGAAGTATAAATAGGGGAGGCATTTCATTTGTAAGGCATCCAGAAATCAAGTGAATACAATTCTCTTTGGCAAATCTCTCTCTAAGTCTTTCTTTGTTTTCATTCTCTTAGCGATCTTGTTGAGTTGAAGGCTTACTTGAGTTTGCTACTTTGTAGACAAACCGTCAAGTGCCGCACGGTGTGCTACTTTGAAAGTTAGGCCGTGACAACGTGGTATCAGAGCGAAGGTTACTTCTAAGGGAATGGCACACAACGGAGAAGACATCACTGCTAGCACCCTTACCAACGTCCAGGATGCTGCCGGGAAGAAGAACAAGAAGAGGAGGAATGCTAGGAAGGGTGACGAGGTGCTGCCCGAAGCCCCTCGAAGTGAAGGCCACACCACCCAACCATCGGCTACGGAGGTGAGCGATGACGAGGAAGATCTCACCCCTGGCCGTGAGTGGGTTAAGAAGGTGGAAGAGGCGACGTTGATTGTGGAAGCCCATGGCCAACGCATGTCGAGGATTGAAGGCAAGCTGGAGACCCTTGAGAACCATTCCTTGTCCGAGTTCGACGCCATCCAGGACAAGTTTGGGGAACGCGAGCAAGCCGAGTTGGAGATGAAGGAAACCATTAACACCTTGGAGTGCAGGCTCACGGAGGCATTGAGCACCATCGAGGCAATGAAGGCCAAGATCGAGGCACTCGAGGAGGAAGTTAACGCTGGAGCGGCCGTGTCATCCGGCGCTAACAAGGAAGGGAAGATCGAGATCCCCAAGCCACCTGTGTTCAAGGGAGTTCGTGACGCGCAAGAGGTTGACAACTTCCTATGGCACATGGAGAACTACTTCAAGCATGGCAACGTGAGGGCCGAGGAAAAGAAGATTGCTGCCGCTATCCCATACCTCTCGGAGAAGGCCATGCTTTGGTGGAGAAGGAAGGAGGCCGACATGAAGAAAGGCTCATGCACCATTGACACATGGGAGCAGTTCAAGACCGAGTTCAAGAGGGCTTTCTTCCCTAACAATGTCATATATGAAGCAAGGTGCAAGCTGAGGGAGCTGAAGCAGACGGGGAGCATCAGTGCCTACATAGAGAAGTTCCAGACGCTCATGCTTCAAATCCCAAACCTTACCGATGAAGACTTGCTATTCCACTTCATGGACGGGTTGCAAGGCTGGGCTAGGAAGGAGTTGCAACGCCGGCAAGTCACTACCATTGATGAAGCTATCGTCGAGGCTGATGCTTTGACGGATGACAAGTATGACAAGAACAAGGGCAAAGATTCGAAGGGTAATCAGGCCAAAGGTGGGGGAGATCGTGGCAAAGGCAAAGAGAAGCAGCAACATTCCAAGACCAACGATGCTCACAAGTCCGATGGCAAGAAATCTGGGCGTCAAGATTATGCCGAGAAGAAAGCGCAGGCCGAGAAGAAAGGAAGTGGATGCTATGTGTGCGGGGGACCTCATGGCTTCGCAAAGTGTCCCGAGTTGAAGACCCTTGGTGCCATGATACGTGAGAAGAAAGAACGGGAGGCACAGGATCCAGAGACGAGTACGGGCACGACGCAGCTAGGCATGATTGGACTATGTGCTGCTGTCACAGAGAAAGCTAGCAAACCAGAGGAGAACGGCACGCAGTACGTGGACATCACCATCAACAATAAGCCTACCCGCGCCATGGTTGACACTGGAGCTCAAGCCAATTTCATGACCGAGGCCGCATCAAAGAGACTTGGATTGAAGCTGAGCCCGACCGATACCCGCCTCAAGACAGTCAATGCCCCAGCAATACCAGTACGAGGCATAGCCAACGGAGTTAGTGTTGCCTTGGGCAGTTGGAAGGGCAAGACTAACTTCACTGTGGCGCCCTTGGACATATTCGACATCATCCTTGGGCAGGAGTTCTTCAGACAGTGCCACACCATGATCGATCCTTACTTGCAGCGTCTCTTGGTTGTGGAGCGAGAAGGGTCATGCATGGTGCCTATGACTACGATGCCTCAAGGACAGAGTCATGCACACTTGTCAGCCATGCAGCTGGTGAAAGGATTAAAGAAGGGCGAGCCGACGTTCATGGCAACTATTGCAAGCTTGAGTGAAGACAATGTTGCCGTAGAGACCTTGCCACTGTGCATAGAGAAGGTGCTCGAGGAGAATAAGGACGTGATGCCCGAAGAGTTGCCGAAGCACTTACCACCTAGGCGGGAGGTAGATCATAAGATCGAGTTGGAGCCTGGAGCTAAGCCACCTGCCTATGCCCCATACCGTATGGCACCACCCGAGTTGGAGGAGCTGCGCAAGCAGTTGAAGGAGTTGCTCGATGCCGGCTACATTCGTCCGTCAAAGGCACCCTATGGCGCGCCGGTCCTATTCCAAAAGAAGAAGGATGGTTCGTTGAGGCTATGCATTGACTACCGGGCGCTCAACAAGGTAACCGTGAAGAATAAGTACCCCATCCCTCTCATTGCCGATTTGTTCGATAGGCTTGGACAAGCAAAGTACTTCACCAAAGTGGATCTACGGAAGGGCTACTACCAAGTTCGCATTGCGGAAGGGGATGAGCCGAAGACCGCGTGTGTGACAAGGTATGGAGCTTTCGAGTGGTTGGTGATGCCCTTCGGCTTAACCAACGCACCCGCTACCTTTTGCACACTCATGAACAAGATTTTCCACCCCTACCTTGATCAATTCGTGGTAGTCTACTTGGACGACATAGTCATATATAGCCACACTTTGGAGGAGCATGTGGAACATTTGAGGATAGTCTTCCAAGTCTTGCGGGAGAACGAGCTATACATCAAGAGGGAGAAGTGCGAGTTTGCCCAATCAAAGGTGCATTTCTTGGGGCATGTCATTAGCAATGGAGAGTTGCGGATGGACGAGGCCAAAGTCCGTGCCATACAAGAGTGGGAGCCGCCGATCAAGGTAACGGAGTTGAGATCTTTCCTTGGTCTTGTTAACTACTATCGACGCTTCATAGGTGGATATTCCGCTAAGGCCGCACCCTTGACGGAGTTACTAAAGAAGAACAAGCCGTGGATTTGGTCGGAGCTATGTCAAAAGGCGTTTGAAGGTCTTAAGAGAGCCGTGATGGAGGAGCCGGTTCTAGCATTGCCCGACTTCACCAAGACGTTCGAGGTGCACACGGATGCGTCCGACTTTGCTATTGGGGGTGTGTTGATGCAAGACAAACACCCCATAGCCTTTGAGAGCCGCAAGCTGAATGAGACGGAGCGGCGCTACACTGTTCAAGAGAAGGAGATGTCGGCCATTGTGCATTGCCTTCGCACTTGGCGCCACTACTTGCTTGGATCAAAGTTCGTGGTCAAGACCGATAATGTGGCTACTAGCTACTTCCAGTCACAAAAGAAGCTCACACCGAAGCAAGCTAGATGGCAAGACTTCCTGGCCGAGTTTGATTATGTGCTCGAGTACAAGCCCGGCAAAGGCAATGTTGTGGCCGATGCCTTGAGTCGTAAGGCCGAACTTGCTGCCATCACTTCAGCAAGCTTTGCCATCCGAGATGCCATAAAGGAGGGTATGCAGCATGATCCAGTTGCTAAGCAGCTTTTGGAGCTAGCCACTCAGGGCAAGACGAGGCGCTTTTGGGTTGAAGATGGCTTATTGCTCACCACCGGACGGAGGGTCTATGTGCCTAAGTATGAGAACCTTAGGCGGCGCATTGTAAAGGAGAGCCATGACACATTGTGGGCCGGTCATCCAGGCCAACGCCGCACCAGGGCCTTGGTTGAATCGGTATACTATTGGCCGCGCATGAGAGACGATATTGAGGCATACGTGCAGACTTGTCTTGTGTGCCAACAAGACAAGGTGGAGCAGCGGTCACCCGGAGGGCTATTGGAGCCACTGCCTGTTGCGGAACGTCCGTGGGAGAGCGTCACCATGGACTTCATCACTTGCTTGCCGAAGTCCGACGGGTATGGTACTATTATGGTCGTGGTGGACAGATTTTCCAAGTATGCTACCTTCATGCCCGCCTCAGCTAGTTGTACTGCTAAGGAAGCCGCCAAGTTATTCTTTAAGAATGTTGTGAAGTATTGGGGCTTGCCGAGGCATATCATCAGTGATCGAGACCCTCGCTTCAGTGGGAACTTTTGGAAAGAGCTGTTCGAGATGCTTGGCACGGAGTTGCATTTCTCTACCAGTTTCCACCCGCAGACGGATGGCCAGACGGAACGAGTTAATGCGCTACTTGAGTGCTACTTGAGGCACTTCGTGAGCGCACATCAAAAGGATTGGGCGAGGCTCTTGGATGTAGCCCAATTCTCATATAACTTGCAGCGGAGCGAGTCCACAGGGAAGACACCGTTCGAGCTAGCTACAGGCCAACAACCTCAAACTCCTCACTCACTACCGGCCGCGTTCGAGGGCAAGAGTTTGGGAGCATATCACATGGCTAAGGGCTTTGAAGAGCAGCTTGACACCGCTAAGTCTTACTTGGACAAGGCGTCCCGGAAAATGAAGAAGTTTGCCGACCGCAAGAGGCGTCCCATGGAGTATCAAGTTGGGGACATGGTCTTAGTCAAGTTCAACCCGAGACAGTTCAAGGCACTACGAGGCATGCATCCGAACTTAGTGCGCAAGTATGAAGGGCCGTTCGAGATCATTGCTAAGGTGGGTAAAGTTTCTTACAAGTTGGACTTGCCTACCCACTTGAAGATTCATCCAGTCTTCCATGCTAGCGTGTTGAAGCCTACCACGAAGACAAGGAAGACCCGAGTCGGGGCCAGACGACTCGCGCACCTATCACCGTCACTGCCTCGCAGGATCGTGACATTGAAGCCATTATTGACTATGAGGCCAGAGGCAAGAAGGGTCAGAAGCCGACAGCCATGTTCCTTGTGCATTGGAAGGGACAATCTCCGGAGGAGGCTACGTGGGAGCGATACCAAGACTTGTGGCAATACAAGGACAAGTGCCACAAGTATATGCAGCAGCATTGCGCCGCGGTCGTCGCAACATCAGGTGGGGGAGAGTGTGACACCCTCGCCAAGTCATCACGCCACATGGGCGCGACATGGCGCATGGATGGCGCCAACTATGCCAAAGAGTGTGGAATACTCTAGAATTGTGTAGGATGTTATGGAACACCCTAGAACTTCTTAGAATTGTAAAGAAGGGTATGGAGAATTCTAGAGTAGGTCCTTAAAGTGTAAATATTAGGGACTTGTATACAATTTATATTTACACGCCGACCCCCCGATGAGAAGTATAAATAGGGGAGGCATTTCATTTGTAAGGCATCCAGAAATCAAGTGAATACAATTCTCTTTGGCAAATCTCTCTCTAAGTCTTTCTTTGTTTTCATTCTCTTAGCGATCTTGTTGAGTTGAAGGCTTACTTGAGTTTGCTACTTTGTAGACAAACCGTTAAGTGCCGCACGGTGTGCTACTTTGAAAGTTAGGCCGTGACACTAGTCACTGCCCACATGCACCCTATTCCAACGTTAAGTTAAATTAGTTGGAAAAAGGTGCTAATGACATTTCTTTTTGTTTCCCTATTTTAAGCCCCCGTTTGTTTATAGTTTTTGGGGATATTTTTTGAGAGTTTTTGGGGAAAAAACTGTTTGTTTATGTTATTTCATCAAAACTTATCCCAAAAAGTCCCAAAAACTCAAAAATTGCTCAAAGACTGTTTTTGGGAAATTTTAAAAACTACTCACAAAACTTCAACTATTTTTTCAAGCAAATTCTATGTCCAAACACAACTTCAAGTTCCAAAAATTATTTTTCAACTCAACTCCAAAAACTCAAATTCCCGAGTTTCAACCAAATCTATGTCCAAACGCTAGCTAACTATTCGAGATTCAAAAGGGTAAATACGTATCCCACCCCACGGATACCTACAAAATTAACATAAACAAATTACAAAACCCTCCGTTTGACTTTATGTAGCAAAGTTTGAACTACACAGAATATGAAAAAATAAATATTTTTAATATTTGTTGTCTAAAATAAGTCAAAAATATTTTTATGATCATAAATAATTTTATTAATGGTAAATTTTGAATATAATTTTTTTTTTCAAATTTAGAAAGCAACTATTCTCTTTTAAACGAACTAATAAGAAAATATTGGCTACAGTAATTGGTTGTATGAGTAACTGCAAGGTGGAGTACAATCTTGATTACTAATTCGTCGTAACTCAGAAACTTTGATCGAGACCTTATATTTATATTAAAAGTATCACTTAAATATGTGAGAATAATCTATTCATTAATCATGAAACAAAAATAATTATGGTCCATAAACGTAAAATCTTTGATTCACCTACATGAATAAGACCACCGAGCCTTTGTTTGGAAAGAGGTAGGCTAGGATGACTAGCTATTATCGGTTACCATTTTTTCACTGATTTCGACGGAATTCAATAATTTTGACCAAAATTTTGTATATGTATTAAAATATCACTTAACATGCAAGAATAATTTATTCACAACTTATTAAACAAAAAAAATTATAATTACAAACTTAAAATTTTAAATCCGCCTCCACCCATAAAACCTAATAGTCTCGTTCGGAGGTGACTAGGATGACTAGCTATTACCGGTTACCACTTTCAACGGTTGCAACTCCAACTATTTCTTCAAGAATCTTACAAATACAACTACTTTTCTCAGCACCTTTCTTCTTCAGTCCACCCCTCATTTTCTCTCTTTAAGGTATGCCCTTTTATCATTATATTTATCTTAGTCTGTGTTTCCTTTACATGGGGTTCTCTTCATTTTTAATTTAAGCACTTCATATTTGAGCTAAGGGAGTAGTTTTTATGCTGAAGTCATTGACTATGGTTAATTATAAAATTTGTAAATTAATAAACTTGTGCAAGTTTTTGCTAATCCTTCATTAAAGTATGCCAGAAGAAACTTGTGGGTAGTTTGGAAAACTAGCTGATAACCATCCATCCGTCTGGCAGACAGAGTTACTCGGTATCTGTGCTGGTGGGAGGTAGTAGGTTCCTGGTGGAATAGTCGAGGTGAGCGCAAGCTAGTCCTGATGCCATCGTCGTTAGAAAAAATAATGAAACTTCGATCTTGTAGTAATTGCAGTATTTGCTGTTTAGTTTCTTGATTATAGGGAGTTGTTAAAGTTTCTGTCTTTTTGTTCTAATTTTGAGCTTAAATCTGTTTATTGTTGTAGCAGATATTATGTATGTATGGTTGCACCTTCCATTTGGCATCATTGACATTTGATGTTTGGTTAGAGAAGTTTACCACTTTGGTTGAAAATGGATTCTAGGTTTAATGGGAATTCGAGTTCTTTGAATGATTTTCGATTAGGGAACGAACCGTTACCTATTTCATCAGATGGAAGAATGATTATTGGACCTAGATTTGAACTTATTTATTCAGATCAGAAGCTACACTATGGTCCTAGAGTACTTGAAAATAGCTTTGTACAACACAATTTTGGTGCTGTTGGATATGTAAACAGTGACCATTTACCGAGTAATGTAGGACCGACATACCATTTACAGAGTAATGTAGGATCGACATCTGATCCTGGCGCTGAAGATGACTTCGGTGAAGATATTGATTTCTCCGATGCAGTTTTGAGCTATATAAATCGAATGCTTATGGAAGAAGACATGGAGGACAAGACGGACATGCTTCAGGAATCATTGGAACTTCAAGTGAAAGAAAAGTCATTTTATGAGGCCCTTGGCAAGAAGTATCCACCTTCACCTGAGCAACAACGAGTTAATGAACAGAACAACGAGAGTCCTGATGACTACTGCTCTGGAAGTCTATACAATTCGTCTAGTTATACTAGTGACAGTAGTGGTTACTTGTTTGATTCAAGGGCGGTTAACATTTCCACCGACTACAATTCCTCTTATGCCGATGGCTTTCCAGTTCATAATACTTCTTACTCTTCAGTGTGCTCATCGAATAGCGGGAATAATTTTGTAGATGGGTTCGTAGACTCTCCTATTAGTCATTTTCGTATCCCTGATATATATAATGAGAGTCAATCTGTTTGGAACTTTAGGAAAGGAGTTGAAGAAGCAAGTAAGTTCCTCCCTACTAATAAAACTTTGTTGAACAATGTGTATATTAATGACTTGCCAGCTCTGGAGCCTCAAGGGGAAAGTGGTGATGTGGTGGCTCAGGTGGAGAAAAAGGATGAGGGAGAGACTTCACCAACTGAGGCGAGAGGGAGGAAAAATCCTCAAAGGGATGATAAGTATATCGAAGAAGAAAGAAGTAGCAAACAGGCAGCGGTTTTTACTGAATCAATTGTTCGGTCTGAGGAGTTTGATAGAGTCTTGCTGCATAGCATGGGGAAGGGAGAGGAAGTACTGGAAGCATATCGACAGGATCTGAGGAATGCTAAAAGCAAATCCACAGTGCAGAAATCGAAAGGACCAGCAGGAGGAAAGGCCCGCGGGAAGAAACAAGGCATGAAGAAGGAAGTCATAGATTTAAGAACGCTCTTGATAAGTTGTGCACAAGCTGTTGCTGCGGATGATTCCAGGAGTGCAAATGAACTGTTGAAACAGATCAGACAGCATTCATACCCCTTTGGAGATGGAAACCAAAGATTGGCTCATTGCTTTGCAGATGGTCTTGAGGCGCGCTTGGCTGGTACTGGTAGCCAGATCTATAAGGCCCTTATCAATAAACGAACATCTGCAGCTGATCTTTTGAAGGCCCACCATTTGTATCTTGCATCGTGTCCATTCAGGAAGATCTCAAGTTTTGCTTCAAACAAGACAATCCAGATAAAGGCAGAGAATGCAACAAGGATTCATGTCATCGATTTTGGCATCCTCTATGGCTACCAATGGCCTACATTCTTTCAACGCCTTGCATTAAGAGAAGGTGGGCCGCCAAAGGTGCGCATTACTGGTATAGACTTTCCCCAACCGGGCTTCAGGCCAGCGGAACGGATCGAGGAAACAGGTCACCGTTTGGCTGATTATGCTCAGTCCTTTAATGTTCCGTTCGAGTACCATGCAATAGCAAAGAAATGGGAGAGCATCAGAATTGAGGATCTAACGCTCGACAAGGATGAATTTCTTGTTGTCAACTGCTTGTTTCGCTTTAAGAACCTGCATGATGAGACTGTGGTAGTTGACAGTTCAAAAACTGTTGTTCTCAACTTCATAAGGAAGATCAATCCAGATATCTTCATCCATGGTAATATCAATGGGGCCTATAGTGCCCCATTTTTTGTCACACGATTTCGTGAGGCCTTATTCCACTTTTCATCACTTTTTGATATGCTTGAAACTGTTGTTCCCCGTGAGATTCCAGAAAGAGGATTAATTGAGAGAGAGGTCTTTGGTAGGGAAGCACTGAATGTCATAGCTTGTGAGGGGTGGGAAAGAGTTGAAAGGCCAGAGACATACAAGCAGTGGCAAGCCCGTATCATAGGTGCAAGGTTTACTCAGATCCCTTTTGAACGTGAGTTCATGAATAAGGCAGTTGAAAAGGTGAAGTTAGGATACCATAGGGACTTTGTAATTGATGAAGATAGCAAGTGGATATTGCTCGGCTGGAAAGGACGAACAATTTACGCCCTATCTTGTTGGAAACCTGTTTAAGAAACTTGACAACATACTTCATCTTTGTAATCCAAGTCCATCCACATATTGCAGATCAAATGCAGCAATACAGTATGTAACACTTGATGTTTTTGTATGGTTTCTTTTTATATCTACACATGGACCGGGATAAAAGCTGCAGCTTACCGCTTCCGTAACCAACTGCTAATTAGGCAATATGAGGCCTATGGTACATGTTCTTGGTGATGATTATCTATGTATAATGCTAGGAAATTCTATGTTGAACAGCTAGCTGACAGTCCAGTGCTGCAGATATGTATTCAGGGATTTTGTGAACTTAAACAGTATATATTCTAACATTTGAAAGTTGGTTAATATACTTGGAGCTCTTCTCCATTTGCCTTTCCATGATTTGAAAGAGAATAATCTTTATATCTGTTGAATTTCTCCATTTTATGATGCATTTACTGTTGGAACTAAATGAGTCCAAGTAGGGTGGTATAGTTTAGTGGAATAGTCGACTCCATCTAGTTTGAAACTATGGATTGGGACGTAGCTCGCTTGAAGCTATGAACTGAGATATAGTTGATTGATTGATTGATTTATAAAATATTAACCGGTCAATCCGTCGTACAGTAAGTGCACAACATTTGCCTAATGAAAAAAAGATTTCTCAAACAAATTTAAGTTTTATGTACTCGTAGTGTAAAACTTTTATACAATCATATCACGTATAAGGTAATTATCGGAAAATTTCTTTAACTGTATTGGATAAAAGCTGAAAAGACTTTGGCAAGTGACACGTGTCGTCCACGTGGCACAAGCTGACGTGTCGCCGGACAGACATCTTCTCGGACAGACATTTCCCTACGGGCAGATCTCGAAGAAGTTACTAAGCTTGTCAACGGTCAGTACGATTTGAACCAACGGTTACCAGCAACATCGGGTGTGATCATTCAGCAAACGGTCACTCAGCGGTTACGACTCTTCTGGATAAGACACCCGACGGTTACCCATTTTGAAGGGCCTTATCCCAACGGCTACTATTTCAACAGACGCCATTCAACATCTATAAATAGCGTTCATTATAGACAAATTGTAACAACTTCTACTTCCTGCAATCGCTATCAATAAAATTGCTATCTCTCTCTTGCATTCAAACATACTCTTTTACGGTTATCAAATATTACTGCTTGATCTTGCGTGAACTGTCAACTTCAATAATCACATCGTCCGACGGGTACCGCCAACCGTCAGAGGAAACGATACATTTACTTTTGATCTTTTACGCTTATACTTTATTCTTTACGCCTCGCATTATTATTACTTGATTAATTGCGTAGATCTTTAATCTCAACTATTGATCGTGACTCCGCAAATATAAATTTAATTGTTAATTGGCCTAAAACCGGATCTAGGTTAAACAATTTGGCGACCACAGTGGGAGCCGGTCAATAGCCTTCGTAGGTTAAAGAAAAACTCCTATAGTTTAACTGCTCATCGTATTTTATTCTCTATTCGCTACTTTTCTTGCTCGTTGGTTTTCCTCGTTTTCTTTTTGAAATGGCAGATAACAATTCACACAACAACGCCCTCATCGATGGGCAACAAAATCTTAACGACGCGGAGCAAGTAGACCTGAATCTAGGCGGGGACGAGCAACAGAATATCCCCGCAGATGACAACATAATTCCCCCCGCAGAGGACGAGAACGCGATCCCAGCGGAACAGGAGAACGAGCATAGCCAACAGAGTAGCAGACATAGCCACCTTCCTGGCCGGAGAAATTCCGATCAAGGGCCTGGAGGGCCCAGAAGACCCAACGGCCCTGGGAATTCGAGGAATTCTCAGGATCCTATCCTTGAATTCATACGGCAGCAGGCCGAAATCAACAGACAAATGCGGGAAGCTATCGATGGACTACGAGGACAAGCCCCGCCAAACACAGGGAATCCACCCGTTGATCCCCCAAGGGATGCCTCGCCGTCCCGTGCCTCGAGGCGTGCTGAAAATCAAAATGCAGGATCAACGGTGCCAACGGAGATGAGCGAAGTCATGGAAACTCTCACCAGGCAATTCAAAGAAAGCCAGGAGGCACTCCAAAAAGCTCTCCACGAGAGAATTGACCAGATTCCAGGCGCCCCGCCCACGTTAAAGAAAGTTGATGTTCAACGCTACACGCAACGGCCCTGGAAGAAGGAGGCTGCCCCGAAGGCGATACCTAAGACGTTCAAAATGCCTAATATCCCGAGGTATCGAGGAACATCTGACCCCAACGACCACCTCATGATGTTCAGCAACTTCATAAAAGCCAGTGATCTCACCGACGAGGAGATCGAATCCGTGCAATTGAAAAAGTTCGTGGAGACGCTGGCAGACGGAGCCCTGCGGTGGTATTCGATGCTGCCCCCAAACTCTATTGGATCCTTCGCAGAAATGGCTGAGTTGTTCGTGAAGGCTCACACGGGCGCCCAAAAGACGGAGACCCGAGTAGAAGACATCTTCGAAATCAAGCAGAGGCCCGACGAGTCACTTCGCAAGTATGTAGACCGGTTCCAGAGAGAACGCATGATGCTCCCCAAAGTACCGGACAGGTGGGCAGCGATCGCATTCACCAACAGCCTGGACATCAGAAGTTCAGAAGCCACACGAAGACTCTACGAGTCTCTTCGAGAATTCCCGGCAGCCAGTTGGTCAGATGTCTACAATCGTTACAACTCTAAGGTACGTATCGACGAAGACAAACTGATTGGAACAGGTGCTGCTCGGGGAAAACCTCAAGCTCGTAGCAGCGGGTCTGGAGGAAAGGCGGATGTGGAGAAATCAGGCGTACGGTACGAGCCATACCCCGACCAATCGCGGAACAATTCCAAAGGCCGTAACCGTAACAACAACAGAGGGCTGTCCCGAGGAGAGAGTTCTCAGTCTGCCAGCCTGCCCAGCCTACCTAGTTTCAACATCGAATTGTCAGATGTCGTGGCTGTGCTCAAAAGCATGGGAGAAAGAGTCAGGTGGCCGAAGGATATGAAGACTGACCCCAGCAAGCGGAACCAAGACGTATATTGCGAGTTCCACCGTGATCATGGGCACACTACCGAAGACTGCAAAGCCTTAAGGTATGAGATCGCTCATCTGTTGAAACAGGGATTCTTGAAGGAATTTTTGACGGAGAAAGGGAAACAAACCCACGCAAAGGCTCAGCAAAACAAGCCCGGTCCACCACGAGCTTCCTCCCCGAAACGAACGGTCAATGTTATTTCGGGTGGAATTGAGGTGGATTCTGTTACCTTCACAGCCAAAAAATATGCGAAAGTTTCCATTACCAACAACAAACGACCTCGGGCGGAGGCGGCAATCACCTTTGAAGAATCCGACACTGACGGACTTCAGTTTCCGCATGCTGACGCGTTAGTCATAACGCTACGCGTGGCAGAGTTCGACGTAAAGAGAGTGCTCGTTGACGCGGGCAGCTCTGCCAACATCATCCAGGCACGGGTCGTGAATGAAACACAACTATCAGACAAGATTGTACCGATTTCTCGAGTTCTTTCCGGCTTCAACAACTCAAGCGAAAAGACTCTCGGAGAGATCACACTGACTACTCTGGCAGAAGGGGTAGCGAAGGAAACTACCTTCCATGTTGTCGACGCGGATCTAGCCTATAATATCATTTTAGGCAGACCTTGGATCCACGACATGCAGGCCGTCCCCTCTACATACCATCAAGTAGTGAAGTTCCCATCCGAATGGGGTATACGTGAGGTCCGAGGAGAACAACGCACTGCACGAGATTGTTACTCGGTGGCCCTCAGGTTACCCGAGGAGAGCAAATAGCAATTACAGCACCCGGGACCGGACACCGCACCTGAAGAAGTCCGATACGACGTCCCGGAGTTCATCGCCAAAATGGACGAGAAGGAAGGATACATGCCAACAGTAGAAGCTTTGGAACCCGAAGAGCTGTTCACCAATATGCCAGAGCGGAAAGTGTACCTGGGAACCGAATTGAGCGAACGCCTGCGGGGAGATATCCTGCGGTTCCTCAAGGAGCACCACACAACCTTCGCATGGTCCCATGCGGATATGACAGGTATTTCTCCTGATATTATCACTCACAGGTTGCACGTTGACCCATACCACCGGCCGGTAAAGCAGAAGACGCGCCAACAAGGAGCCTTCAGAAACCAGGTAATCAACGACGAGGTTGACAGGCTGTTGAAGATCGGTTCGGTACGTGAAGTTAAGTACCCAGACTGGCTAGCGAACGTAGTTGTCATTCCGAAAAAGAACGGCAAGTGGCGAGTCTGTATTGATTTCACGGATTTGAACAAGGCCTGTCCAAAGGATTCGTACCCTCTTCCCAGGATAGATCAGCTGATCGACGCGACAGCCGGACACGAAGTGTTAACTTTCCTCGACGCATACTCCGGATACAACCAAATACTGATGGATCCCAGCGACCAAGAAAAGACAGCATTCATAACTTGTCGAGGTACGTATTGTTATAAAGTCATGCCTTTTGGATTGAAGAATGCAGGTGCAACCTACCAGCGTTTGGTCAATCGAATGTTCCATGATCACATCGGAAAAACCATGGAAGTATACATTGACGATATGCTGATAAAATCCAAACGGGCAGAAGACCATCCGGCCCATCTGAAAGAGGCTTTTCGAATCCTGGATCAATACAACATGAAGTTGAATCCAGAGAAATGCGCTTTCGGAGTCGGATCGGGGAAGTTTCTGGGATTCATTGTCTCTCAGCGAGGCATTGAAGTCAATCCCGCTCAGATTAAGGCTATAGAGTCAATCCCGGACGTGCTTCGCGACAAGAAAGAGGTCATGAGGCTGACTGGGAGAGTAGCGGCTCTACGGCGATTCATCTCCCGATCGTCTGACCGTTGCAAAAGCTTCTTCGATGTCCTAAAACAAAATAAGGAGTTCGAATGGACTCCTGAGTGTCAGAAGGCGTTGAGAGATCTAAAGAAGTATCTGTCCAACCCTCCACTACTCACAACACCTCTGGAAGGCGAGCAGCTGTTAATCTACCTAGCAGTCTCCGAATCATCGGTAAGCGCAGTACTAGTTCGGGAAGAAAAAGGTAAACAACTTCCTATCTACTATGTTAGCAAAGCTTTAATTGATGCAGAAACTCGCTACCAACCTTTAGAAAAATTGGCCTTAGCTCTAGTAACTGCTGCCCGAAAATTGCACCCGTACTTTCAAAGTCATTCTATAGTCGTAGTTACTACCTTCCCGTTACGAAACGTCCTGCATAAACCGGAATTTTTAGGAAGATTGGTAAAATGGGCCATAGAATTATCTGAATTTGATATTACTTATCAGCCTAGGGTAGCAATAAAGTCGCAAGTCTTAGCAGACTTCGTGGCGGACTTCAGCATAGATGTGTACCCCGAAGCACAAAAGGAAGCCATACTCTACGCTGGACAGGCTCCGGGTACCTGGATCCTCCACACGGACGGTTCTTCGAGCGTGAAGGGATCAGGACTTGGGCTGGTCCTCGTTGCTCCATCCGGGGAAACGGTAAGGCAGGCTATCAAATGCCCCTTTATTACTAACAATGAGGCCGAATATGAGGCCGTTATTGCAGGATTGGAATTGGCACGGAACTATGGAGCAACCATGGTCAAATTGAAAAGCGATTCTCAATTGGTAATCAATCAGATCAATGGGGGCTTCGTCGCACGAGAACCTAGGATGCTGGCATACCTTGGCCGTGTAAAAGAACTCCTGGCACAGTTCGATACCTGGGAAGCAATTCAAATCCCGCGAGAAGAAAATCACGAGGCTGACGCTCTCGCCAACATGGGATCTGTCGCAGAAATAGGAGCAGCTAGCTCTTCGGCTGTCGTTCAACTCCTCTATACCTCCATGGACAGAGAAAAATTCGAAGTCAATACCATCAGCACTACCTGGGACTGGAGGAATGAGATAACAAACTATCTCATTCATGGAACTCTCCCCGCAGATGCAAAAGCTGCTCGTAAACTTCGAATAAAAGCAGCTCGGTACACCATCCTTAACGGCGAATTGTACCGCAGAATGTTCGCAGGACCTCTCGCCAAATGTCTTGGACCAAGTCAGACTAATTATGTGATGAGGGAGGTCCACGAAGGCTGTTGCGGGAATCACTCCGGTGGCAAGGCGTTGACTCGAAAGCTGATACGCGCAGGATACTATTGGGACAAGATGGAGAAGGATGCCAACGAATTCGTCAGGAAATGTGATAAATGCCAGAGATTTGCTCATCTCCTCCATCAACCAGCCGAACCACTACATTCGATAGTCTCCCCCTGGCCCTTCATGAAATGGGGGATAGACATCGTTGGTCCTCTCCCCAAAGCTCCTCGGGGACTGCGCTTCCTGCTGATCATCACAGATTATTTCACGAAGTGGGTCGAAGCGGCAGCATATACGAAAGTACGACAGACGGAGGTCATCGACTTTCTCTGGCGCTTTGTGATATGCCGCTTCGGAGCACCAAAAGAAATAGTCATGGACAATGGGCCGCAATTTGTCGGCCAGAGAGTAACAAGGTTCCTCGAAGATCTGCACATCAAGAGAATCACCTCTTCCCCATACCATCCTGTCGCCAACGGGCAAGCCGAATCTACCAACAAGATCATCGTTGACTCCCTTAAGAAGCGCCTTGAACAGGCGAAGGGATGTTGGGTCGAGGAGCTGCCTGGTGTACTATGGGCTTATCGCACTACGGTAAAAATGAGTACTGGGGAAACCCCTTACTCACTGGTATACGGTGCAGACGCCCTGATTCCAGTTGAGATAGGCGAACCCAGTTTACGATACGCACATGCCACTGAGCAGTCGAACTCAGTAAATCTAGCCGAAGAATTGGATCTCCTTGAGGAGCGCCGAGAGCTGGCCCTCATCCGAGTAGTGGCACAAAAAGAGCGAGTCGAGAAGTACTACAATCGGGGACTGCGCGTACGGAGCTTTCAAGTCGGTGACTTTGTACTCAGAAAAGTTTCCCAGAGCACACAAGAGACGAACTCGGGAAAGCTTGGCCCTAACTGGGAAGGTCCGTACAAGGTGATCTCTTCGGCCGGCAAGGGGTCTTACCGCTTGGCCCGTCCAGACGGTTCGATCATCCCAAATAGCTGGAACGTAATGCATCTCAAGAGGTATCATTTTTAAGCAGCAGGGACGGTTAGTTATTCTATCCCCTCGCAAAAATCTCTTTTTCTATCCTTGCGTAAAAAGTTTGCTACTTCTGCCCGTAATTATAAGCTATTACTTGCATGCTTATATAGAAATGCTTACTTTTACATTTACGCGAGATTTCTTTCTTTTATACATTTTTTCTAAATGGTACTAACGGCCTGAACAAGGCCAGATCCGTTTAGCTCAACTGGCAGAGCTCGAAGTTCTTCAACTTCGCGGCTGTGGGTTCGAATCCCACAACGGACACACTCCACGTTTGGTTATATGTGTTCGATAGATAACTCACCGACAACTCTTTTCATATTGTCACCTTACGTGTCTCAACATGAAAACAAGGGGGGTGGTGAGGGCCCCATAGGCCAGGAAAGACCTTCATACAGGCATCAAAGACCTTCATACAGGCGTGAGGCCTAGTTTACTGGCAGGCAAAAACTTTCTGCGTGACAAAACCTCCACGACAAATAAGAGGGGTCGTTCACAAAATAAAAACCTTCATGTGACAGAACTTCCACAGCAAATAAGAGGAGTCGCTCACAAGGCCAAACAATCCGGCCAGAACATTAAAACGACCCGAGCTCGGTCAGCCTATTTATAACTTACAACTTTTGCCTAATAAAGGTGGGAGTTCAAAGCATCTGGGAAAGCCTGAGGAAGTACAAACTTAATAAAGTTTGGAAAGCAGCCCTAAGGCATAAAATCCACAAACACATGCATACAAAAAAGGTCAAAAGTTCAAACTAAACATAGTCACTGAATGGATCTGAACATTGCATATTTATATTAATCTGAGAATTTACAAAGATGCCAAAAATGGCTGACAGAAGTTCGCAGAGTGTATTGAAAGGCCAAACATACCGGCCAAAGGGTAGAGAAGTTCCTAGTAAACTCCTGCCCATCCAACAAAAGTCCGGCTCTCGCCGGACAGAACAAAAATACATCAAATTCAAAGAAAAATTTCAATTTGCAGGGCCGTGACCAGGGCTTAACGCACCAGCTCCGTTAGCCCCATCATCGCTCCCTGATTCTCCGTCTCCCCCATCATCATCACCATCGCTCGACTCTTCGGGAGAGAGACCCAATGCCCGTTGCACTCGCTGAATAGCACTCTTCGTTGCATGCAACATCGAGTCGACGTCAACTTGCCCAGACCGGATTTGCGCTAACAATGCACGCTTGGCCTCAAGAACGGCCAGCTTAGTCTTGATCTCGGAGTGATCGCGCAAGTTCGCCAAATCCTTAGTCAAAGTGGCCTGCACACCCATCGACTGGGCGACCTGATCTCTGGCGGCTTGAAGCTCAGAACGGGCCTTGGTTGACTCCTCGCATGCCCTCTGCAAATTCAGTTCAAGCGTTGCACGTTCATCACTGGCAATATTCAGGCAATCTTGGCACTCGCCAAGGAGTCTCTCTAATCTCTCGACAGAGCGTGCGAACCCCTCTTTCTCTTCAGAAAGACGGTCCTTCTCCACGGTAAGGGCGTTGATCTGTTCAACGCGGGTATTGTTAACATCCGTTAACCGGTTAACTTCCCTACCGAGGAAACCACACTGCTCGATCAAGGATCTGTTCTCCTTCAGAGCCTCGAGCAATTCCTTCTTCACTTCCACCACCTGGTTGGCATTGTTCAGCCGGGAGCGAAACATAATCTCAGCAGCCAGCATGCTTGACTGAAACATCAAACACAGTCATAGTTAGAAACCCTGGGACAGCAGAAGGTTTTTACTAAAACACACAGACAAAAAAAAAAAGAAGAAACTTACTCGGGCAGAGTCGGAGGCAATCTGGAAGGCCAGTTCTTCGTCGGTCAGGTCTCTTAGCACCCATTCCTCTCGAGGACCGAGAAGCGAAGAAATTGCCTTCACCAAACCGCGTGGCCTAGCCACCAGGTTGGCCTCCGGAGCGATTCTCAGGGTATGCTTTCTTTCACAAAGCTTGGGCTCCCTCGCCTGCTCGGAAGGGTAGTTCGGCCCAAACTTGTAGCGAACCCCCTTGATATCGCTCAGCTCCGTCTGCTCCGATATAGCTGACAGCCAGACAAGCCTGGAGGACGAAAGGTTAGAGTCACCTTCCGCCTCTGGGTCTATGGTTTCGCAATCACGAAGGAAAACCGGGTTTGCCCCCTCAGAAGCCACATTTTCGAAGTCCTCAAAACGAAAAACTCGAGGACCCTGGCTACCCTCTTGGGAGACCTCTTCCCTGGCTTCTCCCCCGGCTGTTTCTCTTCTTGCCTCACTCGCCCCTTCTCCTACTCTTTCTTCTTCTCCTTCTTCTTCTCCAACCTTCTTTTTGCCCTTGTCCGCACGGGAAGGACCTGCCTCCTCCTCGCCACCAACTCGGGGACTCCTTGGCGAGGATCGGGCAGCTTCCTCATCTGTCCTTCTTTGATCGCTGCGGAGATGGGGCCTCCGCCTAAGAGGAACATCCGTCTCAGTCTCAGTATCTGACAAATGTATGACCTCTTGAGCCGGACCCTCTCCCCGTGCAGACTCGGGGACTTCTGCAGGTATTCCGGTACCTGTCACCACGGGTTCTTGGGCACTCACCCTCACTGAAGGGTCACCACCAGTTGCCGAAGTTTGTCCGGCGGACGCAGAAGCCTTGCGAGCCGACTTCTTCCGCGACCCGCCTTCGGCCTGGCTTTTCCTCTTCCTTGACAGAGGACTCAACCCCTCGGACAGAAGCGCCTCACCGCCTTCCCTACTGCGCAAAGCGCCGGCCGAAGCCAATATAGCATCAGCTTCGGCGAGAGGGTCGGCGACAGGTTCGGTGGGGACGTCCTGAGGAGGAGCCGGAAAAAAGTTCCCTGAAGTGCCAAGACCTGCGACAAAGGCAAAGCGGTCAGTCACAGGAGAAACTCACAAGGAATAATCATTCAAAAAAAAAAAAAAAGGGAGATATTCTTACCGTGATGCTTTACGGTCAGATTATGGTGAGAAGCGAAGTAAGCCCACTCTCTTTTCGCTGGCTCGAATCGTGCCAAAATCGGCTCGACCCACGCCGTTAGCTCACCTACGGTTATGAGCCCGTCGTAGGGTCGCTTGACCGCTGCACAAAGAAAAATCGGTCACAAAAAAAAAAAAAAAAAAAAAAGAGAGGAAAAATAAAATGTGCTCGAAGATATTCGGGGACTTACGTGTTTTATTCCAGACTTCTGGAAGATGTGCTTTGTCGTCAAACGTCAAAGCAGAGGAGCGCACGAACAGATATCGGTGCACCCAGCCCCGATCGCTGGTGTCCTCGGAGCTGCGCACCAAACCTTTGCTCCCACGCATCCTGACGTTTACGTACCCGTCCTTGAAAATCTGGACGCTGTACAAAGAAATAAAATGTTTATACTCAAAGGACTGGTCAGTCTTAGTAGCAAACCAGTCCAGAAGTGCGACTATCCTATACACACTGGGGCTCAACTGCCCCGGGCAGAGAAGGTACTCCCTGCAGAGTCTGTCCAGCACAGGATGCAGGGGCAGCCTACACCCTACTGTGAAGGGATAAGTTCCGATGGCTGTCCACCCAGCCCGGTGTGACGTGATATTCTCTCCGTCAGCAACCGGTAGTAAGGGGATTCTATCGTCCCAATCACAGTCTATTCTTACTCGAGGAATTACTTCTGTTGTGATCCCCGACTTAAATCTGTACGCCGGCCAGTTACGCGTATCACCTTCCCTGTTATGGAAGGCTTTAACGTTGCAATCCGCTTCAAGCTCACCCCACTTTTTGGGGATTACTTCAGCAGCGGTAGCCTGAGAAGCACGCGGCCTAGGGGTGGCCGACGAGCTACCAGCAGCATCAACATTTAAATTTCTTCTAGATCTCGAAGACATGATTTCGGAAGAAAGATGGAATTGTCAAAGAAATTGCAACAGAAATCAAAGGTTTTTCAAAGAACAGCACAAAGGAAATAAGGAGTAAGTAAAGGGTCTCTAGTCAAGCGAACTCCTATTTATAGGAATCCTGGTGCAGACTCCTAACCTCCTTCAAGGACACGTGGAGGCTATCAGATGAGCCACCCGCAGATCCAGCCGTCGATAAAGAAATAGGGTTAATCAATGCTTTGTAGCGTGATCATTACCTGGAAAGCCGCAGTCACTTCGTATCCCACAAGCGACGTGCGCACGTGGAGATAGGCGGTTAAAAATTATTGCTTTTACCCTCGGGGAACGCAGTAGTCATTTCAGTATAAACTGCAGTGCCACAGACGTGCAGGTTACAGTTACTTTTCCGTGCGGCGCATTTAATGCGCATGTCACAGAGGCTTATCATCAATCGGATCAGTATCGCACGTCATCAAGATTACATCATAAGAAGACAAAAAGTTCGCAAAGACTCCCGCCAAAACTTTCATCCACTCCTCGGACAGATACTCTGCCCGAGAAGTGCGGGGACTATCTGTATTGGATAAAAGCTGAAAAGACTTTGGCAAGTGACACGTGTCGTCCACGTGGCACAAGCTGACGTGTCGCCGGACAGACATCTTCTCGGACAGACATTTCCCTACGGGCAGATCTCGAAGAAGTTACTAAGCTTGTCAACGGTCAGTACGATTTGAACCAACGGTTACCAGCAACATCGGGTGTGATCATTCAGCAAACGGTCACTCAGCGGTTACGACTCTTCTGGATAAGACACCCGACGGTTACCCATTTTGAAGGGCCTTATCCCAACGGCTACTATTTCAACAGACGCCATTCAACATCTATAAATAGCGTTCATTATAGACAAATTGTAACAACTTCTACTTCCTGCAATCGCTATCAATAAAATTGCTATCTCTCTCTTGCATTCAAACATACTCTTTTACGGTTATCAAATATTACTGCTTGATCTTGCGTGAACTGTCAACTTCAATAATCACATCGTCCGACGGGTACCGCCAACCGTCAGAGGAAACGATACATTTACTTTTGATCTTTTACGCTTATACTTTATTCTTTACGCCTCGCATTATTATTACTTGATTAATTGCGTAGATCTTTAATCTCAACTATTGATCGTGACTCCGCAAATATAAATTTAATTGTTAATTGGCCTAAAACCGGATCTAGGTTAAACATTAACACACATTTATATATAGTTAACCTAGTAAAAGTTAGGCTCATGGTGTAAAATATTACAGTCTAAAGTTATCACCCTCAGAATGGAGGTTGTTGCAAATGGTGCTTTCATGGCAGCTTCTGAAAGGTAAGTAGGAGTGGTCCCTTTACTACTATTTTCAACCTAGAAGAACTAGTAAAATGAGAGCAAAAAGTTTCATGATTCCTTAACAAATTGCATTAATATATTTGTAGGGACCTGTTCCTTTGAATGCTTACTTTGCGACATGTTGGGAAATATTTTAAGTTGAATTGATAAAAAATTTGGAGAATCGTGATGTTTAGCTAAGGGGCAGATAGGAAAGCTTATTCAACGATTCTTACAAATATACTCCCTTCGTGCCAAAATTAGTTGTCGCATTTAGCTTCTTCACGCCCATTAAGAAAATCATTAAATACAGTGTGCATTTTACTATGTTATCCCTATTTAATGTTTGGCTATTAAATTTTGTTGAAAATTCTTTTAATTATTAAGGGTATAGTTGGAAAATACTAACAATTTTTTGTCTTGAAATCCTAAAGTGTCAACTAATTTGGGACAAATGGTTATTGTTATAGTGTCAACTAATTTGGGACGGAGGGAGTACTATTTAGCCCATAATTCATTGTGAAGAGAGCTCTTTCAAGACTTTGATTGTGCTGAGGATGCATTAACTCGAGATACACGTACTATCACTACTCCTACGAGAAATTCAAGAATTTCATTAAGAGTGTTCAAAATTTAATTTTTGAGGGAAGTGTGTTAGATCGTACCCTTGAATCTAAGTGAAATACGTCTTATATATCCACAAAAATAAAATCAAAACCTCTAACTTAGGTAACACTTATATGTTATCTTTTTCTTTTTCTGTGCATACATATATAAAGATTGAATAAAAAACAATGAATTAAATCCGCAGAACTGGCTCTACGTTCGTCTCTCATCACAGATTAATTTAGGCTTGGTGCCTGCTAGTGTACATCTTTAGTACGACTTGCAAATGGGCTGATAAAGAATTGATTTCAAAAGACAAAAGAGCAAACCTCATAGGCCAAGGCTGAAGTGCTTATGTACAAGGACCACAATGCATCAAGTTTTCTGTTGACTTTGACTGGACTTATTCTTTAAATTACAGTCAAAATCATGAAAGAGAATATTACATTATAAAGTATATGTTAATAAGAACAAATAACGGCTGAAACGCCACTGACAAAGACATGGTGCTTGCCAATAAGTTCTCATAGATTAATATTTCTTGGACCAATGAGAAATGAATTGAAGCACTGATCTGGGAAATAACGCATCAACAGAAGTTATGTACTTTATAAATAATAATATTAACACTTGAGCATTGGTCATGCAATACTTATTGTATGTATAAGGGGAGAGTTGTTTATCCACTCACCTGCAGCCAATGAGATCGACGTTGCCATTGCATAGCCTTACGACAGAGCACAACTTCACATAATATATGCATTTTAAAGTTGAATGTGGCGTGGTCTAGAGAAAAGTCCAAGTGGTATGTTGGTCAAAGCAGACAATGCGTATCATCGACTTGAAATGTGACAAATATAGTATTGTAAGGAGATTTCATCGTATGATTGCAAGATAAACATTAACAAAAACGGTGAGTTGTAAGGCAAAGGGTGTATATAACACCCTGTTAGAGGGCGAATTCATGATGTGGGGTCAAGGATAAGGACTAGCTTGTAGGTGGACAAGCTTCTGATAAAACCTCCTATTGGTTCAAAAAGATGTACGCCTAGTCGTGCATAAGCACCCATAGCATAAAGAAAGGAGCACGTAGATCATGGTTCTCCATCAAAACCTGACTAAAATTTAAACAAAAATGGAGACGTTTATTAAGGTCATATAGACAACTTGCTTAGGTGACTTTTAGTTTACAAGCATAAATGAGATGATCAAACCACTGATCATTCAGCTATTTTCTTCAGTGAGTTAAACAGGACTGTTTAACCTTGTAACTAAATTATGTGTTGATATGAGATTGGATAGGAAGCATTCCCCAAATGGAGATATATAATTGGTTCTTTGACAGCCAACATAAAATAAGGTTAGTAGTATCATGGATTGTTGGTAAAAAGATCATGCCAACTATACAACTAAAATTTAAAATGTTTGTGGAGCTCATAATGCTGACTTTTAGTATAGAAACCTAATGAAATCACTGTAGATATAACTAAGACAATTGCCATTGAACTATCTTCATATTTGTTTAAGCTCGTACATATAGTCACAACAAAGACTTTATGCGTTTGGCCTTGAGTTATAAGGTCAAGGGCACCTCTTCTAATTAACTGGAGGACTAAAAGCACTAGCACAAGATCACATTCAAAAGTTCATATAAGTTGACATAGATAATCTTCAAATAACACAGACTTAAATAAGTTTGATTTTCCAAAATGTTTTCCTTAGAAACCATATATATACGACTCGAAAGTCATGTCCTTAATTCATCAAATATGTTTGATTACCATCAAGGGGGCATACAATGATAATCATAACGTTGAAACATTACTAGATGAATCAAGCAATGACAGCAAGTAATAACAATATAGTTGTGTCCTCTTGCATGTGCTTATTGAGTCTATTGCCTTCCAAGCATCAGAAAGATCAAAAAAAATTTACAAGAGGGCACTGAACGTGCGATGGGGTTGGCGGAAAGTCATATAATAAGATGTTCCCACAAAACCTGTTGGCAAGTAATCACTGAGCGTGCGATGGTGTTAGTTAGGTTAGCTGCTGCACAGGAGGGCACACTACAATCATACTCGGACGCCTATCAAACTTTTGTTGATGAGCTCCTTTTAGAGAAATAATTGGCAGAATAGAGTGGAATTTTGGACAGTCCTAGTGAGCAGTAGATCAGAAATGACAAAAACTTGTCGCTCCAAACGCAGACGCAAGTATACGCGGTCGATCAAGTAATAAAGTGATAAGAAAAGTATCGTTCCCACGAGAACTATTGATTAACTACGACTAAATCAGACAATTCCTAATTATCTAAGCAAGAAGGTTTCAAGAGTTGAGAATTTATCTAACTAAAATTAACTAATTAAACCAAGAAAATAATAACAAGTAAAACACGATTTTGGATTCAAGAAAGGATAGTAGCCTAGGGTCATGGGATATCTGTCAATCCTGTTGAATTCTTCAGTTAATCTGACTAAATCAATTTACCTGGGTTACTAATCACAGGGTTGATATTACTCACAGGACTCTTTCGATACCCTGCTCGCCTATTCAAGCCAACCTAACGCCTATATGTCTATGGAATTAGAGTTAACAAGAATGCATGTGCTTCTCCTGTATACTGACTAAGCGTGACTGTTAGGTATATTTCTATCCTAACCGCAAAACCATTCCCCGATACCCAGGTTCAGGAACACGCTCTATCCAATCCTATTGCAACCTCGGGTTCCCACTTTCGAGTTCAACCTTAGGTTCATAAATAGTATTCAATTGGTGATCAAGCAATCAAATAATTAAGCTCAGGATATGAATAAATAACCCAATATAATAAATCAATGAAATCAAATCAACTTCGGAATATCAACAATCATGGAGAATCCCACAACTCTAGAACTAACAAACTATGTAAAGGAAAAGAGAAGAAAACTCAATGTAGATATTGAGCTCCAACCCATCTCCAGTGTTTCTCTGCCTCCCAAAGGTCCCAAGATCCTTAAAATTATGTTTAAGGCTGCTTATATATGGATTACAATGAGTACAAAACGTTTTAACCTAATCCAATTTCGGATGGAAAACTTTCAGCTCGCACAGCAACTCTTACAATGTAAGACCTTCTGTATGCTCTGCTCTCAGGTCTCACAGCATCTCTTACAATGTACGACTGTTGTAAGTGTCATACAATGAGCTTACAAAGCTCCTAGTCCGCTGATTTTTACACTAGCATTCTTCATTTTTCTACTTCAATTTTTGACTTCGGACTTCTCCAAAAAGTATAGCCATCTTGCTCCAAAATTTCACCAATTCATACCTAAGTCATTCAAACACACCAAGTTAGTAGAATATCCAAAATAAGCAATGTTGGGCACTCTTTAGCATTGAATTTAAGTAAAAGGTAGGGGAAATATATATCTAAAATACATCAAATATGTCCAACATCAACACCCCACACTTAAACTATTGTTCGTCCTCGAACAATTCATTCCAACAATACTTCTAAACAATTAACTCATCACCTATGAGTTTGGTTGATACCACCAATTAATCACCATGCATACAAGCACACAACTTCCTCATATTTATGACTCATACATTTAAAAGCAAGAATTATCAAAATAATTAAGTAGCAACAACCAAGCCTCAAGAATCGACTCCACACACCAACTTACTCACAACATGCTCACTTGCTCAAAATTAGGTAGCCTAATAAAAGCTCCTATCTCTCATAGTCCATGTGCCCTCACCAATCAAAACCTAGTCCCAATCACACACAAATATATCAAATTTATTATAAGGGACGCCTAAGATAGAAAGAATTCGCTCACACTCAAAAAGAATCTCAAGTGCCACACAATGGTACCATAAGCTTGCCCGTGGTGTAGGACTCCACTAATGTAGGCTCGCTCCTATACGGGATTAACTAGGACTTTAAGGGTTGTAATGTAGGCCAAAGGACGGGTAATGGTAGATATGGTTGAAATAGTGACTACCTCCCTAAGCACTTTAATACATCACTTCCACTTTTTATAGCTAAACTCTCACAAAACAACCGAGCTACCATCCGAACATCAACTCAAACACTTCCCTCCCTTTAAGTATTTTTTAATCAATGTGCACAACACTAGCAAGGATTGAGAACTTTTTTTTCTTTTGCTTTCTTTTTATTTTTTTTTTCACTTTTGATTTTTTTTTTCTCTCTTTTTTTTTTTTCAACATTTGTCAATATTTCCTCAACCTTGCCAATGTACTTTTTCTTCACAAAAGACCATCATAAATTTATTCTTATTGACTCCACTCAAAAGCCATCAATTTCAACCAACCACAACTCCACTAACAACAATCTTTTCAATTAAAGTGCTCTAAGGAGTACGGATTCAAAAAGAAGGTAATTAAGAACAAAGGAAATAGGCTTGTAATGTGGGTGTCAACAAAAAAAAACTAATAGGCTCAAAAAGGATTACAAGGGATATATATGAACGGGTAGGCTAATCAAGGCTGCAAAAGAAAGGGTTTATTAAAGAAGGCCTGTATCATCTCCCGACTAGAGCAAACTTAGGATTTCGCTTTGAACACACGCGGGGCAAGTTCTAGACCAATAATGCAAGCACGAGAAGAAATAAAAGCACCTCACCACTCATGGCACATGAACCACTCAAGACGGAACAATTCCAACTCCTAATAAGAATAAGTGAGACAAGTCATGTTATTCAGTCAGCACTCAGAGTCAGAAACCTGAGCCGAAGCGTCACTAACAAGATCATCTTTCAATCCAATGCAAAACTCATACCAAAAGTCCATAGGGAAGTTCAACTCGCATGCAAGGGACTAAATATGACGGCATCAAACAACTCACACATAAGACTAGGAGCAAAGTTTACCACCCTTTATTTTCTTCTCATTCCATTTTTCTAAATCCTAATTACTACAACTACTCCTAAAAACACCCGGTTCAAAAGAAATGGCATCCTAGGGAAAGAACCGTGGCTTGAAGAAAACCCAAGGACTCGGCCACTAATCGAAACTAACTAATTTTTTTTTTATTTTTTTTCATGGTTCCCCACCCCACACTTAAAATAGTGCATTGTCCTCAATGCACGACACTAAGGACAAGAGGTGGTAAATCGAGGTACTCAGACTTCCCTCACTAGCGTGCATAATTTATATTTCAACCAAAATATTCATTCAAACCAATTAGTGCGCTCAACTAGGGGTGCACGCACCCCACACTTGTGTTAAGCTATCTCTTCATCAAAAAAACATGGAGGCACATTCAACTAAGAAAAACAATGAAGGCAGCCCATGAATTACACAATGGGGCAGCGACTCGCGCAACTAGTGTGCAAACGAGCGCTTGCGACGTGCAATGAGTGTCGCTCAAGTTAAAGTGCCTTAACCGCTGCTCCCAAGCCATAATTCTAACCAATATATGTTCAACTTATGTCCCATAACTGATTCGGTTACTCAGACTTGGCCAAATGCTTTAAATTTTCATTGGGGGATTTCATCAAACACCATATGTGCGGAAAACTGGACAGCTTGTGTGCAAGCTATTCGATTGTACTTCGGCCTCCCAACTCCGGGAGCTTTTATATAATACTCATCATGGTGCATCCCCGCACCCCCCACAACAGATACCAAGCAGAAAACTATTCAGTTTACACCCAAAACTTCATTCAAAAGCAACTCGAAACTTAGCTCTAGAAAGGGAAAAAGGGAATGGGGTATTGCAGCAATAGAGCATAGACAAACTATAGAAACATATGAGATAAGAGAGAAACGAGGTACAGAGAAAAGAGCACGGATTCGTACCAGAAGAAGTGTGTTCGTGAAAGAGGGCAAGAGAAGCAGTAGCAGCGTTTTTTTTTTTCCCTTCAGTGTATTGTTTCCTGTTCTTATTATTGTGTTGTGTGTATTTAAGGACTTATGTACTTACCTTACAGAGTTCTTACAATGTATGCCCAGTGTAAGACTTGTCCTTGGAGGATAGATTTTTCTTACAAAGTTCTTACAATACTCTTACTCCACTGATTTTTAAAGAACTCCCTACGCTATAGGCCTTACAGCAAGTCTTACAATGTAAGACTTGTTGTAAGAGCCTGAACTCTGCTCCTTTCCTGCATTTTTTGCTTACTCCGCAATGCTTAATTCTCCATATTCCCATGCTAACGCCCTGCTATAACACAATCAAACAACCACATTAGTTCCAAAGTTATGTTCTTTTTATGTTTTTTTTTTATTTTTTTTTTGATTTAAATGTAAAAACTAACTAACTTAAGAAAATAATAAAACATGGGTTGCCTCCCATAAAGCGCTTGATTTAACGTCGCGGCACGACATGGATAACAATATCACTTTTTCCTCCACCTCGAAGATATGAATCGAATCTCCAAATTGCATTCAAGCCTATGACTATGATCTTGAGGCGGTGTTACAAACCCAAAGAAACCAAGAAATATTCGTCGCATTTTGCACCTCTTGGCTTTTAAATGAGGAATATCATTTTGTCTCCTCGGTATCACAAACTTTAGAACATAGACACCTTGTTCCTCCTTCCGTGACTCTTCCATTAGCTCGAAAGGCTCGATTTTCATGTCGCCATCCAAACACAATGTCGAAAAGTGCATAGAATTAGGTCCAATGCGCCCCAACTCCAAAGTTGCATTATTCTTGACATCCTCATCTTTACACACACTAGAGTCGTCAAAAATTATATTTTTCACTTCCTCACTCGACTCCAGTGCCAATTTCTCAACTTTGGCATCATCAACTACTACTGGGTCGAACTGTTGGAACTCCATACTTAGCTCCTCAAATTGGCACTCAACTTCTTCTTCAACTTCAAATCCCCTATCTAGAACAATTGGTGGTTGGGCATTAGACGCCTCAATTGTTTCAATCAAGTTCACCTCCAAGTCATGAATAGCTAAGCCAAATAGGTCGATCTCTTGTTTGAGCACACTTTTCCATTTCATAGAGCACTTTGTTGCACTTGTAATATCATCAAGCAAACCCCCACATACATCTAATCGTTGAGATTGTTCCATCAGCCAAGTTTCGCTAATAATCTCCACTTCTTCAGAATTTTCCTCTTGTTGGAACTCACTTTCTTCCGCAATTTGAGGTTCTTCCTGACTTTGCTCCATCTTCCCAAACTGACCATACCGTGATGCATCATGCACTTTGTTGCTCCTATCAAACTCACAAGAAAGGTTAGTACTATAATGAATATTACTTGGGAAAGGACTACGACACTTAGGACAATCATTCCACAGACCACCACACAATTGACAGCAGTTTTGATCAAAGGTTGTAGAGGAACGACTGGATAAATAGCTCTGTAGGACATCAAGATGTCGACAATCTTCCCACAAGTGACGTCCATTACAAATTATGCAAGAAGCACATAAATACGAGCAGCCAACCTTCGACCAATTTTCATTAAAAGATGCCATGTTAACAAGTAATAAACTAAACTAAACTAAACTAAAAACTTGAATAGACAAATGTAAAGTCTAATCTAGAAAATAGCTAATTCTAAGTCCCCGGCAACGGCGCCAAAAACTTGTCGCTCCAAACGCACACGCAAGTATAAGCGGTCGATCAAGTAATAAAGTGATAAGAAAAGTATCGTTCCCACGAGGACTATTGATTAACTACGACTAAATCAGACAATTCCTAATTATCTAAGCAAGAAGGTTTCAAGAGTTGAGAATTTATCTAACTAAAATTAACTAATTAAACCAAGAAAATAATAACAAGTAAAACACGATTTTGGATTCAAGAAAGGATAGTAGCCTAGGGTCATGGGATATCTGTCAATCCTGTTGAATTCTTCAGTTAATCTGACTAAATCAATTTACCTGGGTTACTAATTACAGGGTTGATATTACTCACAGGACTCTTTCGATACCCTGGTCGCCTATTCAAGCCAACCTAACGCCTATATGTCTATGGAATTAGAGTTAACAAGAATGCATGTGCTTCTCCTGTATACTGACTAAGCGTGACTGTTAGGTATATTTCTATCCTAACCGCAAAACCATTCCCCGATACCCAGGTTCAGGAACACGCTCTATCCAATCCTATTGCAACCTCGGGTTCCCACTTTCGAGTTCAACCTTAGGTTCATAAATAGTATTCAATTGGTGATCAAGCAATCAAATAATTAAGCTCAGGATATGAATAAACAACCCAATATAATAAATCAATGAAATCAAATCAACTTCGGAATATCAACAATCATGGAGAATCCCACAACTCTAGAACTAACAAACTATGTAAAGGAAAAGAGAGAAAGCTCAATGTAGATATTGAGCTCCAACCCATCTCCAGTGTTTCTCTGCCTCCCAAAGGTCCCAAGATCCTTAAAATTATGTTTAAGGCTGCTTATATATGGATTACAATGAGTACAAAACGTTTTAACCTAATCCAATTTCGGATGGAAAACTTTCAGCTCGCACAGCAACTCTTACAATGTAAGACCTTCTGTATGCTCTGCTCTCAGGTCTCACAGCATCTCTTACAATGTACGACTGTTGTAAGTGTCATACAATGAGCTTACAAAGCTCCTAGTCCGCTGATTTTTACACTAGCATTCTTCATTTTTCTACTTCAATTTTTGACTTCGGACTTCTCCAAAAAGTATAGCCATCTTGCTCCAAAATTTCACCAATTCATACCTAAGTCATTCAAACACACCAAGTTAGTAGAATATCCAAAATAAGCAATGTTGGGCACTCTTTAGCATTGAATTTAAGTAAAAGGTAGGGGAAATATATATCTAAAATACATCAAATATGTCCAACATCAGTAGCAATTTGTGCAAATAGATCCTTGAATTCGTAGGTCGGTGTGCCAGTTCCCCCAGGTTTTGAGGCCAGATCAAATGCCTTAAATTTTGCTTCCTAATACTGCAATGCCGTCAACACAAAAATGCTTCAACATTTAGTCTTACATGACGAGCAAACATAGAGCAAAGCTCTGGAGAGTGACCGTTAAAGAAAAGTATCTATACAAAATTTTCAAAGACCAGAAACCAATGTGAAGTTTACCTGAATGCAGACTTCCGCCACATCAGCCCTAGCGATCGATCTTTGTTTCCGTTTGAAGAAGTTCATCATCCTTTCCAGCAAATAGTTCCCTTATACCACCTTCTTTATCTTGTAATCCTCCAGCTCTGAACAAAGAAGAGAAATGAAAATGACGATCCTACATAAACTAAAAGCAATGCCTATGGTTTAAATACAGATGACTAGTGGCAGGGAGTAAAGCAATGATATGTGCCAGGATACTAAAACTTGCATCATTCATGGATCTCTTTTTTTGGAACTAATGCAACATATATGTCATTTTACTTATCCTACACTTCAAAGACTCGTAATTCAGAGGCAAGCAGTGCATGTATACATATATTCCGTTGCACATACATTTATCTTACACTACAAATACTGGAAATTCAGAGGCAACCGGCGCATCTATACATATCTTCCATTGAACATATATTTTGGCTTCTAGTAAACTAACAGATTCAGACAATCTGACACTCAAATTAAGTGGATTAACTAATAAAATATCCTGCCATTTTTAATTTCATATGGAAAGGTGTACCGTTCTAGTGTTTCTTCCTTCTTCGCATTCCTTCCTTTTAACTTTTTCTTTCATTTGAGTTGCTTCATGACAATTAAATGAACTAAAAACCTCATTAGGGACAAAAACCAACGAACAACAATGGTAAATCTTGTAACCCTGTTAGTTATATAAAGTGCAAAGCAGTTCATGGTTTCATCTGCCTTTCGTGAAGGAAGTTTTGGTGTTTCCATCTTTTAATAGAAACAAGGTAGTCTTGGTTAAAGGTAATCCAAACTGTTCTTTGCATCTAACTGTCTTTCTTAGGCAAGATCAACCACACTCGGCAGCTCAGCATAACCAAAATTATCCAAAGTCCGATAAATATCATCCAAATTAAACTAAGCTCATTAGCAAAAAGTGACATTCCCAAGAATAATTCTTTTTATTGACATGGATCACAAATATGAAGGAAAAACAAGATAATGTCAACAAATTGAACATATTGTTTACAAAATTCAAAATAAGCTAGCTCATTAACATATAGTTGTGAGAAGCAAAGAGTGAGTGAAGAAGATACCACTAATTCCTGAAGATAAAAGAGTGAGAAGAATAAGGGACAAGCAACTCAGTGATCATGTGATGCCGTCAGTAAGAGTCCATACCTGTTTTCGTAGTGTTTCTTCATGAAACAAGCTTATGCCCCACTCTTGTTCACTATGCTCTTCTTTGAACTCAACCACTTGTACTGCACAAACAAATGCTCCCAAACATCAATAGGGCTTAACAGCATCGTTGCATCATTAGTCATAGCAAGGAATACTACAAATGCTCAGCAGGATACTGCACCTGATATTTTCCTTTTAATGTTAGACCCCAAATCAGCCAACTCCGTCCACATTCTTTGTGGCATCAAAATTTACAATTTGAGAAATGAACTATGATGAACGTGAGCCCACCCTGCTATAAGCGGCCTCCTTCCTTATGTTGTTTGTTTCCATCAACATTCTGATTTCATTTGCATCATCCCACCTTCCAGCATCGGCATACATGTTATATAGTAGCACATAAGGGCCTGAACTCTCTGGTTCCAGGCGCATTAGCACTTCAGCTGCTATTCGTGCCAGCTCAACATTGTTGTGCACCCTACAAGCACCTAACAGTGCACCCCAGACAGCATTGTCTGGCTCCACTGGCATATTGTTAATCACTTCCATGGCCTCCTCAAGCTGCCCATGTCGACCAACAATATCCACAAGGGAGGCAAAATGTTCAACCTCAGGTTTGATGCCAAATTCAGATTCCATAGATTTAAAATATAAACGACCTTGTTCCACTAAACCAGCATGAGCACAAGCATTTAAAACTGAAATGAATGTGATGTGAGTTGGCCTCGCCTTAAAGCGCTTCATTAATTCAAAAAGCTCAAGGGCTTCAAATGCAAAACCATGAGATGCATATCCTCCGACCATTGCATTCCATGAGATTACGTCTTTTTGAAACTTCATCTTATCAAAAATTGTCCTCGCTTCCTGTATCCCCCCACATCTTGCATACATGGTTATTAAGGAATTGTTTAAAGGTATATCCGGTATAACAGTCTTTGCCACCAACTGATGAATCTGCATACCCAGAAACAAAGCCACAGTTTCAGCACAAACACTTAAAAGTGAGGAGAGTGTGTGTCTATCAGGTTTCTCTCCTGCCTGTTGCATCTCCCTGAAAACCTTTATCGCTCCTTCATAGTCAGCATTTCTTTCACAGGCAGAGATCATGGAATTCCACGAAATCCGATTCTTCTGGGGCATCCTTGCGAAATAATCACGCGCCAATTCCAACTTCCCCGCCTGCGCATATCCAGAGATTATTGAATTCCACGATAATACATCAGGCTTCGGCATTTTAGAAAACAGGTTCGATGCTTCATCCATATTTGAGGCATGAACATATCCACTAATCATCGTGTTCCACGAAAATGTATCCCTCTCCGTCATCTGATCAAAAAGTTCTCTAGCGGAACCAACATCGCCAGCTTTGATATAACCCATGATCACGGAATTCCACGATACTACATTTCTCTCCGTCATCTTATCAAAAAGGCGTCTAGCATCATCGACCCTTCCTTTCTGGCCATATCCAGCAATCAAAGTGTTATAAGCATAAACCACATCATCACCATTACTTCCTTCTCCGAATTCATTAAGAACATTTTCAGCCTCATCTAACTCCTCATTCTTGATCAAACCCGATAAAAGCGCGCCAAGAGAAGCCGAATCCCTCTCAGGCATCTTCTTAAAATACTCAACACCAGCTTTCACATCTCCATTACAACAGAACCCCGAAATCACCGCATTCCACGACACAACATTCTTCACAGGCATTTCATCAAACAGCTGCAACGCTTCTCCCATCCTCCCAGCTTTCGCATACCCACTAATCATCGTATTCCAAGTAACGAAATCTCTATCTCTCTCAGGCATTTCATCAAACACGTTACGAGCTTGCTCATAATATCGACACGATAAGTAACCTGAAATTATTAAGTTCCATGATACGACGTCTTTATCTCTCTCAGGCATTTCATCAAACAGGTTACGTGCTTTAACAATTTGACGGTTTTTAACATAGCCAGTGATCATTGAGTTCCAAGTAACTGTGTTTCGATACTCTAACGTATCGAATAATGTTCGGGCATCGTTTAATCGACCAGTTCGAATCAAATGTGAAATGTTTTTGTTCAATTTACGTATGTCTGGAACAACACTTTTTTTTCTTGTGTTATAGCTGAAATGCCTGTTGTTGTTGGTGTTTATTAGAGTATGAATTATAGACCTGCTTATCTTCCGGCAGCAGTAAAATGCCATTGCCAATGCAGTTGATATAAAAGCTGATGATATTATTATATAACTCTGATTGTGTATCTAGATGCGATCATACCAGCACTAACACCAAATCCTATGAGAACTCCGATTAAATCGTGCTCATTAGGCATGTTATATGATATAAGATTAATTAATACTGGTATAAAAAGCTGGATGATTTTATTGTGTATTTGGTTTGCAAATTCAAATCAGTATTATCTAATCCTAATATAAATTTATGGACAATTTGATGGATAAATCAAAACCAAATATCTCATAGTAGTAGCTTATTCCAATATTAACTTATCCTTGTATAATATGATTGTTATAGAAATGGCTGACTGTAGCATATGCCATGACTGTTGTAGAAAGGTGTAATTGTAACATATTTTACCTCCATTATGTATTTCTTCTTTAAATACAGTAGTGTTATTTGTTTCAATCATATAATTCTTCTAATTGATTGTGCATATACAATGACTACTTTATAATTGTATGTTTCTTCTTTATTCTTTCATTTGTCTATTTCGCGTTACATCTCTATTTAGAATTGTAATCAGGGGCGGAGCTAGAGTGGGGTGACAGGTTCCGCCAACTAAGAGCCTGTTTGGCCAAGCTGCCAAAATCAGCTTAATTTGAGAAGTGCTTTTGAGCAAAATCGTTTTCAAAAAGGTGCTTTGTAAGATTAGCTGTTTGTGTTTGGCCAAATAATGTAAGAAGTGCTTTTGTTAGTTATTTGTATTTAACAAATATTAAAAAAAATTATTTTTTTAACGTCAAATTACGAAAAAAGATATGCATATAAGTTGTTTCCTATTTTTTTTCACATATCTATTCTTGTCCTTAAACTCTGCATTTGTCTTAAGAAACTTATTTAATGTGTATAAATTATTAATTTATAACTCAAAAGGACTAGAATCCCAAACACTCGGCCTCTGATCGTAGCCATGCCAAACTAAAGTTCCCACCAATCCTGTTACAAGATTAACAATAAATAGAGTCCAGAAAAGGTTTAGTAGATTTTTCCCGAAAAAGATGATTGAAAACATTGATGGATTTAAAAAGGAAATAGATAGTTCAGGATGTATTGATACGATATTTATGTATCTAGTCAATGAAAAAGAATTGATCTTGTTTTCCATGGGAAATATTATTTACATGCGGACTTCAAAACTATGGCCAAATCCATTAGATAAGTTTGATTACCATTAAGTAGGCATATAATGATAACTGTAAAATTGAAATAATACTTGGTAAACCATGTAATGGGATTATGGGAGCAAGTAATAATAATATAGTTGTGTTCTCTTGCACTACTTCAAAAAATGCATAGAGTTTATTGCCTTCCAAGTATCAGAAAGACCCCAATAAACCTACAGAGGCTCATGAACGTGCCATGGGGTCGGTGATACAACCATACTCAAATGCCTATCTAACTTCAAGTGTTTAGGCTCCCGTTTAGACACAGAATAGAGTGATGAAATTTAGACGCAGTCCTCGCGAGCAATACATCAAAAACGAGAACTGATTTGTGCGAAGAGAGCCTTGAAATCAGTGGTCGGTGTACCAGTTCCCTCGGGTTTTGAGGCCAGATCAAATGCCTTACATTTTGCTTCCTCATACTGCAATGCCTGTCAACATAAAAATGAGCAAGATTTTAGTCTTAAAAGATGAGCAAACAGAGAGCAATACTCCCAGGAGTGAGCTGCGGGGAAGAAGCATTGGAGCAAGATGCCTAGACAGAATTTTCAAAAACCAGAAACCATTGCGTAGTCTACCTGAATGCAGACTTCTGCAACATCAGCCCTGGCGATAGTTCTTGTTTCCGTCTGAAGAAGTTCATCGTCCTTTCCAACGAGTAGCTCCCTTATACCACCGTCTTTATCTTGTAATCCTCCAGCCCTGAACAAAGAAGAGAAATGAAACGATGATCGAACATAGTGCCATTATACCACCTTGTATTTATGCAACCGAAGTCTTAATTATTTGTATAATGATTATGATTTACTAGATCTAATAATTGAGATGGCCAAATTATGTGCTCCATTGGGATTTCCCTGACAGTTAAGGTTCTTGTTCCCGTCTGCTTCTTATCCCCCACTGATCCTCCATGTTTTGGTTTAACTGAATGTTTCCAAACTACTTCATAGTTCATACCCTGATTTGCTTCGTCCAACATCTTATTTAGTTATGTTCAACTCTTTTTGACAACATACTTTAGAAATCTAATTTGCTAGGCTAAGGCAATTCGTTACAAATCCAATCTAAATAAAAATCCTCCAGGTTGGGATCTTCTATAAGACTCCCATATTAGTATGATAGTGCTTTAACTTAAGGATCACTTAACAAGGTTTAGATATCAGGAATTAAAATCATCTGATAGGAGGATCTTCGGATTTAAAAACCGAATATTCAGCGTGTTTTCCGTTTCTATAGTCTCAAACCGACATTGATACAAATATTTAGAAGTGAACAAACCTTATGATTGTGTATGGAATACCGGAATCAGCCAAGTATTGTTCAGCCTTTCTCTTCCATACCTGTAACCTTCATACAAGTTAGTTTACCAGAACTTTTGAATGAAAAACAAATTCCACAAAAGAAATCAGGTCAAAAGTAAGAGGTGAGAAACTAATTAAGCGACCATTGATTAAAACCTGCCAGCAAATTAAATTATTGAATGCCCTTGAAGCTACTTTTTTGCCATAAGCATAACCAAGAAATAGTAGTACCTTCCTAAGACGCAAGTAGAGGACTAATTTAGCATCTTTTTTCAATAGGTAGAGGACTAATTTAGCATCTAAATGAGTTATTACATCTTAAATGGAGTAGGTAAACCTATGGATGCAGACCATAATGTTATAACTATGGCAAAGGAAAGGTCAGGACGTCAGGTGAGATGGCTCTCAAAATCCCAAGAGATACACAACTACACGCTTCAATCCCAAGTTGAGGTCGGTTAATTGAACCGTCATTGACCATGTTTCTCCATTTGAATTCATCTCATGCCAAAATGGTATAAGAAATGAAGGGAAAAAGTATTCATAAAGGAAAAGAGTCGAGGAACAAACCAATATATTCCCGTTCCCAATACTGTTTAAGGGGTGGTTAGGATTTGTCCCTCCCATTGACCCAACTAGCACAATTTGCTTCACACCAGCAGCTTTAGCTGGAACATGCAAAATGTATATTTTAGATTAGCGGAGATCATCGTACATCCAATACAAAAGATGTCAAAGATGATTCTTTACCAGCATCTATTTGGTTCTTTTGGCCAATCCAATCTACCTATAAATACAAAAAGTCAATATTCGTTGTGTCAGACAAAGATGGCTAAAAACCTGAGATCATAATTAGCCACTGCTTGATATACCTGTTCAGGATATGCCCCATCCTCAAAATAGAATTCAGGTCTTCCACCTTGAGTTGGATCAAACCCGGGTTTCATTTTTGGCACAGCACTTGTAAGAATTACGAGAGCATCAATACCTTGTATAGCAGGAACAATACTTTCAGTGTTCCTGATATCACCAATATAAACATCATCTGCACCACCAATTTTTTGCTTGCTTTCTTCTGTTCTAACCAATCCTCTAGCTGTATAGTTCTCCGATCTCTCTTTCAACTTCTTATAAACAATTGATCCTACAATGTAAACAACTTGTCAATGCAAAAGCAGTGCAATTGTTTGATCGAAGTAGCTTAATTTACATCATACTTTACACCTAGCCAGTTGACATGATAGATTCTAGCATTAATTGCTTACCAAGAAGCCTAAGAACAAGAAAGGCAAAAATTCCAAGAAAAGTCATTGTTTTGAAATTCTCAGGTTGAATATTCTTCAACAAGAACCCTCTAGCTCTAGGTCATCATGTGAAGTCCTTAAAACATTTTCAAGTTCAGTCATGTGTTTACTTATTAAAAGCAGCAAATGAAAATGTGATGATAAAAGGAACCAACAGACCAACTAAATTTGGTGTTAAAACAAACAAGTTAAGAGTTTATGACCATTTTTACCATTGGAAACTACTTAACTGATGTGTGATCCTATCTCCTAAGAGCACACAAATAGTCCTACACATTATAGCAAAACAGTACATTCTCGAAAGCTATCAAGAGTATCCTCAATGGGTTGAGAAGCAATGCTTATACGACAGCATTTCACATATTAGTGTAGTAGGACTTTAATGCGAAACTGAATCTCATTGTGTGGGCTCCTAACTCTTCTTTTAATGTATTCTTTTGAAGGGGAGAAAGAGAAACAATATCTTCTAATAGTAAAACATGTATCACATGATCTCCACTCAACAATAATCTACCAAAGAATACAATAGTGTGATCATCATGTTGCTTAGTTGCGTTTGATTGTGATCACACTCATAATTTATTTTTAGACAACTAGTAAATCTCCGAGGCCGCTGGCACACGGTTCGAAACTCAGTAGAGATGAGCCAACTCCTCTACCCTTCTTCGCCCGACTTTAGCCGGTGGAAAGTTTATACAAATTCTAATGTATCAATCTCACATAACACATTAACGTTACTTCCACAAAAAGCCAATATCATAACTGTATCCACCAGAATTAGCACCCCAAAATCTAATCTTTACACTGAACTGAGGCGACCATTGCTATAAAATAGCAGTGGTTACAACAGTATTCTGCATACATGTTACAACTATTAAAATTTCTGAAAATCAAGATTGCATATTAAATATTAAATATCTAAAACTCTTCTTACTTTCAAAGGAAAAAACTAGAACACTTTACAGAAATAACCAGCCTAGCCAGGATACATAAATTACACACTTATTATACATGGAATATATATAGATTATACATAAATGGATATTTTGTTTCAGCAGCCTAGCCACTGTTAGTAGTGTAAAAATCCCTAGTAGAGACAGCCCAGTGCACAAAGCATCCCCGATCATGAAGGGTCCAGGGAAGGACGTCACCCTAAGGATTATGATGTGCACAGCCTACCGGATACAAGAATTTCCATGGCTCGAACTCGTGAAGTATAGGGATTCTATGAATAAGTGAATAAAAATCAAGAAAGCCCACAAAGGAAAAAAGGAAACTTTACCAGTTCTGCCACCAGCACCAGTAACAAGAACAGTACTTGTGTTCAAATCAGCCATAGCAAATACTGAAAATCTACTAAAGTTTTTGTTTTTCTTTGGAAATGTAACAAATGAGGAGAACTCTTTAATAAGTCTATTAGTATTAATATGATTTGCCAAACTTAATTTATTATGGCATTGAAAAGGAGATACACGTGTCAAAGTAGCCATTTTTATAGCAAGAAAAGATTTTAGTCCATTCAAGAATCAACACTATAGTATGTGAATTAAGAGAAGGTGATATTTAAAAGTTTATTATTTTAATGATAATTGGTTAGTTGGGACAATTTTGTGTACATTTTCTTATCCATTTGTCAGATTTTGTGACCAATCACCTTATCAACTTACTCATGGGGTTTTGGCATGGAGTTTTAGAGGAAAAGTTTGACAAATAGCCATTTTTAGTGCTAATTAACGAAAAGCTAGCCTTTGCAAAGTTGTTGATAAATAGCCATACAATATTTTTGAGAAAATAGCCAATAGAAACTCATGAAAGAGACATGGATTTTTCCTCACGTAAAAGAGAAAAAAAAAGACCTTGAACTTTTAGGAAAAAACATTGTTGGTGGGGGTTCGAATCCTCATGCCCCCGTCCCCATTCCTCTTTCACTCCAGAACAATGTTTTAAAGGGCATTTTTCGTGGCCGAGTGTAGCAAAAAAGCACTAGGGCGTAGATCCTGAAAGACATAGGCCCCATAATTTACGACGTATTGGGCCATACGCTTAGGCGTTGAGCGGGTCATGAGGTGTAAGTCTCAAAAAGATATTAAAATTTAAAAGATAACTTCTTAAAAAATCCTCTATCTAATGCCTACACTTAAATGTCAACTCGCTAATTAAATCTAAAAAAATTAATTGTTAAAAACAAAAATTTGTTCTCAGCCCTATGTAATTTCTTACTCTTAGACGTACATAATCTTTAAAATTTATACAATTTTTACGTAAATTTAATCTTTTTAATTATATGATTTATATTTCTTAAAATTATTTCAATAATACTAATTATAAAATATTAAATATTAAAGATTTGAGGAGCTTACGCCTAGTTTTTCAGGATTTATACCTCATCCAATGTTGGGTAAAATGCCTTACCTCATCCCCACGCTTTTTAAAACATTGCTCCAGAATAAACCAATACTGGATGTCCAGTTCAAACTCCATTTGTAGCTACACTTGCAAAAAGTGGTTGCAACTTAATTGAGTTACAAATATAGGACCGTTGGGCTAAATGTTTACTAAGACATGTTAGCATCCAACGGAAAATTTTGATGCGTAGTCATTTTTAGACGCGCTCAATGAGTTTTATCCACCGTTTCAAAATTAATTGTAAAATAGCCAAAAATTTGCGCACACACTTACGCTCTATTAGCATTGAAAAACACCCCCAGACTAGTCTCAGTATTTTATACTGGGACTTTGAACTAACATGTTCATAGGTCCCATTATTTTGTTATGGGACTGAAGCTTTATATATAAAGTCTCATAACAAAATAATGGGACCTTTGAACATAATAGTTCAATCCCATTATTTTGTTATGGGACTGAAGCTTTATATATAAAGTCTCATAACAAAAAAATGAGACTTTGAACTAACATGTTCAAAGGTCCCATTATTTTGTTATGGGACTGAAGCTTTATATATAAAGTCCCATAACAAAATAATGTTCAAAGGTCCCATTATTTTGTACTGGGGTTAGTTTACTAAAGCTTTATATAAAGTCCCATAATAAAATACTGGGACTTTGAACATAAACATGTTCAAAGTCCCAGTATAAACCAGAGGTGGCTATTTCTCAGCGAATTTATTTTTGACGGCTACAAATCAATTAGCGCGCGCCAAACAGACCCCTACACGAAACTTTTACGCATCCAGCCTCCATTTTGCTTAAGATGATTTTACACCACATAAATATTCAAGGACTCTAATTACACTTCATATTGGCAATTTTATACGTAAAAATTTAATTCAGCAACCAGATTTGCCATCCTCATTTAGATTTTAGTCAGTAAAGTTTCTTTTGCAGAACCAGCCTATTTCCGGTCTTTACCGTATTCTCCCAATTAAATCAGCTCTTGCTATGCCCCAACTTAGAATATGCATATGCATAAATTCAAACCTTCATGTTTGAAGCTGTTATGCCTAGGTTTGAATGAAGGTCTAATGTTGGAAGTTTTTATGATTTGAAGTGAAGTTGTTATGTCAAACTTCAAACATGAAGGTTTGAACTTGAAAGCTATCTATGCCTAAGGTCTGAAGTTGTTATGCCTAAGTTTGATGTTGTACGTTACCTATAGGTTTGAAGTTGAAAGTTATTATGCCCAGCTTCAAGCCTTCAAGTAGAAGTTACTTCAGACCTTTAGTACTTAACTTCAACCTTGAAGGTCTGAAGTTAAGAGTTAAATGATTGAAGTTCACGTCAATGGCTAAAAATTTAATAATTTTAAAAAATTGTTAAAACCTAAATGGCTCACCTAATATAGGCTATTTGTGCAGTTCCCCCATTTTATACGATTACCAAACCTAACAATACTTTTTTCAAATGTATTTTCAAAAATATCTCTTTTAACCAAAGGTTTATCAAAAAAGCCTCTTCACCTTGGTGGGGTCCCAGACTCTATATATATGTGATAACACTGGGTATGTTCTTGTTGTTGTTGACCACCTAACAATACTTTCTCATAATATAGCAACATAAAGAACATTAGGCTCCAAATTTTACTATCCATTCTGATCGCTTAACTTAATTCGCGTCTCTGAAAAATCCAACAACTCGATTCGCTAAGCCCTGAGTTTAGTCGTCGTTGTCCCTGCCCTAACTCCAAAACTAGTCATCGTTGTAACTCCGACCACCTTTATTACACTGCTCATTTATCTTTCATTCTCTCGCAGATTCGACTGAGAGTTTTTCTTCTAGTTCAACCTCCCTTTTTTTCTGTTTGCATGGAAATGGGCGTTGCATTGTTTTAATGGATTGGTTGTTATGCTTGACAAATCTTGCTTGGAGTAAAAGGGAGCAAAACATATCTAGGCAGATTTGGAGCAAAACTCCTTTCTTTCTCTTGTTGCCTTTTTCCGGTAGAAAATTAGTTTTTATGTAACATGGTGGAATGAGTGATGATTATGGTGCTTTTTTAGTAATTGTTATGGACCTATGGTCATAGGTTAAATGTATGTCTAATGCACATTTATACATGTTTGCGTGTGTATTGTGTATATATATGTATGTATGTATGTATTTATATATGTATGTATGTATGTGTGTATATATATATATATATATATATATATATATATATATATATATATATATATATATATATATATATATATATATATATATATATATATATTGTGTATGTCTTTGTATTTATATATTGTTGGTGGAATAAGTATGTATATGGTGTATATATGTACATATTTATTTTTTTGTGTGTATTATAATTTGTGTGTGTTTGTGTATGAAGTTATGGAAGCCACGTGAGAGAATTTTTGCAAAGAAGAAAACTCCAGTAAAGGAAAAAAAATATATACAAAATCATATAATTTTTCTTAGAAGCTCTAGCGATTTCCCGTGGAGCAGTGATGGTCGAAATTGATTGTTGAGTGGAATGGGGACATCGACAGTTAGGATTTTGTGAAAGATAAGATAAGATCAAAGAAAAAATCTACCAAATCTCTAATTTTATGTGATTTATTGGAGGTTGCATATACTGTGTACAAACTTTACTGCTATCTATGAGAGTAGTAGAGTGATCAGTAGTTTACTTTAGTTTACTTTTTGGTGTTACTTTTTGGTTTAACTGTATATCATCCCCGGTTTATATTTTGCGGATTGTTATAGCGTTGTAACTTTGGTGAATGATGTTACTTTAAGGTCGTGTCCTGGGTTGCGGGTGGGGTTGGGGGCAGAGCCCAGGGTTGTCAAGGGAGTCGCTAAGGTCAGAATTGGGTCATGGAACATAGATTCTCTGACGGGGAAATCCATTGAGTTAGTGAAGATTCTCAAAAAGATGAGGATTAATGTAGCTTGTATCCAAGAGATCAAGTGGGTGGGAACTAAGGCTCAGGATATAAATGAGTATAAATTGGGGTACTCGGGGTGTTTTGAGGAGTAAAAATGGTGTCAGCATTTTAGTTGATTCAGGCCTCCGTGATCAAGTCGTAGAGGTTAGGAGGGTGAATAATAAGATGATGTGCATCAAACTGGTTGTTGAGGGGCTTTCCTACAACATCATCAGTGCTTATGCACCACAAGGGGTCCTTGACGATAGGTCAAAAAGCGCTTTTGAGAGGATTTGGACGAAGTAGTTCGAGGTATCCCCCAAACCGAGAAGCTTTTGATTAGAGGATATTTCAATGGGCATATCGGACATCTTCGGGAGGTTTCGATGATGTTCATGTTGACTTTGGTTTTGGGGATAGAAATGATGGAAGAGCCTCCTTGTTGGATTTTTTCCAGAGTATTTGAGTTAGCGATCGTGAATTCTTATTTTCAAAAGAAGGATGAGCATTCGGCCACTTTCCGCAGTGCAGTGGCGTTTAGAAGTAAAATGATCTCATCTATGAATTAAGTAGATGAACACATGACACCAATCTAAACAACTATTGAGTAATATTGCACAAAATAGTAATGGACAAGATCCTAGTCCATTAACTTCTTATACAATAAACCAAACATCAAATAAAGATATATTGTAATCTTTACATAACTAAACGTTGTATTACTAGCCCTACATACCTAAACGATGTAGTTTAATTCATTATCAACAGCGACATGATCCCTAAATATCTTTGACCCAATGAAAAAATTAATTCCGTGTCGTTTGAAAAGGAGTAAAACGGAAACAATAATAAAATGAAGATAGTATCTGTTCCTGGTCTATACGCTGCGACTTCCGGATGCTAATATTCATCCATTTCATAATCCCTTAGCTGTATTTCGTACAATAAAAATTACATATATGGAACAGACATGATACTCCCTCCATTGCATCTACTTTACCTTTTTCTTTTATACAAAATAAATGTCTAATTTGCATTATCAAGATAACACTAATGTTGTTGTTGTTGTTGTTTTTTTTTTTTTTCCAAATTTTCAAAATAACAGTTTTTTCCTACTTTTGAGGAAGAACAATAAGGGAGTATGTTCGGACTGCAAGGTTATCTCGAGCGAGAATCTTGCAACTCAACATAGCTCTTGTTTATGGACGTGGAGATCCAAGGGACGAGTAAAAAGAGAGCTTTGACTGTTTGACCTAGAATTAAGTGGGGCGCAGTAGGGAGAAGCTGCTAACTTTGGGTGCTTAGGAGAGTAGGGGAAATGCGACCAGTATGTGGTCAGGGACGACAGAGTGTATTAGGGGAGTTGTCAGGAGTTGCTAGGGGTCTCAAGGGATCACCCCTATAGACGTCAAAAGGACTGGTGGTAGAATGAAAAGGTCCAAAAAAAGTGGAGGCCAAGAAGGTTGCTTACATAAAACTGGTGGTGAGCAAAGACGAGGATGATAAGAGGACAAATAGGGAAAGGTATAAGGCTGCGAGGAAAAAAGTGAAGTTGACGGTCACGGAGGCTAAAACGGATGCCTTTGAACGAATGTATAAGAAAATAGCAGCTAAGGGAGGGGGAGAAAAAGTCGTATAGACTCGTCAAGGCGAGAGAGAGGCGGTCCCGCGATCTAGACCAAGTAAAATGTATTAAAGATGAGTATGGCTCGGTATTAGTGGAAGAGGCCCACATTAAGCGGAGATGACAAACATACTTCCATAAACTCCTAAATGAAGAGGGGAGCAGGAGTGTTGTGTTGAGTCATTTGGAGCACTGCGAGAGTTGTCAAAATTGCGTTGATTGCAGGTGTATAGAGCTTGCGGAGGTCAATGAGGCAATCCGCAAGATGAGAGAGGGTAGAGCGACTGGACCTAACGAGATCCCAGTAGAATTTTGGAAGAGCGCAGGAAGAACAGGTATGAAGTGGTTAACTGGGTTGTTTAATATTATCCCGAAGACATCAAAAATGCCTGAGGAATAGAGATGGAGTACCATGATACCTTTGTAAAAGAACAAGGGTGACATCCAAAACTTCAATAACTATATGGGTATCAAACTACTAAGCCACACTATGAAATTTTGGGAGAGGGGGTTAGATAAGAGCACTGGGAGAGAGGTAACTATTTTCGAGAATCAATTCGGATTTATGCCTGGGTGATCGACTACGAAAGCTATCTATCTTTTGAGGAGGTTGGTGGAACAACGCAGGGACAAGAAGAGAGACTTACACATGGTGTTCATTCACCTAGAAAAGGCTTACGACAAAGTGCCAAGGGAGGTTATGTGGAGATGGTTGGAGTCTAAAAGATTACATGTTGCTTACATCATAGTGATTAGGACATGTATGATGGATCCAAGACCCGAGTGAGAACAGTTGGAGAAGACTCAGATCACTTCCGAGTCGAGATGAGGGTGCACCGGGGGTCAGCACTTAGCCTATTTTTATTTGTCCTGGTGATAGATGAATTGACTTGAGAGTATCCAAGGTGAGGTAACGTGATGTATGTTATTTACAGATGACATAGTCTTGATTGACGAGATACGCGGTGGAGTTAATGAGAAGCTGGATGTTTGGAGACAGACTCTAGAGTCTAAAGATTTCAGGTTGAGCAGGACAAAGACAGAGTATATGGAGTGCAGGTTTAGTGATGCGCCGCATGAGTCTGAGGTGGAAGAGACGCTTGATGCGTAAGTCATCCTCAAGAATGAAAGCTTCAAGTATCTCGGGTCAATACTCCAAGAGAATAGAGAAATCGATGAGGACGTCACACATCGTATAGGAGCGGGATGGATGAATTGGAGGCTAGCGTCTAGAGTTCTATATAATAAGAAAGTGTCACCTAAACTTAAGGGTAAGTTCTATTGAGTGGTCTTTAGAGCAGCTGTGCTATATGGAGCGAAGTGTTGCCCAATCAAGAGTACACACATTCAGAAGGTAAGCGTAGCAGAGATGAGAATGCTTAGATGGATGTGTCGGCATACTAAGATAAATAAGATAAGGAATGAGGTCATACGTGACAAAGTGGGTGTGGCCTCAATGGTAGAAAAGATGGGAGAAGCGAGGTTGAGATGGTTCGGACATGTGAAGAGGATGAGCACAGGTGCTCCGGTAAGGAGGCATACATGAGAGATTGTCAGTGTTGGGTCTACGAAAAGGTAGAGGTAAACCGAAAAAAAATTGGGCCGAGGTGATTAGACAGGATACGACGCTTCTCCAGATCACCGAGGACATGACTCTAGATAGGAAAACATTGAGGTCGAGGATAAGTGTCGAAGGTTAGGTAGTAGTCGAGCGAATTTCATCATATTTGTAGTAGTATTTGTCTCGTAAATATGATCTTTGTCTTATTTCTCTGCCTTTTTTGCTATTTGTGTTTATATATATATATATATTTGGTATCCTTTAGTTTTTATTCCTATCCATACATTGCTTTAATCTTGTTTTCCTAAATTGTTCTTCTTTAGCCGAGGGTCTATTAGAAACAGCCTCAACACCTTTGTGAAGGTAAGGTCTGCGTACATCTCATCCTCCCCAGAATTCTGTGTGCAATTCTGTGTGCAAAATTTTGTGTGTGCAAAATTTTCCATTTCCTTAGAAATTGGCCCATACTTTTTACAGAAATAGGGCACTTCTGATGTCCTGTCACAGATTTAGCTCTCGTAAGAAAGCTCTTACAATTATGATCCCTATAAGAAAAGCTCATACGTATATCTAGATATTACTAGCAGCAGGATATGGAGATCACCAGGAGTTTCTTTCTGGCAATCTCCAGGAACTTTTCCTAACGAGGGATCAAAATTGCAAGACTTTTCTTACGGGGGCCTAAACTCTAATAGTGGCGCCCATGACAGCCTCCTGTGCCATTTAATTTTTAGTGACTTTTTAAACTTATTTGCAAGGGTAGTCATTCACTTTCAAACCATTAGGGTTGAATTTATGTATTAAACTTGATATCCATGGTTTGAAATTCCTTCAACTTAAATTTTTTAATTTGAAAATGAGTCAAATACAGACCAAAAGTGTGACGTTGGACTCAAGTTCAAATCAATTTCAAACCTTCAGTTTGAAGTTGAGCAAAAAAAAAAAAGGGATGATAAAATAGCAGATTTCAACCAAAAGGGGCTGAAGTTAGTTTAATTTGACTTGAACTTCAACCTCAATAGTCTGAAAATAGGCAAGCGGCTAGCCTCTACAAAGGTGCACCCAAAAATGATTGAAATTGTAATAACATACTTTAAAGTGGTTATGCTTGTACCTTACATGGGGCAAAGTGCGCGTAAAAATTTAGTGTAGGGGCCTGTTTGGCACACGCTCATTGATTTGTAGCCGTCAAAAACAAATTCGCTGAAAAATAGCCACCTCCAGACAAATCCCAGTATAAATACTGGGGCTTTGAACAAGTTTTTTTCAAAGCCCCAGTATTTATACTGGGGGAAGCTTCAGTAAACTAGCCCCAGTATAATACTGGGGCTTTGAATTGTTCAAAGCCCCAGCATTTTGTTATGGGACTTTGTATAAAGCTTCAGTCCCATAACAAAATGCTGGGGCTGTGAACAAAACTTGTTCAAAGCCACAACATTTTGTTATGGGGACTGAAGCTTTATATATAAAGTCCCATAACAAAATAATGGGATTTATCCCTTTGTGGGACCTTTGTTATGGGAATAAATTCCATTATTTTTGTTATCCCATAACAAAATAATGGGGCCTTTGAACATGTTAGTTCAAGGTCCCATTATTTTGTTATGGGATTATTTTGTTATGAGACTTCTTCAGTCCCATAACAAAATACTTGGGCTTTGAACAAATTTTGTTCACAGCCCCAGTTTTTTGTTATGGGACTAGTCTGGGGTGTTTTTCAACGCTAATGGAGCTTAAGTGTGCGCGCGAATTTTTGGCTATTCTTCAAAGAATTTTGAAACGCTGGATAGTCCCCAATAAGTGCGTCCAAAAATGGCTACTGATCAAAATTTCCCAAAGTGAGCCACTATCCAATCTTACACAGTAAAAAGTTTGCCCAGCAGCCACTTTTAACACTGGTATTTAGTTTGAGGCCACTATTTTTTTTGGTCTTACACTAGAGGCCACTTTTGGGCCTTTACTAAATAAATGTTGACTTAAGTTCTGATAGTTGACTGAAGTTCAGTCCATACGGCCCCTGGACTGAAGTTCCATCTCTTAAGGACTGAACTTTCAGTCCATATGGCCATGGACTGAACTTCAGTCCATGGTATGGCCACATGGACTGAAGTTCCATCTTAAGGACTGGACTGAATTTCAGTCCATATGGCCGTGGATTGAAGTTCAATCTTTAAGGACTGAACTTCAATCCGGCCTCTGGACTGAAGTTCTATCTCTTTAAGCAAAAGTGGCCACAAACTAAATGTTTTGGTATTAGTGGCCTGTGCCCAAAGACCAGTGGCAAAAGTGGCCTTTCGTGCACTTAGCCCTCTTACGCCTGCTATTTTGAAAGTTGCAACTAGTGAGTATTTATAGTGTAAGTTCTCAATATTGCATAGAGATGTAATTTAGCCTATAGCTATAATTTAAAATAAGTGTTTAGAACTTTGTGTCCTGTAGTTTTAAACTGAAGACTTAACTTCACAACACTCTGTCCTAAAGTTTTTAGCTGAAATTAAACTTGAAAATATAGAGACCTGAAGTTTTGAACTGAAAATCTTAATTCAGAATACTGTGTCCTAAAGTTCAATTTGTGTCCTGAAGCTCCTTTTTTTATTCAAAATTTTAGGACGTCAAGTCTTAAAGTTCACCCCTATTACATTGTGACTAAATATCAAATACACTGTAAATACGGGCTAATCCATAAATAGCATCCCTTGGAGTGAGCTACTAGTGTCAATTTCTGCCAATACTGGTAAGCAACAGGGATAATTTCATAACTAACCAAGTATCTTACATAGCCTTACTAGATAATAGACATATTAACATATATCAATGGCTAGCCAAAATTGATGCTAAATAATAGGTACATGAATATCCTAACTTCTAAGAGATCTCCTTGAATATCTCCTAAATACTAGCGCCAATTCAATTAACTAAAAAAGAGGCGAAAAAATGGGATGGAAAACGTTTTTAAATTCCTATAATTATGGAATCCCACTAATCACGTACGCAATAATCTGTGGCAAGTATATATCCCCACTAATCATCAAAATATGACACCAACGCAAATATGCAACAAATATGTACAAAAAATATGCAGTGAATACCAAATATGGAATAAATACTTACAGTGAATACTAAATATGCGATGAATTACAAAATGCCAAATATGCATCAGATATGTACAAAATATGCCGTGAATACCAAATATGCAACAAGTAATTACAAAAACACCAAATATGCAGCAAATATATACAAAATATGAACTATGCTATCAATACATTCAGTAATTGTTAGGCTGTCTGACAATATAGGATCAGACTTCATCCAACTAGAGATAGAAACAAATATAAGTGGTTGCCAAATGATGAAAAAGTTCAGCCTTCCAATAGTCGAGGAAGAAACGAGGGAATGGTCTCAATGATGCGAAGGTCACTCACTTTTGCATCCCACACTCACAGTGTATATTTATTGTTAATAGGAATTACAGCCTGATGAGGAATTCTCCACATTTTCGAGAAAAGGGGGCAGGCCTGCCGTTGTCTATGCTGATAGATAGTGTAATACATCTCTCTGTTAACACATAGGTTAGAAATGTCAAATCTTAATGCATATCCTAATTCCCATAAATATAGGCATAGTAAAAGGAATATAGAAAGTTTTTAAAAGTGTCTATTAAATGTAAAGTAAATAGGTCTAAATGTCTATTTTGAATAATTAAGGTAAAATGTATCTATTTTTTGATAAATACCCTACCAAATGTCTATATTGTGTAAAAATTCCTAAGCAAGCCCATGTCTTTCTGGCCGAAATGTGTCCATTGCTCATAAAGTAAAAGTTGAAGCTCAAGAATCACCACTTCCAATATGGAAATATCTTGTTGTCAAGATCTTAGGGCCTTTAAGAGAATTTAATAACTTAGTCGATGTCAATTTGCTTGAAATTAGTAGATAACTTTCTTTCATGAGACAATGGTAAGTTGTTGATTTATCTATGTACTAAGTCTCTACATAATGGTGTGCACAATGAGGAGATGAATTTTGTTACAATTTGCCTTCAAAGTAGTCAGTATTTAAAGTTTTAAATGCTACCATTTAAATTAAATGATGAATAATTGCTTAGGTTGTCTCACTATTCGAAGGTTATGGGGATATGAAATAGTATATCTCAAGAGACTTGTCTTTTAACTATAAAATAATGTTGCACTATCTCAACCTACTGTTGAAAGTGAAGACATCTTACTGAATGAACCAACACTCTTGTCTAGGTTGAAAGTGAGAGCATCTTTACAAACTGAATTTACAATAGTTTTATAATCCAGAGAAATCCTTTCTTCCACGAATTTGCCAAGTCCTAATCCAATGGCCTCATTCCATCATATATGTAGTTCTTAATCATATAACTTTGTCTTCACATGGAAATGGCAGGCACTAATGACATCATCTGTACCCCTTACAGCTATATATACGTACAAAAACGTGTCATGGGCACAACTCAAAAACAAAATTTCCAAGCATTATTGAGCTGATGCTAGATTGATACATCTTAATCACATTCATCAGGTATCTGCAATCAACGTATTAATATGAATATCCTTGCCATGTGAATCATGTTTGATGCGTTACGCAAGGATTGAAGTGAGATCAGAGTACTAATTATGTCTATCATGTTAGAATAAATAATGATCTTTAAACCAATCTCCTGGAGTCATTTGGATACTAAACAACTTCTATCAAATTATTATCCTAACTCCGATTGTGTGAGCTTGTTTATATTGCCGGTCCCAAGTCCGAATCATGGAGAGTTGCAATAGGTTTCAACTAACACAAAAACTAACCATTATGATGAATCCTCACAATATAGAATTCTTTTACGACCGAGAAATCTGTATGGGCCAATCATTTAGACAAACCGTAGTGTTTAAAACTCAGAGATGATGGCCCCTGCCCCTTACCCCTTACCCCTTTACCATTCTCAACTTAAATACGATGCATAGTTCGCTGGCGGAGGCTCGAATCCGTGACCTAAGTTACAAGTTCCTCAACCTTTGCCACTTGAACTAAGCTCTAGGGGCAGTCACAATTCAAACTTTTAACATGGTCTAAGTGAGAATTGTTTTTGGATTTTAGGCATAGCTGTTGTAGTATTGTTGATAGTCCAATCATAATAAGCTGGAAAAGATGCAAACTTTGTCCTTTAGAATAACAATTCAACTTTATGTTTTTGATAAGGAACAATTCAACTTTATTATATAATCATAGAAAGGATAGCCTAATAATAGAATGGAGGAACAGAAGGAGACAGAAGGGAGTTTATTTACAAGATTTGTGGATCACTAGTAATTGGAAGGAAGTAGTAGACTAATTAATTGATAATGACAACAAAACATCTACATCATATTAATCAACAATTGACAGGAAATTTGGATCTCTCATAATCTCATATGATTTTTATCCCCACAGCAGCAATAAGCAATGATAATATATTGATGGTCTAAGCTGTCACAGATGTCTCCACAGCAACACCTGAGTAGTTAACTTCAGCCACCCTATCAACTTCCCAAAGTTCAGGTAATGCTTCCCTGATATTGTGGATGCTTTCTAATGCATAATCTGCACCTACAACTCTTTGAGACTTTCCAACCTGAAAATAACAGGAACAACATAACATTAGCAAAAGAACAAAATAAGAGGTAACAAATATTTCACAAAGGCTGTGTAAAAGTAATATTTGACCTAATACACAACATAATTTTCAGCCAAAGGGTATTCAACCAACCACCCTTCGTGGGCTGTAGTTCTGCTTAGAATAAGAGGTAAGTACTAACCAATACTGTATCAAGACCAACACGTTTGCCCGCTTGAATGTTACGGACACTATCTTCAAAGAAAAGCTGTAAGAAAATTTCCAAATGAGTACATTGAGATAGCAATGAATCTTGAAGTAGGATTCAAGTAGTTACACAGTTAGTCTTACAGTTCTGTGTGGATTAATGTTGGCTATTTTTAAAGCCCGTTCAATGGCAACTTCTGAAGGTTTGCAAACAATTGGTGTCTTTGGCAATACTGATCCAGCCTTAGGTTGAGAAAAATGTCCAACAATGTCGAAGATCTCAGAGCCATTAGCAGCAGAGTTAGAGGATGTGGCTGAGCCTACAAACTCAATGTCGTCTTCATCATCCGATGCAGTGCTCTTATGAATTGGATTCAGAGTCTCAAAACATAAAATCCCCTCAAAACAGTCTTCTAATCCAAGCTTACTCAGAACTTTGAGAGCATGGACCTTATCAGCATTTGTGAAGATCTATTACCAAGAAAAGGAAAGAGCATTTAAAAATGGCCCATATCAACCACTTTGTATGCAAGAAACTGATAACACTCATGAAGTGACTATGGACTTACAACTTTGCGAATCGGTACGCTCAGCAAAAGACTTCTCAGAACAGGGTCAGGCCTCAAATTTTCATAAGGTAACCTTCCATGGACAAAACTACAAAAACAAATTGGCAAATTAAGTTCAATGACCTAAACCAATGTAAGTTTAAAATCAAAATAGTGCACACCCGAGCCACAAAGACTCACCTATGGTACTCATCATAGTCGAAATCATAACCAATTGCCTGCGGAAGACAAATGAGTTATCTCATAAGTTAAGTTCATCATAAAACTTAGTTTGATGATAGACAGTTAATGTAATAAAAGGATCAAGAAAGCTTTACCCTAAGGCCAGCCATTGTAGTCCCATAATTCTTGTAAAGTAAATTACCCAACTCAGCAATTTTGCTTTGTTCTATACCAAGCTTTTCAACCATATAATCTGCAAAAGCACATTTGCTCCTAAATTAGGCACCAGATAACCATTTGAAAAGGGCATTTGGTCTTTAAAGATTTGACAAACAGATCAATATACCTTGAATGTTCTTGCCAACACTAGCTGCTAGACCAGTACTAAGGGGATATAGAGTATCATCTAAATCTGTAAACACCAAGTGTTTAATCATTCATCACAATTCGAAATAAACGATGAAACATGAAATTTTGACAAAATCATTCTTTAGAAAAAGATAACATACCAAATAGAAGACAGTCATACTTTGACCTCTGAACATGTCCATATTCCATTTTGGCCTAAAAGAACTTGAGTAAAGAAGTGAAATACGTAAGAATAGTGGAAAAAGACAATCTAAACACACCAAAATCAATTAAGAAATTCAATCTAGGTCTCAATCTACAACACTTCTTCATAATGGCTTCCCAATTATTGAGTTCTAAACAGCATCTTAAGTCAACATATGATTATTACAAGCAAAAGAAAGAGGCTAACATCCTATTTGTCCCCCCACTTCAGAGGATAATAATACAATTTTAAGTTCTAATAAAAACAAAGCCACAAGTACATAACCTACTTTTTATGTAAAGCCAAAAAATAAAGTGGACCCTTGAGGCTTGTTTCATTCAGAAAGGCTTAGAATTCACAAAAATACTTCTCCAAATAGAAAAATGCGAGCTTTCTTCAAATGCAGAACTCATTAGAACAATACTGAAAAAGAAGCTAATGCAATTTTTATTAACTAACAACATCATTTTCCCAACGTCAAATACATTCATAATCAGCACATAATAAATAAATTCAAGAAAAGATCATTCTTTTATCACAACATAAACTCATTTTAACAGAAAGTAGTTTAGTGGATCAAAAAATTAACTTCAACACAAACATCAAATCTGTTACATTAATGAATCAGCACAAAGAAATACAAAAACTGTTCCAAATAGATTATTCCTTCATCACAATATTATTCATTATAACCAATATAACAAGAAAAGATCATTCTATTAGCCAATATAATTCATTTTAACAAGAAAAAAATCATTCTTTTATCACAATATATATCATTATAACAAAACTAGTTAAATGGTCAAAAAATCAACTTCCACCCTCAAACATAAACATGAAAATGAACATTACTTTGGTGCAAAAATGCATTAAATAACTGAACAAATTCAGAAAAAACAATCATTCTTTTATCACAATATAAATCATTATAACGAAAACTAGTTAAATGATTTAAAAAACATAACTTCCACCCTCCAACATAACATCAAAATAAACATACTTTGCTGCAAAATGCATCAAAATAACTAATCAAATACAAGACAAGTTCCTTCTTTGACCACTAATATGAATCATTTTAACCAACAGTAGTTTAGTCCAGCAAAAAGGGCACTATGACGGACAACGCATCCCGCGTTCATGCAAGGTCCGGACCGCGGGGACAAAAACATTTAACTTTCACCTTTCAATATAAACATCAAACTGAACATATTTTAGTGCAAAATGCATCAAAATAACTAAAGAGATTCAAATAGAAATCATTATTTTATCCCAATTAGAATCATTTTAACCAAAAATAAAAGACAGTCCAATGCACAACATATCTTGCATTCCCAGAGGGTCCGGAAAGGGCAATATAAACACCAAACTGAACATATTTAGTGTCAAAAAGAATCTGTAAACTCATATTTTCATCCCAAAAAGAAAAAAAGAAAGGAAACCAGGATAGAAAAACGTACCAAGAATCAAAATGAGAATGATCACAAGACTCTTTTTTGTATAGTAAAAAAGTGTTTGTGTAGTATTTGAAAGAAGAGAAGGAAGAGGGGGGAGGAAAATGAGTAGCATTTGATGGGTTTATATAGGCGAACGATGGTGTCTTTTCTCAATTTTAAAAATAGAAGTAACTGATTATTTTAAATAAAGAAACTGCCTTTAAGTTTCTTCGACTTTTCGTTTAATTTTTTTAGACAAGAGACTTTTGATTTATTAGTTGTTTTTATAAACACTCGTTTTTCTTTATCTGTATTTTATTTCATAATATTCCTTGTTGCCTCTCCATTGTACTTTGTGGACTGTTTTCCTTGAACGTTGCAAATTAGTCCTCTCTTAGTTATATGCTCCATCTACTTCTTTATTTCACTCACACTTACTATATTTTTTTTTTCGTGTTCCCACCCAATGTCCCGTATTTTTATTGGAGTTTCGATTAATCTAGATTCGCACCGCATAAGGTTCATAACACTCCCTAGTAGGATTTTTTCCATTCACAAAGCTCAAACCTGATACCTCTAGAGGGATCCTATCTATCCCACCACAATCCTTGGTGGTCCTTTTTGCCTCTCTATTGTACATTGTGGACTATGTTCCTTGAACATCGCAACTTAATCCTCTCTTTGTTATATACCCTATCTACTTCTTTATTTTACTTGACATAGTCATACTGACTACTTTTCGCTAATATGTATCAAATGGTTTCATTCATTAAAATTTAGACAAATGAGATATTATCTCTGTTCTTTTTTAAATTATATGTTGAAACTACTTTCCTTTCTCTTTCGGTGCACGTTAGTTTAACGTGCGCCATCCATGGAAAAGAGAGTTGGAATTTCCTCACAAAAGGCATTAATGGCTCAGAAAACAACACTAGGTAGAGGTCGAAGGAATAACCAAACAAACAAGGGAGGCAAAACTGATTACAATTCAACTCAAATTAGGCAGGGTAACTCACCAACTATCAAGGAAGCGCTGAAAGAAAAAGGAACCTCAACTAAGCAGAGCAATTCGACATTCAAGGAATGGGAAGAAATGATTGAAGCTTCAGAAATTAGATGTAGCAAGCAAAGATGCATTAAATAATCCTGGGCAGATGAAGTCGAGCAACTCGAACAACAGGAAGTGGCAAAATCAACTCCTCTTAACTCGATCCGGAACTATTTTGACATCTCGAAGGTATCTAATGTTTGATTCAAATTAGAGTATGTGCAACCTATAATCACTGGTGAGCAATCTATCACTAGTATTGAATTGGACGATATTAGTAGTGAAATTGAATATTGGTAATCTGCAGTAGTATGTTATGTCCTAGAAGCTCACCCTCCATTTACTGTGTTGTATGGGTATATACAGAGATTATGGTATAAGCATGGGATAAACAAAGTTGTAATGCTAAAAAATGGAATAGTGCTAGTTAGGTTTGAGTCTGAAGCAGGAAAGAATGAATCCATTGAAGAGGGGAATTTATCACTTCAAAAACAAACCTTTTATTGTAAAAGTATGGTCACCAGATATGAAATTCACTTGGGAGTAGTTATATATAATGCCACTTTGGGTAAAGTTCATGGGTTGGACTTCAAGTATTGGAGTGCAAAGGGGCGAAGCAAAATAGGAAGTCTAGTTGGGAAACCTCTGATGGTGGATCAAAATATTGAGAAGAAAAGAAGATTAAATTTTGCAAGGTGAGTAGTTAAAGTGGAGATAGGGCTAAGTTGCATGACAATGTCCTATTTAGGAATAAAAAAAGGGTAGTGGTTGAGTAAAAGGTGATGTATGACTGGAAGCCAACACTTTGTAATTACTGGGGGTAAATTTGGGCATTGGTATAACACAACCTGTGCAAAGAGAAGGGAAAGAGGCTTCAACTAAGCCAGCTACAGGGGTAATCTTGTGACTCAAGGAAATGCAAGTTCCATGCCAAACACAGGATGAAAAAGTCCTACTAGCCCAAGCAAGATAAGCAAAAGCATTATTCCAAGACAACAAGGAATCAATGTAGCAAATTCATCAGTCAGTTGGTTAAGGATGATACTAGGACTAGCAATTTGTCATAAGGAAGCAGAGGCGGACCTGTATGTTAGGATTGGGTGCACCGGCACCCGGTAAGTTCGGAAATTTTTTTGTGTGTACCTGGAAAAATCTTAGCAAACCCTTGATATATCTGTTGAGGCACCCAGTTGCACAAACAAGCTTCTGGTGCACTGGCTGAAAGCATCAAATTGTTCCCCTGTAGCCTAGGATCGAATCTCCCTCATCCCTAATTTATTTTTACTGTTTTCACACTAGTTCAGTACCCACTATCACCCTCTCTCTGCTTTATAAATTAATTCTTTGTTAAATTTAGTTGATTAATCTCGTAGACAATGGCAAAAATATACTAAAGATAGAACAATTCATTCCAAGAAAAGTTAAATTGAGCTATGCTTTTTCAACACCAACTTGATTAGATAAGGGCAGTTTTCTACATTCTTTTGAACAATTCTTTTATCATATTTTTTTCTTATTTTACTCGAAAATATAAAAATGAGAGAAAAATTTTAAAGAATTGAATTTTTTATAAATAAATAAAAAATCTATCATACTAATTGAATTAACTAATTATACCTGCTATTATCGATTTTATAACTCTTAATAGATTTACATTAAAATGTAATAGTGCACCCGGCATCGTCAAATCCTGGGTCCGCCTCTGTAAGGAAGGCAAGTTGAGCATGGGGGAGGGCCTTCATTACCCCCTCAGGCCATGGTTAGTCTTCTTAGTTAGAACACAAGGGGTCTTAATTGCCCAATAAGCAAAAGAAGGTAAAACTCTTTTACAGCTTTCAAAATGTAGGGTTGATTGATCTTCTTGATACAAAAATAAAAATAGATAGAATCTCAGAGATACCAAATAAAATGATTGATGGTTACATCATAAATTTGGTGGAACATTACAATGGTAGGATTTGGATCACATGGAGGCCTGGTTATTATACTGTGGAAATCCAAAAAATATTCTTACTTACTTTTGTGTATGCATTTAACACAAGGAAAGAAAGAAGAAATCTGTGGAGTGAGTTGATAAACTTTAATACGGGATGTATATCACTATATCTAGTATTGGTAATTTTAACTCTGGCTTGAACATAGATGACACAATGGGAGGCAACCCAGTTTCCGTAGCTCAGATAGCTGACTTTCAAGAATATGTGGAGAGAAGTAATCTGAATAAAGTACCTCAATTTGGCAGTAGATATACACGGAATGATAAACATGAAGGAAATATAGTGTTCTCTAAGATAGACTGAGCCCTTGTGAATAATGAGTGGATCTCTCAAATGCCAATATGTAAAGCAGCATGTCTCCCTGAAGGAGGTAACCGCAGCTTGGGAGACTCACATAGAGGGATGCAAAATGTTCAGTATTGTGAGAAGACTCAAGATATTGAAACAAAGTTTGAAGAAGTTGAACTCTCAGCATTTTAGGGATCTAATCACTGAAGCAGATGATGATAGGAAAACATTATTCAGAGTTCACAAGCAGTTGTAACATGATCCACTGAATCATACCTTCCGAGCAGAAGAAAGGGAGAAAGCACAGAAGTTTAAACAATAATCTTATTTGAAATATTTTTGCAACAAAGAAGTAAAGCCACTTGGATTAGGCTAGGGGATAATAACACGAGACACTTTTTCTTAGTGCTAAAACAAAGGAAAATTCAGCAAGCAATCACACAGCTCAGGAATGACAATGCAGAGATGAAAAACGATCCAAATAAAATAGCGCAAATCATGGTGACATACTACCAGCAGCTTCTGGGAAATACTGGAGGTCAGAGAGTAAAGGCAATTCTTAGTTTTTTAAAGAATGGCCCTATGTTAACAATGAAGCACATGTAAAACTGCTGCAACCATACACTGAAGTTAAATTAAAAAAGACAATGTTCAACATTGACATCAACAAAAGCCCTGGTCCAGATGGCTATGGCAGTGGTTTTTATAAAGCAACACGGGAAATTATTGGCAAAGATATCACAAGTGCAGTGCTGGAGTTCTTATTGAATGGGAAGATGCTTAAACAGATTAATACTACAATGATTGCAGTAATCCCAAAAGTGCAGGCACCAGAGTATGCAAGCCAATTTAGGCCTATCACCTATTGTAATACGTTGTATAAGTGTATTTCTAAAGTTCTATGCTCAAGACTACAAGAAATATTACCAAATATAAGTGGTGAGAATCAGGCAACGTTTGTACAAGGGAGATCACTGATACACATTATCCTTATTTTTCATGACTTGCTGAGGCACTACAACAGGAAAACCTCACCAAGATGCCTAATGAAGATTGATCTAAGAAAAGCATATGACATGGTCAGCTGAGAGTTCCTGGAAGAAGCACTTAGAGGACTTGGATTCCTATTGAAATTTGTGCAGCTTGTGATGACATGTGTGATCTCTACAAGATTCTCAATAAAGGTAAATATGAAAGGATATAGATACTTTGAGGGGAGAAGGGGGTTAAGGCAGAGTGATCCAGTATCCCTTTTGTTGTTTGTTATGTGATGGAATATCTAGCAAGAGTTCTGATGTTTGGCGATATTTGCCTATTTTACCTTAATATCTTCTCACATTTTGGTACTTTATGCGCTTGTTACATGTGATAATTGTGTTTCTTGTGCTCACTTATCGTATTTGTAATTTTAGGAATGGTGCGGATGAATTCGAGAGAAGAACAATCAAATTGGAGTTAATGGATACATTGGAAGCTATATTGAAAGTAAGGCTTCCAAGAAAGCCCTGAAGAGTTGGAAGCTATACTGGGAGCAAGGCTTCAGAGATAGCTTTGGATTTGGAAGCTATAGTGGAAGCGGGGCTTCCACGAAAGCTTTGAGGCTGACGAAACACAAGTTTTCCCAACTAGATTAGGCTTTGGTTTAGCTTATCCTAGCACTTTGTAAACACTATAAAACCTCATTATTTCGTTATTTTAGAGGAGTTCAGATTTTGGGAGCAAGTTGTGAGCTCTTAACACATTGAACCAAGGGTTTAATTCCTTTACTTAATCTATTACAATCTTTCATATTTCTTCCATGAATTCTTGTGTTGTTATTATGAATATGCGTAGCTAAACATATCGTTCTAGGGTTAGAGCAAATACATGAAGGTTGATGCTTGAAAGTGGATTTCTACCTATTAATTTACCATTACAGATTGTTTATTCTTTCTTGAGCCTAATTGTTTGGTTATTGAGGCCTGATAATTGAACACTATCTACGGTTTACAAGTTGAACTCGACAGAAGGAACTTGTGAACGCAAATAATAAAGAATAGGGCTTGATTGTGAACCTGGGCATCATGGAATCGATTTGCGGGTAGGATAGACATATACCTATTCGCTTTGCTTAGCTAAATACAGAGTACTTTAATGCATGCATGTGATTTAACTCCATAGAAATATAGGCGTTAGAGTAGCTTGCATAGAGTCGTGAAGAATCGACAGGTTTTAATGAATATAATTAACCTGTTAATTAGCAATCTAGGAAATCAAGAAGTATAACCAACTGGAAAACTCAACTAGATTATTTGTAGCTCTGACTCTGGACCGTCTCTCTTTTATTGATAACAACCCATAATTTTCTCTCTATTACTTGACTTCAATTACTTGTTTTTAATTATTGTTTTAGTTAGTAAAAATCTCAACCATAATCGAAAAAGATCCCTGAATAGTTTTTAGGAAATTATTTGCTAGGATTCAGTCTGAACAATAGTCCTCGTGGGAACGATACTCAATCTTATCACTTTATTACTTGTCGACCACGTATACTTGCGTGTGCGTTTGGCAGCAACAAGTTTTTGGCGCTGTTGCCGGGGACTAAATAATTGACTGTTTTCTTTTTAAACATTTACTTATTTCCTATTCAGGTTTAATTTTTGTTTTGAGTTCTTGTGCTGTTTCAGATTCCTTACCTATAGGAATGGCAGAAGAACGAGCTTTAGCTGTGCGAGATGTTGCTCTTCCCAGTCTGGAGGGAGTAGCCTCGAGCATTGTTAAGCCTGAAATTACTGGACACTTTGAGATTAAGTCCGGCATGATACAACTGCTCCATGCGACTGGACAATATGCTGGATTACTACATGAGGATCCACAACAACATATCTAGAATTTCTTGGAGGTTAGTGACACCTACACACCAGCAGGTGTCTCAACTGATTATGTTCGATTGATACTCTTCCCGTTTTCATTGATCGGGGCAGGAAAGAAGTGGTTAAAGGCTGAAAAGCCTGGGTCTATCACTACTTGGGATGCGTAAGCTAAGAAATTTTTGGCTAAATTCTATCCATCTGCCAAAACAGCTAGAATAAGGAGTGAGATTATGTCTTTTAGACAAAGAGATGGAGAATCCTTGTATTCAGCCTGGGAAAGATTCAAGTCATTATTGAGAGATTGCCCGCACCACAACCAGTCGAATGAGGTATTAGCCCACACTTTTGTTGAAGGTTTGAATGCTCATACCAAGATCGTGGTGGATGCTGCTGCTGGAGGCCAAGTCTTGGCCTTGAATTTTAATGAAATTTATGAATTACTGGATAAATTCTCTCAGAGCAATTCTGACTGGCAGGGTGATGGTAGAGCTCCAAGTGAAAAAGCTGCTGGAGTACTTCAATTGGATATGGTTTCAGCATTGAATGCAAAGATGGATGCGATAGCTAACCAAATCAGCAAGCTAACATTGCCACCAACTCAGCAACAAGTGCAATCAGTTAAACAAGTGCAGCAGTTCCAAAGTTTTTGTGAGGTATGTGGATAAGATCATGCTACTGATGTTTGCCCCGCCAACCCAGAGTCAGTCTATTACGTGGGGAACCAAAACAGGTCTCAGGCACAAAATCAGTTTGGTAACACTTATAATCCTAATGGACGCAATCATCCAGATCTCTCTTGGGGTGGCAATCAAGCTAATCAAGGAAACATAAGTGCTCCAAATAATTACCAACCACCTCCGGTTCAACCACAACAGGCAAGCAGTTCAGTTGAAGATTTGATAAAGCAGATGTTGGCAAGCAGAGAATTATAGCTGACAATGCAGCTCAGGCACAGGCCATAAAGGATCTTCCTATTGCTCAAAAAGACCTTGAACGCCAAATGGGGCAGTTAGCTGGAGCACAAAATTCTAGACCACATGGAGGACTTCCTGGTAATGTTGAATCGAATCCAAATCTAAAGGGAGTTGAGCACTGTCTTGCTATAACACTAGTTAAGGGTGAAGAGTTGATGGCCAAAACTGAGGAGAAAGACCAACTTAAAGTAGCGGAAGTAGAAAGAGTGGAGAAGGTAAAGAAGAAAGAAGAGAAAAAGGAGGCACCTCTACCGCCCCCACCATTCCCACATAGACTTCAACCATCAAAGGATATGGCTCAATTTCAAAAATTTATGAGTATGATGAAAGAGCTTCAGGTTAACATTCCTTTAACTGATGTGTTTGAACTGATGTCGTCATTTATGAAGTTCTTAAAAGAGATTTTAGTTAAGAAGAGAAAGCCACAAGAGATTGATACAATCGAGTTGACGGAGGAGTGTAGTACAATCCTGAGTAAATTACCTCCAAAACTTCAAGATCCTGGGAGGTTTACTATTCCTTGCACTATTGGTGGTCATAATATTTCTGGTGCACTGTGTGATCTGGGGGCCAGCGTAAATCTCATGCCTCTGTATGTCTATAAAAGGTTAGGCCCAGGAGAAATCAAACCCACTTCAGTTACTCTTAAAATGGCGGATGGATCACTCACTTGCCCCGATGGTAGGGTGGAGGATGTGTTGATTAAAGTTGGGAAGTTTACGTTCTCTGCTGATTTTATTATTCTAGACTATGAAGAGGATCAAGAAGCTCCAATATTTTGGGAAGACCATTCCTAATCACCTCGAAGGCAATTATTGACAAGGGAGATGACTGTGAGAGCGTATGGAGAAAAGGTTACTTTCAAGGTTGATAACGAAAAGGATCACATGGCTAAGTTTGAAGAGTGTTCTTTGATAGAATGTGTCAGACGAGAACATGAAAGTAAACCGAAAGAGGTGTTTGAGCGGAATGTAGAACAAGGTGACCACGACACAATAATTGACAAGTTGAAGGAAAATTCACCTAAAGGAAAGAAGAAAGCAAAAGTTTGTCGTAAGAAGAGGAGACGTAAATGCTGGAAGTGAGCTTAAAAGTGTTGTCGTGCCACGACGTTAACTAAGGCGCTTCTCGGGAGGCAACCCGAGCCTTGTATGTAAACAAAAAAAATATAAAATGAAATAAAAAAATAGAAAAAGAAAAATACAAAAAGAGTCGTGCCGCGACGTTAAATCAAGCGCTTATTGGGAGGCAACCCAATTTTAATTCTTTTAGTCATTTTTATTTATGTAGTATTACGTAGTTTTGTTGTCATTTTTGTAGGGCTCGGGAAATTCGGAATGCAGATCATATAATGGAAATAGTGGCAGAACCTCTTAGGCGAGGAGTTGCGGAATGATTGAAACTATGGTGTTAGACAATTAAAGCTATAAAGATATTGAAATAACTGAGTCTTAACAGATAAGCTCACAGGAAAATAGCTTCAGACCTGTAATGCGATTGTCATAGCGTCACTGTGTAAAACGCTTCCAAAGCTATGTAAATTACAGTCAAAAGTGCTTCAAACTTGTTGGAAGCTATACATGAAGCGTTGCTCAAGGCACAGCTCCCAAAATGCTGCGATACTTGGTCAGAATTTGAAGTCCAAAAACTGCGCAGAATCAGTTGAAGCGTCGCGCTGTCCATCGCGGCGTGGTAAACAGAACGTCCCAAAATTGTGAAGCGATGTGCAGGCGTCGCATTCATCACAACTTCCACAGAAAATTACTCCAGAATTGCTGAAGGCGATAGTCAAAGCGTCGCTTTGAGAATAGCTTCCAAACTGCACAACACTTAGAAAATTTTTTTGGAGAGAAGCTGGCATAAACAGAGTCACAGCGTCGCTCCCACTGCCGCTTTGAGTGAAGCAGTGAGTTCCAAAAGCTCAAAGCGATCTCAAGGTGTCGCTTCAGTCGCTACTTCCAGGTAAGTTCTACTATAAATCGGGTCGACCCACTTTCGACCCAGGACCCGCATACAAAGTAAAAGTAGAATACAATCTCAGGTTTAAACACAAACAAAAGAAAAAACAGAGGACACGAACTCAGGGAAAACATACAAGACTCTCTACCTGCTATTCAATCATTCCAACTCCTTCATTGTTACACAACTGCTGCTGGTAAGATGTTCTCTTATTCTCTCGCGACTGCTGCTACATGATGACAGTCCCGTTTCCCCATTCCATTAGTTTTAGTCTTTAATGGTGGTTATGAACTTTTTGAACCCTTGTCGGGTCTCTGTTGTTGTTGTTGCCATGAATCCTTGTCGGTTTATGCTTGGTATCTGTTAAAGTGATCTCCCACGAAAATTGGGAGGGTTCTTCCCTTCCAAATATGCATGAAATCTGCACATCAAGGTTATGCACATAACATGTTCGATAAAATACCGCAGTGACTAAAAAGTTAAATTTTGTGAAGCCTTGAGTAACAAAATGATTAGTAGGCATAACATGAACTATTTGATGATCTAAATATTTGAAATTGATGGCTTTTATGTGAAATTCGAATTGATCATTACTTAAAGTAAGCCATAGGCCATTGTCGAGCACACTAGTGCCAATTCCTAGTTTTTGAAGTCTTCTCGCTGCCCTCTTTTGTTAGTCAGTTTTAAATTAGTTCGTTAGTTTTACTTCCATTATAGTATAGTTAGGACAAGTATGGGGTCGTTACGACGCCCGTTGATTCTTGTGTGCGTAGCTACATGTTTTGCAGGTTTAGGCTATGACGAGCTCAAGTGTAGGGTGTCCGCACCCCTCAATGCCTGATTGTGACAACATGTTGGGGTAAGTCTGAGTATCCCTTGCTCTACGAATGCTTGGTGGGTTCGTGATGGAGATGGTGCCACTGCTAGCACCAAAAGTGAGGCCATTTGGCGTTCAGGGAAGTTCCTTTACCTCTTGTACTCTATTTTTTTATCGCACTGAGGACATTGCTTAGTTTTAAGTGTTGGGTGGGGGCCTTCCCAATTTTTTGAGGTTATGGATGACTGTACCATTATGAATTTAATTTTAGCAATTTTTATTTTTGTCACTTGACTTTATTTTTATTTGTTTCTTGCTTTAATATATAAAAAATTGAAAAAAAAATAGAAAACTAATGAAAAATTCCAAAAAGATTTTCTTTTTAGTTTTAGTTAGTGGTACATTTCATCCATCCCGTGGTTTTTCTTATGGCATCGGTTCTTTTCCATGGGCAGACCTTTGAACAGGGTAATTTTTATTTTTTTAGGAGTAGTATAGTATTACTCCCTCTGTCCCAATTTATGTGGCGGTGTTTGACTTGGCACGGAGTTTAAGAAATAGAAGTTGACTTTGTAAATGTTCAAATTTACCCTTGAAAAAGTAAGAAAGAGAAGATTGTAGTAATCAAAAAGTTGTTTGTGGCTTTTAAAAGAAGTAGGGCCCAATAGGGGTAAAATAGAGATAGTACATTAAATAGTTGACAAATAAGGAAATGTGACATTCTTTTTGGGACAAACCAAAAAGGAAAGTGTGACACATAAATTGGGACAGAGGGAGTAGTTAGCAGAGTCGTTTTAGGAAAATTGGTAGAATGCTAGGTGCCTTTGGTTTGTTTGATACCGGTGAATTTGGACTTGAGCATATGCTATTTGTGAATCCCTTTTTGGTTTTAAAATTGTGATGCATGCCTAAAAAAATTTGAATGACCCTCTTGAGGCACTTAGGTTCAACTACTTGACTCTTTTGTGAACCATTGTGCCTTAGTGCTTAAATTTCAAGAGTTGCACCTTATTTGCTTAAACCGAGAGTTGGAATGAAACCGTCTTGAGTGAACTATGTGTCATGTGTGATGTGAGGTATCCTTTCTTATGTTTCGTACTTGCATATTGATGTCTAGAACTTGCCCAGTGTGTGTTCAAAGCGAAATCCTAGGTTTGCTCTAGTCGGGAGATGATACAGGCCTTTCTTTGATAAGCCCTTTTAGCCTTGATTAGCCTACCCTTTAATATTAGCCTTATTAAGCCCTTTTGAGCCTATTGACCTTTTTGTTGGCACCCACATTTCAAGCCTTATCCCATTTATTCTTAATTATCTTCTTTTTGAACCCTTACTCCTTAGAGCACTTTAATTGAAATATTATTGTTTACGGAGCTGTGGTTGGAGAATTGGGTAGCTTATGAGTGGAGCCAATGAAAGGAAAATATGGTGCATTTTGAATAAAAATACATTGGCAAGGTTGGGAAAAATTGAAAAAAAAAGAGATGAAAAGAAAGAAAAAAAATGATAAAGAGAAAAATAAAGAAAACAAAGGAAAGAAGAAAAATCTCAATCCTTACTAGTGTTTTGCACAAAGAAAAAATTACAAAATGCTTAAAGTTGAAAGGAGACTTTTGGGTGGTTGCTTGGTTGGTTTTGAGAAGAAGAGTGAAAAAAAATTGAAAGTGATGTATTAAAGTGCTTAGGGAGGTAGTCACTATTTTATCCATATTTATCCTACCCGTCCTTTAGCTTACATTACAACCCTTAAATTTGTAGCTAATTCCGATTGGAGTGAGCTTACATTAGTGGAGTCCAACACTACGGGCAAGCCTATGGTACGTTGTGTGTGGCACGTGAACTTCTTTTTGAGAGCGAGTGAATTCTTCCTATATTATGTCCCTCATTTATTCTTGAAATATATTCTTTGTGTGTTATTTGAGACGCTCTCTTGATTATTTTTGGTGAGGGCATATGGTTTGCGCGAGATAGGTGAAGTTATTGACTTCTTGGTTGAGTGAATGGGTGTGATTTGCGAAAGCTTGGTTTCATTGAGTCGGTTTTTGAGATTGAGATGTCTTGAGTTGGTTGTTCTAGTGTTTTAAAATTTGGTGAATTTTTGGCATGTTGTGGATCACATGGTATGTATATGCACTTGTCTAATGGTCGGTGTCAACCATAATCATAGGTAGACATGTTTTATTGAGTGTTGGGATCTAGTTGGGAAATTAGTTTCTGATGATTGCTCAAGGGCGAGCAAAGGTCTAAGTGTGGGTGGTGATGTTTGGCGATATTTGCCTATTTTACCTTAATATCTTCTCACATTTTGGTACTTTATGCGCTCGTTACATGTGATAATTGTGTTTCTTGTGCTCACTTGTCGTATTTGTGATTTTAGGAATGATGCGGATGAATTCGAGACAAGAACAATCAAATTGGAGTTAATGGATACACTGGAAGCTATATTGAAAGTAAGGCTTCCAAGAAAGCCCTCAAGAGTTGGAAGCTATACTGGGAGCAAGGCTTAAGAGATAGCTTTGGAGCTGGGAGCTATAGTGGAAGCGTGGCTTCCACGAAAGCTTTGATGCTGACGAAACACAAGTTTTCCCAACTAGATTAGGCTTTGGTTTAGCTTATCCTAGCACTTTGTAAACACTATAAAACCTCATTATTTCGTTATTTTAGAGGAGGTCAAATTTTGGGAGCAAGTTGTGAGCTCTTAACACATTGAACTAAGTGTTTAATTCCTTTACTTAATCTATTACAATCTTTCATATTTCTTCCATGAATTCTTGTGTTGTTATTATGAATATGCGTAGCTAAACATATCGTGCTAGGGTTAGAGCAAATACATGAAGGTTGATGTTTGAAAGTTGATTTCTACCTATTAATTTACCATTATAGATTGTTTATTCTTTCTTGAGCCTAATTGTTTAGTTATTGAGGCCTGATAATCGAACACTATCGACGGTTTACAAGTTGAACTCGACAGAGAGAACTTGTGAATGCAAATAATAAAGAATAGGGCTTGATTGCGAACCTGGGCATCAGGGAATCGACTTGCAGGTAGGATAGACATATACCTATTCACCTTGCTTAGCTTAGTACATAGTTCTTTAATGCATGCATGTGATTTAACTCCATAGAAATATAGGCGTTAGAGTAGCTTGCATAGACTCGTGAAGAATCGACAGGTTTTTAAGAATATAATTAACCTGTTAGTTAGCAATCTAGGAAATCAAGAAGTAGAACCAACTGGAAAACTCAACTGGATTGCTGTGTCAGAGAACAAAACTCAGTCATCTTACCTTTGCTAACCTAGACAAGTCCAGTATCTTCATGGCAGGTGTGGATACAACAGTACAATGTCAACTGCTTGCAATTATAGGGTTTACTGAAGGGGGTTTTCCTATAAGGTATTTGGGGCTGCCACTTTCTTCAAAGAAGTGGAGCAAAATGGAATGTTAGCAACTTGTAGATAAAATCACCAATAAAATTAAAGTTGTGCAAACAAAACACCTCTCTTATGCAGGAACATTGCGAGTTGTCAATGCAATACTATTTTCTATTCACAACTATTGGGGTGCTGCTTTTGTTCTCCCTCAGGGTGTTATAAAAGAAATTGATAAGAAGTTCATGAATTCCTATGGGGGACATAGGAGGGGAAAGAAGAAGACAACATCAATAGCATGGGTGAGAGTATGCTTACCAAAGAAGTATGGAGGACTAAGTATCAAAAAGTGCAAGCACTTGAATATATCTTCAGTTGAGAAGTTGGTATGACAATTAGCTGTGAGGAAGGAGGTAGTATAGGTCAGATGGGTTCATGGGATATATATGAAAGACAAAATAGACATTTGGGAGCACACCCTATCTGTAGACAACAACTGGTATTGGAGGAAATTAAACAAGCTAAAAGACGGGATGCAAGACTGGTACCTTGCTGGAACATACCCGTTAACTGCATAAGGAGAGTACTCTGTGTCTCATAGCTACAATGCATTGATGGGGGATCAACAAAAGCTATCCATTCATAAACTTATATGGAGGGCAATAGCTCAACCTAAACATTGATTCATCACCTGGCTTGCAACACAGAAGAAACTACTTACAAGGGATAGACTTTTGGCTATAGATATGCGCATTGAAGATACAAGTTGTTGTTTATGTGATGATAACACGCTAGAAACTCACCAACACATATTTGTAGTATGCAGATGGATCAATGAACTTAAAGATGCAGTTGGTTAGTGGACACTTCTCCCGGTTCAGAAAAGGGAGGTGATGTAGACTATGCAATGATAAATTGCAAACATTGGAATCAATTCAAGAGGGAGGTGACGAGTGTCATCTGGGGTGCTGTGAAATATCATACTTGGAAGTAGGGGTGTACAAACCGAACCAAACGATAAACCAAAAGTAGGGGTGTACAAACCGAACCAAACGATAAACCAAACCGAACCGAATAAAAAAATCGACTCGTGGTTTGGTTTGATTTGGTTTAGTTTTGAAAAAATAAAAACCTACATGTTTGGTTTGGTTTTACCCAAAAAAAATCGAACCAAACCCAAACCGAATCGATATTTTATAAATATTATTTTTAAATATTTATAGATAAAAAATATTCATTACAAACTTCTTTATATATGATTTTAAGGAAATTTTACATGGCATAGCACTCAAGTGAGTATTAAACACTAAATAAACACATACACTTTTTATTATAGTGTATAAACTTAAACTAATTATACTCCACATTTTCTAGCCATTGATTTGATGAAATCTTTAAGCATTAGATGTGCCTATTTTTAAGAAAATTGATGATCAATTACGTTATCTCTCTTAATTAACACTTAAGAATTATCTTCTATATATTATCAAGAATCAATATCATTAAATTATCATCTAAATACTATCACACAAACAACATACTACACGGTTGATTAAGAGGGAAAAATAAAACTAACTCAACTCATTTATATCGCGTCTCTCTATTTTTCGTTTTCTAATTTACGTACATTGTTTTTCATTGTCTTATTAAGATGTATATGTAATTATTCTTGATGTCTAAATGTCTATAAATATCATACATCGATAGTTGATTGTAGGAAATATTTGAAAGCAACACTTGCATATTTTTTTGTAGAGACTTTATATAATAAAAATCGAAAAAATCGAAAAAATTGAGAAAACTGAAAAAACCGAGATCGAGAAAACCGACTTTATGTTTGTTTGGTTTAGTTTATAGATTTGAAAAATAGATATATTTGGTTTGGTTTGATTAATGATAAAATCAAATCAAATCAAACCTCTCAATGTTCACCCCTACTTGGAAGGCAAGGAATTAGAAGATATAGGGGAACGACTGTGAATACCAGTTTTGTCATAACACAGATAAGGAAAGATACTATAGAAAAAATAGAAATGTTATATAGCTCAAAAAGAGCACTTAGCTATAGAAGTTCCATTCAGCAAAATTGTAACTAGTGTTTTTGTTTGTCGGAGCCCTAAGTTCTGAGTATTGATACTTGAACTTTGGTGCTCTTAAGGTGTAAAGGTTTGGAGGTAAATGTTAATCATTTATTGTTTACCAAAAAAAAAACACGTTTTATTGGTTGAAAGTTGACGATTTTATTGTTAGAGTAATTTTCTCTGGTCTATCTATCCAATTTTAGATTACATTATTGTATTTGAGGAACTTGAAAGATGTTTTTTAATTATTTTTAAATAAAAATTTATGATTTGGATACTATAAAAAATGTAAAAGTTAAAGAAATTACTTTGAACTTCCACCAACAAATAAGTATATTGTATTTTAAATTACTTATTCTTGTCTACATTAATATTTGGCTAACAGCTTAAACAAGAAATAGAACACTTACTAGAGACAATTAAAATTACATCGAACATGTAAAAATACTTACAATGTCAATAAACAAAAATAAATTTGTTATGTAAATGTAAATGTAAATGATCTCTTCGCCTTTTTTGTGAATTTTTCTTCCAGAGAAATGTTGATTCTGTAACGCGTTAGAAGTGCCAAAGTGAAACGACCTCGGTCAGTCGTTTCGGAAGTTAGGACTCCGATTGGCGTGCCGATAATTTTAAAATATTCGTAATGTCCATTAGAACCTGTCCGTAAAATTTGAGCTAAATCAGACCTCGTTTGGTAGGCATCGGAAGAAGGTTTCAGCTTTTATTGGCGATTAATATTAAAAGGAGATTTTCGAGCTCGGTTTTTGCCGAATGAGCTCCGATTCGAAATCCGAAAGCGCCGTTAGGTTCGTATGATTATTTGTGATTTTTATAAACTTTCGAAAGTGAATTTCGATATTGTTCGGCTAGTTTCCGCTAAAATGCCGAAAATTAAATAATTTGACTTCTTTTCATTTAAATTCGCATCTTGAGTTTCGAGAGTCCGATTTGAGATCCGCCTTCGCGAGTATGTTACATATATTTTGTATAACTCGTATGCAAAAGTTGGAATTATTTTGAATATTGTAGGGTACCGTTTTAATTTTCGTTAACAAAAGAAAATAAGAGAAAAGAAAACAAAATAAAATAAAAGAAAAAAAAAGAAAAAAATAATTAATTAGAAACGGTGGTCCTTAGCTTTAAAGCTAAGGACAAAGTTGATATGGAAAACATAAACAGAGAAACAATTGAGCGAGAAACACAGAAACCAAAAATGGAAAGTACGCAGTGGAAAAATGCCAGAAAATGAGAAAAGGAACCGGAGAAAAGTAGAATTTTCACCCTGAAACATTCAGGTAATGATCCTAATATATTATTTGAGTTTATTACGTATGTTTGAATATATTTTTACAGTAAAAATAGGGATCTTAGACATCGCCATAATGACGTAAATTGATAGTTTAAAGGGTCAAATGGACCCCGATAATGAAACTGATTATATATTCGTACTCAGTGAGTTATGGGCAACATAAATATGTAATTTATTTGGGGTTTGGTTATGTGACCTTAAACCCTGTATATAGGCCTGGCCTGCGTATTGCATATGCGAATAGGGTATCAGGTTCCTAACCAGATTGCCCTAAGATGTGAGGAATGAAGCCTTTAGCCTAATTTGATATATTTTTCTGCTTATTGAATAGAGTGGGATCGTTTGGCAATGAAACCAAAGGACAAGCGGTTATTGAATTGATGTACTAACTTGGTAACAAGGTAAGTGTTTATATCCATTTCTTTGGAGGCACCTGGCCTCATGGATTTTCTACCACGTGTTCCTTACGTGTGTAGCTGCCGATAGGCGTACTCATTACGCCTTAGCTTTGGATTTACATAGTATATTATATGTTATGTCCTATTGTTGGTATTGCAATGAGGATCTGAGCATTGTACCCTGGCTGTAAGTTGGCATCTACTTCCCGGCTGTCGATGAGAGTCCCGCGCCGGTGAAAGGTTATTATTGCATCACATTGCATTCATATGCATTATATGTCATTCATATGCATTACATTGCATATCATATTGAGGGCAGGAGTATTCCGCCCCAGGAGCAGGAGTATTCCGCTCCATTGTATTATATCGGGTGCAGGAGTATTCCGCCCCAAGAGAGTGCAGGAGTATTCCGCCTCTGGTTTATATTATATCGGGTGCAGGAGTATTCCGCCCCAGGAGCAGGAGTATTCCGCTCCAGTTGGTTATCAGATTGGATTCCCCTCGAATGCAGGAGTATTCCGCTTCGAGATGGGAGGACGGGCACATGTGACCCTTTGCATCAGATTTCATTATCATTTCATTTCATCTCATTTCATTTTATTTTCATACCATTGCGTAGACTTGTGGTACATAACTACTGTTCTGCTCATACGTGCATTGCTTATTTGTTGATATGTTTCTGGCTCGTATTCCTGGCTGAGTTTAAGGTTTCATACGTGTTTCTAGTTATTATCTGGCTCTGCCTTTTTGTAATTTAAATAAGAGGAATTGGGTTTATCTGTTTCTTTTCTCCCTGGCTAGCTATCCTATTATTTGAAGTGGCTAGTCTGCCCCGCTTATTGAGTCCTTTTGACTCACCCTTGTTTGTTGTTTGTTGTTGTCTATCTATTTCGTTTCGGCAGGTTCGCTCCAGGATTGAGTTCGCCACGTTGTGAAGGAGCGAAGACGACTTCAGCTGTCAGGGTGAGCCAACCTTTATTCCGGATGGCCACCAGTTTATTGTTTATTATTTCAGTTGCATTCTGCTTCCTTCAGGAGGTATCTGTCTTCTTTTGTACTCTTAGATGTCTAGTCTAGATAGCCCTAAACCTAGAATGTTGGGTAGTCAGCTGTAACTCTCTTTCATACAGCTTATAGGTGTCAATATGTTGGTGTGTTTTTTTTAATCCTGTCTTTATTTATGAATTGTTATATTTATTTTCCTAATTTAATTGGTAAGGGTTCGCCCGACGGGTCTAGGGGAGGATGTCGGGTGCCCGCACGGCCTAACCGGATTCCGGGTCGTGTCAGTTGGTATCAGAGCTCAGTTTAGAGTCTATCCAGACTAAGACAGTGTCTAGTAGAGTCTCGCTGACGGGTACGTAGACGTCCGTACTTATCTACGAGAGGCTATGATGGCATTTAGGAAGTTTCACTTCCTTCATTTCTGATCGTGCTTCGGTCTAGGATTTAAAAGTATTTTCGTTAATTCGTTAATTCCTTCGTGGTAATTGACAACCCTTGTGCGACAAATCAGCAAACGGAAGGAGTTCAGGACGAAGTAGTCTAGCCTGGAGCTAGAGCTACTCAAGCCCCGAGAGTTTTGATCGTGCTGACGATCTAGTTACAGAGGTCCCAACTGTACGAGCTCGCGATGGGCAAGGGGGCAGGGCCTTGTAGTTCCCTTGGCTCTCTATGATGCTTTACGAGAATCTTGGCGACGCAGATACCGTAAGAACCTATCATTCGCTGGGCAGCCTATCAGGTTGCCGCATGTGCAGACGTTCGATCTCAGGGAGCTCTTTTCTGGTTCTTAATATTGCAGCAGTATATTATATTCTGGAGGTAGTATGTGTTGTACCTCTAATTGTTCTGGCTGGTTAGCCAGCTGAGGTATCGGTTCGATCCGAGTGCCCAAAGAGGTTGCATTATTTTACGCGGTTGAACTTTCCGATATTCTTAAGCAATGCATTAGATAAACCTCGTGATTTTTTAAAAATAAAAGGATGTCAGCGTATCCTTCAGGCTCTTGATTATATCGAGCAATATATTGTTGATTATTCTTCTTTCCAGTTTCAGGGGTCCAGCCTTGAATTGGTGGGCCGCTCTCTTATTAGCTGACTTGGTTCGATTTTTCTTATAGATTCGTGGAAAAGTTCCTTTCAAGTAGCGAGCGAGATGAAAAGTGTTGCCAGTTTGAGTGGATTGGACAGGGTAGCCTGTCGGTTAGCCTGTTGGTGTTTCAGAATATGGGATTGAATTCTATAGAATGGCGGAATATGCATTAGAACTAGTCCATGAGCCTTTCGAGAGATTCAAAGATTTATTGATGATCTTTCTTCTTTCTTGAGATCCTAGATGGCTCGAGAGATTGAGGTCAGGATTTCATTTGATGTTGTTGATATTGCCCGAAGTTACGAGGCATACAATAAGTTAGAAAGGAAAGAGTTAGAGCGGGAAACTAAGAGATCCCACGGCCCTGGTGGGCAACCATGGTACCTCATTTGGAGGTAAGAGTTCTGGTTATTTTGGGAGGTCACCTTTCCAGGTTATCTCAGCTTGTGTCACATGATTCTTAGAGTGCACCGGTAGCCCGTCAAGATCAGATTCAGTCTTTACAGCTATTCACAATCTGTCCAGCTCCTATAGTCAGTGAAAAGGTGTTATCATTGTCGTGAGTCTGATTATCCTTTGAGGAGTTTTCCTGTTATCATTGTCGTGAGTCTGGCTATTCTTTGAGGATTTTCCCTTACTCCGACAAGTTAGCAGTCGTCTTTTCTCTCGTCATCAGGTATCTGCGCAGTCGCATGGGATTTTATTTAGACCTCAATCAGCAAAAGAAATGCCACCATTCGGTAGAGGTTGAGAGTGTGGTGGCAATTATTCTTCAGAAGGTAATTATTAGTATAACGGCTTAGTTCAACCGCAGAGGTAGTTTTATGAACTACCAGTCTGACAGGATGCTGAGGTATCCGATATAGTAAACCCTGAGATTTCTTCCTCTCCTAAATGTGAGTAAGATTTGATTCTTTCGATCGATTTGGAAATGGTGTGTCTTATCATGTTTCGATGGTTTCCTTAGATATTGACTTAATTAAGAATCGGCTGCGGTAGAGGGGCGAGCTTCTAGTATGATTTATTCCTGGCATTGGTGAGACCCTATTAATTTATCTGGTCTAAATATGAGAGATTTGACGGTGAGTATTGCTATTGCCTGCTTGGCATCCTGTTATGCCACCTTGTGTTATTATGTCAAGTCATTTTACCTCTCTCCTCGGAAATCAGTGTTGGTAGGATGATGGGATTCTTATTCGTCACCATCAGGAAGTGTCGTAGTTTCTTCCGGTGTAAAGTGGCTGGTAAGTAATGCTCGATCTATGTGTCTCCTCTTGGTTCGAGATTCTAGTAGAGTCATGTTATTCTATGAGCTTGTCTTAGTTATAAAAGGGTATTCTGGTAAATTGTCAGAGTTTCCTTCTTAGTGGAAGGTTAAAATTGGTATGGATATTTTTCCATAAAGCTTATTTAATGTCTATCTCTTCAATTGCGATTTTTTTTGGCTCGCCTGACGCGGAAGTAGTCTAGCTTTGGTAGCCAAGCAAATAAGAAGATGAACTTCCTGAAGCTCTAATTATTTCTATCCTCGGTCCATTGCCATCTCTTCTTCGTCCGGCACTAGTGAGCTTGGGCAATTGGTAGCCGCTTGTGGCGTTCCTTGTGTTGAGCCAGAGTACGTGTTATTGTGGCTGGGTAAGCATATTATTTTTTTGGAAGCATATTATTGTTTTGGTCCAGTTGTCTCATCTTGTTATCCGTTTAACATGTGTATGTTATCAGTTTATCCGGGTATCCATTCCCATGTATAGTATAGTGCTGGTTCTGTTTTTGCGGATCATCCAGTTTCAGGGGAAACTCTGCCGAAATTTTTATATCGAAGTACCATCCATCGGGTGGTGGTGTTTACGACAAAAGTATGGAGTTGTGAACTTGAGAGTTGCAGCTGTTTGGCAACTCGAAAGGGTGGTTGGTAGCTTAGGTCTGCCTACGTTCAGCTTTTAGCTAAATCTTCTTTAGTCCAGCAGACTGCGCGAGGATGATTATTCCTATTCAAATGGCTGCATGAGTTTGTGCTTTAAGTGGAGGAGTCTTCCTCCAAATACTGAATGGTAATATTAAATCTCTGAGGTGTTGATACCACTTTTCTCACGACCCAAAGTAAGGCCACAGTAGAAATCTGCAACATCAGAAACTCAAAGTCTATCTTTATACATGAGAACACTGTCAGTAGTAATCCTGTACGGTGACTCCGGTTTTCTTCTGGCTATCTGTCTATATTCAACTAGAAGTGGATCCTCATACTGACGCTGTTTTACTTCATGGAAATTTAGAGTTAAAGGTTTAGTGCAGCTTGTCGACAATCCATCATATATCCTTATCACACCTCAACTCTTTGAGAAGTTACTTTAGCGTTATAAATGCACATGTAATCAACTTTATTGCTGGTATTCTGTCTCAGATGAAGATCCAACTACATGTCTCTTTTATTTGCACCTTTTCAAGTTATAATATTTCCAATTCAAAGACAATACCCTGAAGTAGATGTTCAGTTTGAAGATCATTCCTGGTCTGCATCATACTATCCAGTAGTATTGGCATGATCCTTATCTTTATATGATAGACCCTGTTCAGATGAACCTTTGATATACATTAGGATATGAGTAACTACATTCCCACGAGGAGCTTGCGGAACAACACTAAGATCAACTGAGATGTTGCATAGTGCGTTCGTAAAAATAATATTGCTTGCATCAAATCTTCTAGAGTGTGTAGTGACAAGGTACTTCAAAGGTTCCCTCTATTGCATCAAGCGTAAGCTAATTCTTAGTTCCATCGACCTGTTCTATATCGAAAGGTATATCAAAAAGGTGATTATCGCCTGAATCATGTTAACCTATTCAAATTTCGTGTATCTTTGTTTCGAAAATGTAGGACTCTCCTCTCGTGATCGAGGAAGGATCAGCTTAGTCAGAATAAGCTGGGCAATGACGTTATCATATTATCCAGCTATATTTTTATCCAAGAGTTTGATGTGCGTGTTATAACTCTGATTCTGTAATTATGAGATAATGTCCGTGGAGTAGTTTATGAAGGTTGTGCAAGTTTTCTTCTTATTTGCGTAAATCTTGCTTTAGATTTAGGCTCGTTCGAGGACGAACGAGAGTTTAAGTGGAGGAGAATGAAACGACCTCGGTCAGTCGTTTCGGAAGTTAGGACTCCGATTGGCGTGCCGATAATTTTAAAATATTCGTAATGTCCATTAGAACCTGTCCGTAAAATTTGAGCTAAATCAGACCTCGTTTGGTAGGCATCGGAAGAAGGTTTCAGCTTTTATTGGCGATTAATATTAAAAGGAGATTTTCGAGCTCGGTTTTTGCCGAATGAGCTCCGATTCGAAATCCGAAAGCGCCGTTAGGTTCGTATGATTATTTGTGATTTTCATGAACTTTCGAAAGTGAATTTCGATATTGTTCGGCTAGTTTCCGCTAAAATGCCGAAAATTAAATAATTTGACTTCTTTTCATTTAAATTCGCATCTTGAGTTTCGAGAGTCCGATTTGAGATCCGCCTTCGCGAGTATGTTACATATATTTTGTATAACTCGTATGCAAAAGTTGGAATTATTTTGAATATTGTAGGGTACAGTTTTAATTTTCGTTAATAAAAGAAAATAAGAGAAAAGAAAACAAAATAAAAAAAAGAAAAAAATAATTAATTAGAAACGGTGGTCCTTAGCTATAAAGCTAAGGACAAAGTTGATATGGAAAACATAAACAGAGAAACAATTGAGCGAGAAACACAGAAACCAAAAATGGAAAGTATGCAGTGGAAAAATGCCAGAAAATGAGAAAAGGAACCGGAGAAAAGTAGAATTTTCACCCTGAAACATTCAGGTAATGGTCCTAATATATTATTTGAGTTTATTACGTATGTTTGAATATATTTTTACAGTAAAAATAGGGATCTTAGACATCGCCCTAATGACGTAAATTGATAGTTTAAAGGGTCAAATGGACCCCGATAATGAAACTGATTATATATTCGTACTCAGTGAGTTATGGGCAACATAAATATGTAATTTATTTGGGGTTTGGTTATGTGACCTTAAACCCTGTATATAGGCCTGGCCTGCGTATTGCATATGCGAATAGGGTATCAGGTTCCTAACCAGATTGCCCTAAGATGTGAGGAATGAAGCCTTTAGCCTAATTTGATATATTTTTCTGCTTATTGAATAGAGTGGGATCGTTTGGCAATGAAACCAAAGGACAAGCGGTTATTGAATTGATGTACTAACTTGGTAACAAGGTAAGTGTTTATATCCATTTCTTTGGAGGCACCTGGCCTCATGGATTTTCTACCACGTGTTCCTTACGTGTGTAGCTGCCGATAGGCGTACTCATTACGCCTTAGCTTTGGATTTACATAGTATATTATATGTTATGTCCTATTGTTGGTATTGCAATGAGGATCTGAGCATTGTACCCTGGCTGTAAGTTGGCATCTACTTCCCGGCTGTCGATGAGAGTCCCGCGCCGGTGAAAGGTTATTATTGCATCACATTGCATTCATATGCATTATATGTCATTCATATGCATTACATTGCATATCATATTGAGGGCAGGAGTATTCCGCCCCAGGAGCAGGAGTATTCCGCTCCATTGTATTATATCGGGTGCAGGAGTATTCCGCCCCAAGAGAGTGCAGGAGTATTCCGCCTCTGGTTTATATTATATCGGGTGCAGGAGTATTCCGCCCCAGGAGCAGGAGTATTCCGCTCCAGTTGGTTATCAGATTGGATTCCCCTCGAATGCAGGAGTATTCCGCTTCGAGATGGGAGGACGGGCACATGTGACCCTTTGCATCAGATTTCATTATCATTTCATTTCATCTCATTTCATTTTATTTTCATACCATTGCGTAGACTTGTGGTACATAACTACTGTTCTGCTCATACGTGCATTGCTTATTTGTTGATATGTTTCTGGCTCGTATTCCTGGCTGAGTTTAAGGTTTCATACGTGTTTCTAGTTATTATCTGGCTCTGCCTTTTTGTAATTTAAATAAGAGGAATTGGGTTTATCTGTTTCTTTTCTCCCTGGCTAGCTATCCTATTATTTGAAGTGGCTAGTCTGCCCCACTTATTGAGTCCTTTTGACTCACCCTTGTTTGTTGTTTGTTGTTGTCTATCTATTTCGTTTCGGCAGGTTCGCTCCAGGATTGAGTTCGCCACGTTGTGAAGGAGCGAAGACGACTTCAGCTGTCAGGGTGAGCCAACCTTTATTCCGGATGGCCACCAGTTTATTGTTTATTATTTCAGTTGCATTCTGCTCCCTTCAGGAGGTATCTGTCTTCTTTTGTACTCTTAGATGTCTAGTCTGGATAGCCCTAAACCTAGTATGTTGGGTAGTCAGCTGTAACTCTCTTTCATACAGCTTATAGGTGTCAATATGTCGGTGTGTTTTTTTTAATCCTGTCTTTATTTATGAACTGTTATATTTATTTTCCTAATTTAATTGGTAAGGGTTCGCCCGACGGGTCTAAGGGAGGATGTCGGGTGCCCGCACGGCCTAACCGGATTCCGGGTCGTGTCACAAAGTCAAGGTTCCTTGCTGGGAAGATTAAACTTGATTGAATCGGTACACGTCACCTTGGACCTAGCTATAAGTACAATCATTAATCTCTAAATTAAGTATGAGACTAATTGACCGCTCAACTATCTATATTGCGTAATGTATTTAGCAAGTTTCTGGAAATTATCAAGAATTTGAGGGGGGGAAATATCAAAGATATACTCCAATAATGATTGAAGAATTTGAGCACCACTAAGGGTTCGAGGCCCTGCCCTTAATCATAGGTTTTCTGCTCGAGTTTTTAAAATGAAAAAAAATATGGTATGCATTGCTTTTTCCCTCAATGAGCCTTACACAATGGAAATTCGAATTAACTAAAATTTAAATATTAATATCAGATACGGAATGAAAAATCAATAAAATATTGTAGGTATGGGCTATTTAATAAAAAGCCCTGTTGTGTGTGGTTGTTAGGGTACTCGCGGAGCCATTGTACATGATATTCCATCTGTGATCTCTATTCATTTTAGATATTGCAAATAAATTTTTATAAAGTGTGATACTTTTATTCAAAGAATATTCGTCCTAATAATTCTCATTCTATCAGTGAGATGAAATTAGATCCTCTCCTTCTCTTCAAATTGTGGTAGGTAGACTACAAATGATAATTCTCCTCCCCACTTCAATTTTTTTAATAGATAAGTAAGGATAGAATATCTAAAAATCAAATTGAGAATGATATTATCTGTAGTTAATTAGCTCGTTCAAGACGTTATAGCACACATGCTAGTTGGTCCATGTTCGATATTCTAGGATCAAATTTCCTTTTGAACAATCAAGTCCTCTTCCATAGGTATTTTTGGTTGGCATAAAGTAGAGTAGGTGTTTCTAGTTAAGTATACTTTGATGAAGGTGGATTCACAATTTATTGGTAGTGGTGCCACTCACTATTTTCTGCTCGAGTTATATACATAGTTGATTTTTTTTTTAAATATATATTTGCACTCAATCGTCATTACATATTATCACAATGCATCATATAATAATTTCTTCCCCCCCCCCACCCCACCCCAAATTTTTCAAAACAGAAAAGGTTGGAATATCTAAAAATTAAATCAAATTATTTTGCTTAATGCTTCATGATCATGTTTTAATAAATGATAGCTGGTCCTGCCTAATATTTTCACTACTAGAAATCGGTAAAAATGCTACAAAGAGGTTGGAGACGGAATTCCCTCTCTAACTGATTGGAGAGGGAATTCCGCCTCCAATCCGTCTCCAATCAGTGAAAGAATAAAAAAATAATTAAATTTTTTAGAGTTGGAGACGGAATTCCGTCTCCAACCAAAAAGCAAAAAGCGTGTCAGTGATTGGAGACGGAATTCCGTCTCCACTTCCGGCATTGACCCCTACCTCTGCCTTGCTCTCACAGCTAGGTAATTATCCGCCTACATTTTTCGCTGGTCTCCCTAGTACCCCACTATTCCATCAGCTACAGGCCCCTAGTATATCTGCACAGACCATGCCACATACGGGGCAACACTATCAGTTTGGCCAGCCTGCTGGTCCCTCTTTCCATTCCATGCCTATGGTAGGCACATCCCCTCAGTCTGTGCATGTACGGGCCCCTACATTTCAGCCATTCGGCGCACCGGGCCCTTCACAGCTGATGATGATACCTACTCCTAGTATGCATCCACATAGTTTGCCATCTGCTACACCTTCCATTTCGAGTACTGTTCCATCTGCATCATCATCGGCATGCCCCAGTTCGAGTACACCCGTACCAGAGACTCAGCCAGAGTCCTCTCCATCTGTCACCACTACAACGCGAAAGGGTAGGAAAAAGCGTACTAGCGCTACAGTTCAGTTGCCTGGTGGTATTGGATCTCTCGATGAGTCTGGGAGGTTGATTATCATGCCTGACAGCAAATAAGGGTAAGATTTATTCATTAACCTTTAAATTATAAACTTTTGAATTGAATGCAATATATATTTATCAACATAATTTTGTATGTTAAATTTAATGCAGGTTTCTTCCATCGGACAAGGCAGTGAAACTTGTTGTTGAATCTATGACACCACACTTTACTGATGGTTGGCCGACCTGGGGAAAGGTGCCAATACCTGTTAGAAACCGCATGTTTGAAGCTTTTACGGTATTAACTATACTTATGAAGCTTTTGTCATTTGATTATTATATGTGTTTTATTAGTTTTCACTTATTATATTGTTATTGTTTCAGCACAAGTGTTCGTGGGATCCTATATAAGATGATCAAGTCCGAGCAGTTTTTGAGAAAAAGGCGGCTAAAAGGCTAAGTGATTCCTTGTCAAAATACAGGCAAAAGGGTAAAGTTCCCAAATGGATTTATCAACAGAATTGGGATAAACTCAAAATTTATTGGAAAACACCTGAATTCTTAGTCCAGAGGGAGCAGGCTAAGAAAAACAGAGCATCCGCAAAGGGAGGATCGAAGCACACTTGTGGTTCAGTTAGTTTGGCCACCCATCGGGCACGATATGTAAGTCAATCTAATTTTTATTTAAATTTAAAACTTAACACCATTTTGATTTAGCATTAACACATTTGCATTGTGTAGGAAGCGGAACATGGAAAAGTTAGTGATTATGAATTTTTCCGTTTGTTCCATTATTTATATGACGAACAAGGAAATGAGGTGGGATGGGTCGAGTCACGTGCACAACAACTAGAGGTGAGATATCATAAATAATTTTTTTTTAAATTATTCTTTAATTAATTATTCTAATCGCGTCGTGTGTTTTAGGAAAACTACAAAGCTTTACACCAAGAATGGCTTGAGAGCCAAGGGTCACAAGTCGATGAAGGCTCTCCTAAACCCACCCAGGATGAAGAAAATGCAATGTTCGTTCAGGCGGGTGGTGGCTATACTAGCAAAAATCGAGCCTATGGCCTTGGTCCTTCGAGGTACAAGAAGCCTTCTCGTGTAGGTATTGTCAATGCTAATTGTTCTTCTTCGTCTTCACATGCACCACAAGCTGGGGATGATGAGTTGCGCGCTAGATTGGCGGATATGGAGCAAAGGCTAGTAGATAGTGAAAGGCAACGGTTGGAAGACCGTGAGAATGTGAAGAAATTACAGGAAATTGTGGCAAAGATTTGGAGAGATAAGGAGCAAGGAAGTGGCTCGTCCCAAGGAGCGGATTAGTACTCTCATGGTTTGTTAAGTTGTGAACATGTTACTAATTAAATTCTTTAGTTTTTATTTGTGTTGAATGGTTAATGATGAAACAATATGTATGTTGAATTGTTTTATTGGCCGTGGTGGCTTTGTTTTATGTTAAACAGGTATTTTATGTTAAACAGGTTGTTTTTGGTTTTTGGTTGCTTTGTACCGAATTTCTAATATTTTTATTTAGCAGGATTTGTATAGTTTCCGTCTCTAACCAACCAAAAAAAATTAAATAATTTTATTAGAGACGGAATTCCGTCTCTAAACAAAAAAAATAATTTTTAAATTTTTTATTGGAGAGGGAATTCCCTCTCTAAACAATAAAAATAATATATATAATTTATGTTGGAGAGGGAATTCCCTCTCGAAGCATTAAATTAATTAAATTAATTTAATTAATTTAATGATTGGAGAGGGAATTCCCTCTCCAAATGAAAAAGTTAATGCGCCCTGACACATTGTTGGAGACGGAATTCCGTCTCCAAAACTGTGTCAGTGTGAAGGACGCGCAGAGACGGAATTCCGTCTCCAAACACCTTTTAGAGAGGGAATTCCGTCTCCAAACTTAGACGCAAATCAATTAATTTCTAGTAGTGTTTAGGATCAAATTAATTAGTTCCTTTTGGACTATCAAGTCCTCTTCTATGACTATAGATACTTTTGGTTGGTATATTGTTGAGCAGGTATTTCTAGGTAAGTTTGATGAAGGTAAATTTACATTACTGATAACAGTACAAGCGAGAACATTCTTTGTTCTCTACTCGAGTCATATATATGTTGAGAAACTTTTTAAAATGTAACTGAACTCAATCGTCACTATATGTTATCACAATGCATCAAATATACTTTTTCATCCCCACCACAACTTTCCAAAATAAAGGGTTGGAATAACTGAAGATCATATTGAGAATGATGTTACTATGCTTAAGGCTTCAAGATGTTATAACACATGATAGTTGGTCCTGCCTAATATTTTAGGATCAATTAATTAGTTCCCTTTGGACAATCAAGTCCTCTTCCATTCAAATTTTTGGTTGGTATAAAGTAGAGTAGGGGTTTTTAGTTTGATGAGGGTGATTGTGAACAACATTTGTTGATAGCAATGCAAGCGCGAACACATGTTCTCTACTCGAGTTTTATTTATAGTCGAATTCTTATTTCTAATTAAAAAAAAAAAAATCAATCGCGTAACTATATACTCCGTACGTCATATCACAAGGATGTCGACTTGGCGGTATACCTGTCAATCGGGTCAGGACCGGTCCGGACCGGCCCGTTAAGAGTCGGCTCACGGTCCCAGTACCGGTCCGGTCCGGTCTGGGCCATTACCGATCCAGTCCGAACCATTTTTTTTTTCAAAAAATTGAAGCCCGGCTCGGCCCTTAGCCCATTAAGCACCGGACCGGTCTTATCCGGTCCGGTCCGTTTTTTTTCTTCTTTTTTCTTTTTCATATTTTAGCTAAGCCTATCACTTTGTACTTGCAATTGGAAGGACATATAATCCTATATAAAAAGAGAAGGAAGGTGAAAGCAGGAAAGAAAGGATCAAACATTTTGAGAATCATATACTTTGACTCATTGATGGAAATCAAGTTTAATCGCTATGTTAATTTGATGCACTACTCATGAAGTAAAAGATCACTGTTATTATTTTAAGTAAGTACTATCTCATCATTACGATAGTACCTTAGTCACATAGATACAACTTTAATACTACAACTCAATGGTGAGAAATTGAGACTATCAAATTCTCTTACAACCAAGAAGATAAGTTGTATAAAATACTTAATTAATATATATTCTTGATTAGCAATGAAAAAATAGTAAATAAATATGTTCATTCGTTGTACTTAATGAAGCTAAAAATATCTTTGATACTATTGCATATTGAAGGATTCTAAAAGGGACTAAATACTACATTATATTTTGTATGATTCTTGGCAAAAGCATGTCTCAATTTCTCTCGATATATAGTATAATTTTTCTATGAAAAAATCGGTCCGGTCCGGTCCGGTCCACCGGTGGGCTAAAGACCGGTCTTTTACGGGTCCGAGCTAACCGGTCTTTTTTCTTAAGCCCGGCTCGGCCCGTAACCCGCTTCCTCCTTGTTCCGGATCGCTTATAATGAACCGGTCCGGTCCGATCCGGTACCGGACTATCCCGGCCCGATTGACAGGTATACTTGGCGGTATTTCAAAATATGAAGGTAAAATATCTCAAAGACCCCTGAATTTAACACCATTTTCTTGATGAGCACATGAACTAATTTTAGGTTGTCATCAATATTGTGATCCAAAGACAAGCTTCTAGACAGGTTAATTAGAGGCATTAAATTAGTACTTCATAAAACCATATCACAAACTGAATATTACTCTGAACTATTGAAAGGCAACAATCTAGAGAGTTCTGGTCACAATTTTTGCTCATAGTCCTAAAAATATATGGTCACAGACACAGTTAGGAATAGGATTATTTAAGAAGTAGACAAAGCAACATGTTACAATTAAGACATGTTACAGAAGCATATCGTACACATATAGTACCACTACGATTTACGAAAAGAAATTATGCATGGGTTAAGGCCTTGTTCCACTTTAAAATTCATGTAACTAATTAAGTTCAAATTATATAACAAAAAATAAATGAAAGAAAATGCATTTAAGTGGACAGATCATGTGCTTCGCACAAGATTAGGCAATGATCTTAATCCTACAAAATTCGACGTGATTTTAAGATATTTCAAACAATATCGTTACTAACTCTAGGACTTGACAAAGTGGTACGATTTTTCACTCAACTTTTAACTACTAATGTTAACTTAATTGATTTAGTCTAAACACTTGGTACGACCAACTGTGGTGGACAATGATTTGCTCGAGAGAATTTTTTCTACAACATATACTACATGTTTTTTCTAAAATGAAAAATACTCGCTTTCCAGAAAACAAACACATCAAAAGATTATTTTAATTCTTCGAATGACTAATGCTTCTGAAACTATATATTGAAAACGTACATTTTCTCGAGAAAACAAAAGAACCAAACAAAAGTCAAACAAAGAACACAGAACTGTTTTTGTATCAGAAAACGCCACCCGAAACTTCTCTATGATATTCAAAACTTAGAAGCTGATTTCAGTTTCAGTCTTCACTTAATTAGTGCCATACAGTCTCTTAATTACACAGGTAATGGCGTTCGACTATCGTGTAGACGAGATATTATTTGGAGCTTAAGTATATGTATATACTAACTGTGTAAATACAATTTAATTGGCTATAGTAGGTTTCCATATTGTCATATGATATCAAACTCCTTATAAAGAGTTACGTTTTGTAATCGATACAATTCAGCCTGATTGTGCGACTAAAATCTTTTCACTAGTGCACGGATCATAACAATAAAATTTGACAATGATTTGGGGGCTAGTCTTGTCCATTTATCTCCTTTTGAACCAAAAAAAGGATCCAAAAAGTTATGTAAGATGTATTCTCATGATCATCACATGCTTCAAATAAAAAAAGCCAAACTTAAGTTCTTTGAACCTTACAACTTGTCCATCCACCAAATCTCAGAATGCATTTCCAAGTACAAAGTGTACAACAACCTTTTTCATTTCCCTATCGTTTGTTTGAATATGGAGGTGTTTAATAAGGAAGGTGAAACTTATGAGCTCATTGTTTCAAAGGGAGGAATTAGGTATATATAGAAAAAAAGTGGGGTTGGTATTATTTTGGGTGTGAGACTTGAACTGTCTTCCAACTTGTGAGATCTAGCTGTACACCAAATTAAAGCCAAGGGTTCATATTGATTGGTTTTTTTTCTTTTTTGTTTTGATCATCTAGAAGCTAAAACAGACCATTCACTTTATTTTAAATGTGTACCAAAACTTTCCAGCTAAGATGTTAAAAGAAAGTGTTCTTTAGAGTAATGTTTGAGTTGGCAATCTTCTCTTATAAGTCCTTTTTTATTTTCTAGTTCGCCTTTGGTATGGAGATGGTCCTCCCCCTGGAGTTGGGAAATGGAAGGTACAATATGAAATCCACAAATGTACAAATAGACAAAAGCATCTTTAAAGATTCTTGATTGAAGCATCGACCTTAGGTGTTGAAACGGATGTTAGTAATTTGGAAGTGTCACAGAACGAAGCTAATTAGCTGTCGGTTGAAGTTTTATCACGCTTTAATAAATCAGTGTCTTTTAAAAAATTGTATGATTTTACGTACGATTTATATACGTTCATGAACGTAATTGTAAATATATCAGCCTCTCGTCTTTGAGATTAAATTGTAATTCTTCGTGATCAGCTTGAACCTTTTACAAATACATTGGAGATAGAGAGGAGTTTATTACTGTGTCCACCTTGTCGTATTGAGTATCTTAGCTTCTTGCCTTACATGCATATATTATTTTATTTTATTTTAGTTATTGCATTTTATTTTGTGCTTTTTCCCATCTAGCTTCTTTACTTCATTTTTAGAAAAAAATCAAGGAATTATTTTTCGGAAGAATATGAGATTTCACTTTCAAACGGTTCAATTTAGTTGAAAATATATACTATTAAAGGAGGATGTTTAAGTACCCATTGAAGTTTTTCTAGGGTTTACTGTCAAATAATATAAATAGACATAGGGCAAATCATTCTACAATACACCGCTTGAAAATACAAAATAGAGAAGACATACCAACCCTTGTTGTGCACTATTTAAGTCTTTTTATTGTCTATTGGATCAAGGAGAAGAAAGTTCATGAACAAATTAGAAAAGTCATTCTATAGAAATTGCTGATTTCACATTATAATTTGCATTTTCTCATTTCATCTACACAATGTAATGTTCCTACCTTATTAAATAAGAGAAGTACTTTGAACCTTTCTAGAAAGTAAACAAAAAAGTAATTAAATAAAGGCCTGAACAATGAGAAATGTCTTAATACGATGACATTACAAAATGTGATGGATGACAACACTAAGTATATTTCTCCCCATTTGGGTGGTATATAAATGTATTAACATGAAGAGATCTAGAGTCTGTGCCGCCATTGCCTATTGAAAATGACTAAGCGTAAAATGACAATAAAAATTCATGATTTGTTTAATAAACAAGCACAATAATTGGAACCTATAGCGTTCTGACTCTATGATAAAAAGTATAAAAAATTCCCGAGAAAAGAAGAGTAGATATAGACCCTTAATTTAGTCTTCACTAAATATCTCCTTCAAACTTGCCAAATATAATAAGATAATGAAGAGGGAAATATCAAAACGGAATTGACACAAAGTCGTTAACAAGCATATGGGATTAAGAGTGGCAGACTGAAGGTGGTCGGTGGTAAGGAGTGCACGTCGATGGTGGTGGTTGTGTGATGGTGCATAGCTATGGAGATGATTGATGGTGATGGTTGTGCAGCACAAATAAACAAAAAAGTGGTAAAAGTTTGTTAATTTCACAAAAATATTTAAGTGAATGAATTAAGGATTTTCCAAACTATATACAAATCGGAATAATTCGAATTCATATATAGCAAATAAGTGATTGTGTCATAGAAATAAATCCACTTAACGAATTGAGATATTTAAATAGTTCAGATTCATACCTTAATTAATTATAAACAAATGGGACATAAGTAATGGCTCCTTTGATCAGCTCTTTAATTCTTTTACTTGAAGTCTTATTACCCCTCAATTATTAACACCAGTTGGCTGGCTGTGATTGAGACACATATTGTAATTTAATAGTAATAATAATTCATGGTTTCTTCCTGTAGTTGAAGTCTGGTTTTCTACGAAAGCTACGGCAACGAGGATCCTAATTCCTATAAATTAATTACTTACAATTTGATCATTAAGAATCAATTATTAGCATTTAGTTAAGGGCTTTAATCTTTTTATATTTGTTTCTTCTCCGTGACCTTCTAACCAATTTCATATGAATTTTTAAATCATCAAAAGTGAAGAAAAAATATCACATTTATTTAATGGGATTGATCGCTATATATTCTTAATTTTTCTCCGAACTTCTAAAGAATCATTAATCATATCATTATCCAATGAGAACATACGTGTTCACATCACAGTTCTCGTCTGTGCGCTAAGGCCTATGGCATTTTTCATATGATGATTCTTTGACTTGTCCTGATCTTATGTAATTATTACTCCATTACATACACATATTAAAACTATTATTAGCAATTAAGTAAGAAGGCCAATAATGCTAAGAAGCTGATAACATGAGTCATACTATTAAGAATGTGGTGGGATGTCCGGGATTCTCCAATTTTAATTAAAAATATCGAGTTCGAGATTTCAAAATAAATAAACTCTTGATAAGGAAAATTTTACCTCCATATATAGTGGATTTATCCGGTGCAAATTCGAATTAGTTGGGTAAATAAATACTCCATTGAACATCAATGGTTAAAAAAATGGATATACATAAGGTCATATTATAAGGTTTCCAATGTTCCTGAAAAACCGGACACACTCACACGAGAGAAATAATATTTGGGTGAAAACTCTTGCCTTCATTCATGAGGGGAGTCACCTATTTATACAAAAGAAACCTAAATAAAACCTAACCCTAAACCTAACTTAGTGACCAAGTAAACCTAACCCTAACGGGCTTGGCCCAATATACATAATACATGACTAATCTATTTACATACGGGCATATACAATGAGAGCCTATACGGGCAGAGCCTATTTACAATGAGAGCCTATACGGGCAGAGCCTATTTACAATACCCCCCCTCAAGTTGGAGCATGAGGGTTCCTTATGCCCAACTTGTTAAGGAAGAATTCGAACTGGGCACGTCCCAGCGCCTTCGTAAAAATATCTGCAAGTTGCGTGGTCGTAGGCACATAGCTGGGACGAATGACTCCTCCGATGATTTCATTCCGAACAAAATGACAGTCGACTTCGATATGTTTAGTGCGTTCGTGAAAGACTGGATTCCGAGCAATATGTAACGCAGCTTGACTGTCACACTTCAAATTCATCGGAGAATCGTGAGCAATTCCAAGGTTCCACAAAATCCCTTTCAACCACTTCAATTCACACACAGTCATCGCCATCGATCTATATTCTGCCTCAGCGGAGGACCTCGATACGATCTGCTGCTTCTTCGTTCTCCAAGATATCGGTGAGTCCCCTAACGACACATACCAACCTGTTAACGATCGACGTGTCAACGGACAGCCTGCCCAATCAGAGTCACACCACCCGTGCAATCTCAGATCACACTGAGAATGAAATACAATGCCTTGACCCGGACAGCCCTTCAAATATCGAACAACCCTGATTGCCGCTTCCATATGCTCAATACGGGGACTCTGCATGAATTGCGACAACACATGCACACTATAGGACAAATCTGGTCGTGTAAAGCACAAGTAAATCAATCTTCCAACCAGTCGTCGAAAGCGTTCAGGATCTTTGATAAAACGACCAGTCGCAAGCGCTAAGCGATGGTTTTGTTCTATCGGTGTACCAACCGGTTTTGCCCCCAACAAGCCTGTTTCCGATATGATATCCAATGCATACTTCCTCTGACACAGGAAGATTCCTTTCGGAGCCCTTGCCACTTCAACTCCCAAGAAGTATTTCAAGGCACCTAAATCCTTCATATGGAAACATTTCGAGAGATATAACTTAAAAATTCGAATTTCCTTCGAATCATTACCAGATATAATCAGATCATCCACGTAAACAAGCACATTCAAATGCACATTTCCCTTCTTCATCGTAAACAATGAGTAATCCGAATATGATTGTCGAAACCCATATTGCTTAAGTGCAGCAGACAACTTCGCAAACCAACATCGGGGAGCTTGTTTTAAACCATACAATGATTTTCGAAGGCGACACACAGCTCCTCTCCCCGTCATGCGATGTCCCGGAGGCAATTTCATATATACCTCCTCGTGAAGATCACCATGCAAAAATGCATTGTGCACATCCATCTGATGTAATTCCCAATTTTTGGCAGCTGCTACGGCCAGAAAAACTCGGACAGTTACCATCTTCGCAACTGGTGCAAATGTCTCCGTATAATCGACCCCTTCGATTTGGTGATTTCCAAAAATCACCAATCTTGCTTTGTACCTTTCAATAGTTCCATCAGAGTTGTACTTTATCTTGTATACCCATCGACATCCGAGGGCCTTCTTCCCGGTAGGCAAGCGAACTATCTCCCAGGTTCTGTTCGCTTCCAATGCCTTCAATTCTTCCCCCATGGCTGTTCTCCATTTGTCACTTTTTACCGCCTCCGAATAGGAGGTAGGCTCATGTCCTTGCGTTATAGCTGCAAGAAAACTCACATGTTTCGAAGAGAAATTATCACAATTGACATAGTGTGCTAGAGGATAGGGCTTACCAGAGGGTTGTTGAGAAACAGATGAACAAGCGGACTTTCGAACACAGGACGATACCCGGTGACCCATCTTTTGGACCGTATTAGTAACAAAGTCTCTCAGCAAGATATTCTCTTTCTTAGTTCGTTTTCCCCGACCCAACTCTTCGGGCTCAACTTCGGGAACAACCTCAGGTTCAACCTCCAGAGTAGCCGCCGGAGTCGCCTCTTCGGGTTCAATCACCGGAGTCACGACTTCGGGTTCAACACCCCCCCTTCCTTGCACACTCTCCTCTTCCTCCTCCAATGCAACGGTGACAGAATCCGTATCTTGTGTCCGTTTTTCGGCATCAGTCTCCTTGGAGGCAAATGGAAATTCCTTTTCGTAAAACACCACATCCCTCGAGAACACAAACTCCTTTGTCTCTAAATCATACATTTTCCACGCTTTCTTCCCATTTGGATAACCCAAAAACACACATCGACGACTCCTACTTTCAAACTTGTCACTTGTTCGTCCTTGATTGCGAGCATAACATAAGCACCCGAACACCCTCAGATGATCATAGTTCGGTGTCACACCCATCAAGATATCGTAAGGTGTCTTCCCATTCAACAACCTAGTGGGTGTCCGGTTAATCAAATAACATGCTGTCATCACACATTCTCCCCAGAAGTCAATCGGTAAATTAGCTTGAAAACGTAGCGCCCGTGCCACGTTTAAGATATGTCTGTGTTTCCGTTCAACTCTACCGTTTTGCTGGGGTGTCCCCACACACGAAGTTTGGAACAAGATCCCTTGTTCGAGAAAATACCCTTTCAGACTTACAAATTCGGTTCCATTATCGCTCCGAACGCACTTAACCCGTTTATTGAATTGTCTCTCCACCATTGCAAAGAAACCCTTCAATTTTTGTCCGACCTCTTTCTTATCAACTAACAGGAACACCCATACTCCTCGTGAACAATCATCAACAACAGTTAAAAAATATGATGCACCACACGAAGACTCAGTTCTATAAGGACCCCACAAGTCACAGTGAATTAAATCAAAAGGTTCAGCAGCTTTATTATTACTCGAAGGAAATACATTTTTAGTTTGTTTTGCCCTAAGGCATACATCACATGCTTTTTCTTCTAAGCTACCTTTCCCACTATCTTCTAAGACTGAAAGAGATTTTGTTACTTGCATCGAAGGATGTCCCAACCTTTGATGCCATAAGTCTACCACATCGACCTTCACAGCTTTCACCACGGGTATCGTCCTAAAGTAGTAGAGTCCGTTCTTTTGTTCACCCGCTCCAATCAACTTCCCCGTAGCCCGGTCCTGCATAACACACAAATCATTAGTGAAATTTACATTGCAACCAACTTGATTAATTAATTGAGACACAGAAATCAAGTTGCAAGTCATCTCGGGCACATATAACACTCCGTGAAGAACCATGTCTTCGTTAAGTCTGATGGATCCTTCCTGAGTCGCCATCGTACTGCTTCCGTTTGGTAAACCTACCGGACACTTTGGTATTGTTCGTAGATTCTCCAAAATACCTATCTGCCCGGTCATGTGATTTGACGCCCCCGTGTCAATAATCCATGAAGGATGAATTTTCTTACCGATTGATGGCTCACTTGGACTTGCCTTCTCCTTTTTCAGCAAATCGAACAGCATCTGCAACTGATCACCTGTTATTCCGGACAGGTTAGTCTGCCCGGGCACACTCGTGTGTCCGTTTTCTCCATTCTCGAGCTCAGCTTGAGCAGCATTTGCTCGATTATTTCCACGTCCCCGACCAGCATTCGAACCAAACTGTTGATGTCCACGACCTCTTCCACCTCTGTTACCTTCAGCTCTTCCTCTACCACGTCCTCCATTCGAAGTGCCTTGCTTCGAATAATGCACCCACCCCTCCGGATAGCCAATGACTTCATAGCAGCGTTCCGGAGGATGTCCTCCTCGATCACACAGGTGACACTCCTTATAGCCTGTCTTCGGCTGTTGTGATCGTTGTGCAGCAAACGCCGTCACCTCTCCTCGTTCTTCCTGAGTTCGTGCCATTCCTTTGACCCGTTCATCTTGGATCACCTTTTGGTAGACTTGATTCATCGATGGCAATGGTTCCTGAGCCAAGAGATTGGAACGGACAGTTCCATAAAGACTTTCATCCAGGCCCATAAGGAATAAGTGAACCCTATCTTCTTCCCTTTTCTTCTCCAGTGCAACCGTTAGATTGCAAGTGCAATTTCCACACGAGCAAGTTGGAAACTTATCACAATTTCCTAGTTCTTCCCACAACATAGCCAGTTTTCCATAGTAAGCAGCAACAGTCAATCCCTTTTGCTTACAACTGGCCAGAGCTGCTTTTAATTCCTGAATCCGAGGTCCGTTTCCCACGGAGAAACGTTCTCGAATACTCTCCCACAGATCTTTCGCTACTTTCATGTGCGATATGGTGGTCCGAAGAGTAGGCTCGATCGAATTCCTAATCCACGACACCAGAAGAGAATTGATAGTCCACCAATCCTCATAATCTATCGACTTTTCATCGGGCATCTCGATCGACCCGTCAACAAAACCAAACTTCTTCCTTGCACGCAGCGCCGTTCTAACCGACCGCGCCCATTCCTCATAGTTTTCACTGGTCAACTGGACCTGTGTGATAATCAAACCAGGATTATCATTCGAAGTGATATCGTACGGAGAGATTGTCTTCCGTACGGCTGCAACATCACCTTTTGGAACCTCCATTACTTTTCTATTTGAAGAGTTTCACGATGGCTCTGATACCATGAAAAACCGGACACACTCACACGAGAGAAATAATATTTGGGTGAAAACTCTTGCCTTCATTCATGAGGGGAGTCACCTATTTATACAAAAGAAACCTAAATAAAACCTAACCCTAAACCTAACTTAGTGACCAAGTAAACCTAACCCTAACGGGCTTGGCCCAATATACATAATACATGACTAATCTATTTACATACGGGCATATACAATGAGAGCCTATACGGGCAGAGCCTATTTACAATGAGAGCCTATACGGGCAGAGCCTATTTACAATAGTTCCTGATAATTGTAGGTTGTAATGCCTTAGATGCGTTAATATTGGCACGACATGAAACCAATAATGCACTTCCAAGATATAGATATAGTAAATAATAATTTTAAAATAGTTCTACGATCCACGTACGATAACATGAATCATTGTCACATTAAGATCCCTGCACATAAGCACCATAAGACATTTCTGGGCTTATCTAGACGTTCATTCATTGTATTAAATTGTTAAGTTCCTCCCGCATTTAAAAATTGTTAAAGATGAAATATTTTATTTAGTTATCCTATATCTGCGTAATATATATGAAAATATATACCATGCATTCATTGCTTTTACCAATTTAAAATCTCACCTAAATACGTGTAAGTTGTTATCGATCTGCACTTTTTTATTTTTTTGGGGTTTTCTTCTTTTGGAGCATAATTTTCTTTTTAATATAATCATCTACTATCCGATACCACTTATCCAAAAAATTCAGGCTTCTCACCGCAAGACCCATTAAAATGAGAAGAGCTCTTTCATGTCAGGGTTTTGATCCATTATTCTCAAGGTTGGAACTCACGCGTAAATCAAATCCAACCCATCGGCAGTTTATGGTAAAAGGGTATTCGCTTTTAACAAGCATAAGCTACTAATTGCTGTATGTTTACTGAACAATACCATAAACTACATTACTATCATATATTGTATAAATGAATTCGCTTTCAAACTGTAGGAACAAACGTACAATATTGAAGAAAAACTTAACAGAGAATTATAAATTCAAGACATGAACAACTTATCGTCACAACTATGTAATTTCAAAGCCACTGCCTTGAAAGTGAGTTCGACCCGGTGCAAATCGTCCACAACCGATCGCTCCCCAAGGGTTTTCCCCCGCACGTGAATTCGTGCCTAGAAGTTTGGAATTTGCAGAAACAATTAACCCAAAACTTGAAGCTATAGAACAAGAGGAGAAAATATTTTTTGTGTGTGTCTTATTTTTGTTGGAGAAAGACAACCTTTTATAGGCCTACAAGTCTAATTATTTGAAGGAAAATATAGAAGTTATGACATTATTATAATTGATACAAAATTAAATTAGCTGTTACGAGGAGTAAATATGGGGATAGGTAACAATCTGTAATGACCAGGAAAAATGTACATTCATTGATAAAAAAGAATGCGGACAAAAAAAAAGTTTTGTCAAGGCATTATACGTTATTACCAAAAACTGAAAAGGTAATATCAACAAAAGGAACTTAATGTGTAGAGCTTTTAGAACCATAAAATCTGCTTATTATATGCATTAAATAAGGCAAGTTCCAAGAAAAAAAGATATCGTTTACTTCAAGCAGAGATGACTGTATTCTTTGGATTCGGGTTCGTATGAATCCAATGATTTGATGAAAATTATAAATATATATGTAAAACCTCACTTAAAATTTATATAATCAATGTATTCGGTTAAAAATACTCCTCCCGTTAGTGTTTGGGTTGCATATACCCCTCACACTAATGGGATACACAATGGCACACATAAATACATATGTGGCACACATAATCTACAAAATTAAATTAAAAACCCTCCCCCTTTTAATTTCACCCGATTCAATACCTGACCCACCCTTTTAACCCGCGACCCGCCCCATATTTCCTTAAATAAAACCCACCCCAACTATCAGAACCCCTTATTAAAGATTAGGGTTCTTACATTTATGCTCCAGCATGTATTACTACTCCATCTCCTTAGTTTTTGATTTTATAATGTCTGAAACAAGTATTTCATCAAAGAGAAAGTGCCATTGCGGTGAAAAAGCAAGCCTCTTCACGTCACACACACAATTTAACACGGAAAGGAGATTTTATAAGTGTGCCAAACCTAAATTAAGTGATGTAATTTTATTTAATGTTTACTTATAAATTCAATTTAGTTATAATGTTAACTTAATATACTAAACTAATTTTATTTTGATAGACAAATTCTTGTGGTTATTGGGAGTGGCTTGATGAAGAATTTTCGGACAAAGCAATATTCGTAATAAGCAATTTGAAGCTTCAATTAGAAACTGTGAATAAGCCGTTGGATGCGGTTAAGATTGAAAGAGACAACTTGAAAGAAAAAGTGGATGTCTTGGAGGAAATAAACAAGAAGGAAATGCACAAATCAAGAAAACTTGAAGAAATGGTGATGAAGATGAAAATTTTCATCTTGATTTCATGTTGCCTTGTTCTTGGATATGTTTCTGCACTATTGATGAACTAATTGTATCCTATTTCTAGTTAGAGAAAGTGTTAAGTTAGAAAGAACTTCCTTATTTTGTTATTGTATTAGTAAATTCGGTTGGATCTTCATATTTTAGTAGTACTATGAACTGCTTTTGTTGATCTTCATATTTTGATTTGCTGCTTGAATGGTGATTTCCAGTTGTTTTAGTAGTACTATGAACTGCAATTGAAGTCCCAATGATGGTCATTAAACAGTGCAAATTATATGGCAATTTGCAGCACAATAGGACTGAAAATTGCAGTCCATACCAAACAACATTAAACATGTTAAATGTGCAGTCCAATAGTGATAATTAGACTGTGCAAATTGAATTCATTTGCTGCACAATAGGACTTCAAATTGCAGTCCAAACCAAACATAAAACATGTTCAAACGTGCAAACCAAAACCAAAACCAATACTTAAACAACAAGATCTAAACCTGTTCAAACGGCATACCAAACAAAAACCAGTACTTAAACTTGTGCAAACAACATAACAAACCAAATGTTAACACATTCACACCTAAACTTGTGCAAACAACATAACAAACCAAATACTTAAAAGTCAGGCACCTAAACTTGAATTTCAGCATAATTGTAGCACTGCTTTACATTCAAGTAGATAAATGGTTGTCACACTATAACCCCAAAAATTATACAACTCAAGTAATAATGTGACGGCCATACTATTTTGCGTCACAGAAACAGAAATAAAAGGTGTTCAAAGTACTGTCTTAGTGCAGTAACAACATTACCAAACAGACAAACAAAAAAAGAAGCATTTCTAGAACTTCAGCAAGCAAGCACTACTCAAACTGATATTCTCCCCTTCTTGGCTTCAACTTCTGCATCCTTTTTTGAGCTTGCACTTCCAGCTGGTTTGTACTAATAGCAGCTCTCCCACTCCAAGTTAAGTTTCTTGGTGCCACTGAAAGGTTGGATGGATCACTTACACCATTGTGGTCACCTCTGAATCCTATTTGCCTTCTTCCAGTTGGCATATGTTGTTTTTGCCTCTTCTGAAGTCTTGTTTTTCTTTCAGAAATCACCTTTGGCATTGGATCAAGCTCTTGATCAGGTTCATCAGATTGGTATCCATCTGGAGTGGCTTGAAATTGAAAGCCAGGAGTAGGCATGAACACATAGGAACTTTCTTGGCTTCCTTGACTGTCTTAAGTACATTGTGGGGATGATAACTTAATCTCTTCCTCAGATTGAGGTTGCCTCTCCTCTTCATCTACAAGACCCCTCTTCCTTGACTTGCTTCCTTGTCCATTGTTTCTATTTCTTGGCTGCGACATAGACAAAATTGTAACATTAGTAACTTACCCAATAAAACAAAAAAAAACAGATTATTACAAGTAATAATTTACCTTCTCACAACCCCTAGCATTGTGATTTTGGTCTTCACAGTTACTACATGTCATAACTCTACCTTTTCTTGTAACTGCCCACCATGCTTTCCTATGTATTACCTCATCCTTCTCTCTAACTCTCTTGACCCTAGGTCTTCCAGCTTGATTCACAAGTCCTGGTGGCTCCATTTCTTGTTCAGGGTGAATCTTCCAGAATTTCTCACCCTTGACAGGTTGCAATTTATGCTTGTAAGTTAACAAGAATACTTCCTTAGTATGAACCCAATGAATTTGAGTCAAAAGGTTGATCTTCTTGTGCAAGAGTGCTTTCATTGCATGTGGACAGGGATTCCCAGTTAGATCCCATGTCCTGGAAGTGCACTTCTTGGTCTTCAAATTGACAGTGTGCCTGTCATCTCCTTCAGACACCTCATATCCATTGTCTCTATTACTTTCAACCCTACAAGCTTGGCCAATCTTCATGTACTCATCATAAAGCTTCTTGCTTTTAGGACTGATATCAGTTGGCCATTTCATGGTTGATTCTTCTTTCTCTCTTAACAAGTTCATCAGTGTGATGCTAATGTCTTCTAACATCTGAATAATGGGCTTGTACCTTGATTCAAGTATCCAGGCATTGAAACTCTCTGTGAAGTTGTTGTCAATAGATTGACTCTTGCATACAGTGTCAAAATATGATCTGCACCAACTTTTTGGAGGATAATTCATCAAATCAGAGGCAGCAGATTCATCAGCCTGTTTCAACAGCTTCAACTGATCATGGAAGTCTTCCTCATAGATGCTCCATGCACTCCACCACAGAAGCTTTTTCAGTAGTTCACTTGACTTCCATCTCTTACACCAGTTTGCTTCTATGTGCCTCACACAAAACCTGTGATGGGCATCAGGAAGAACATTACTTATTGCAACTTGTAAACCCTACATATGAAAAATAAAAGTCAATATAACATAATAAACAGTTAAAAGTATAAATTAATATTCTGAAATTGAATTAAGCATTACCTTCTGCATGTCAGACATGAAGGTAATTCCTTCTCCATTCTGTAGCTCCAATGAATTCTGCAACAAACCTAGGAACCACTCCCAGGTCCTCTTGGTTTCTTTGTCCACAACTGCTCAAGCTAATGGGTGGAAACTGTTCATGCAATCTTGACCAATAGCAACTAATATTTGTCCCTTCACCTTACCCTTAAGAAAAGTCCTATCTAAACCTATGAAGGTCTCAAACCTTCCTTAAAACTCATCTTTAGTGCATTGAAACAGATGTACATTCTAAGAAATTTTCTTTTTCCTTCAGCTAGTGCATCCTTAGACAAATTAACTATAATATCACTGCCTCGGTTGAATTTCCTTAGTTCATTAGCATAAGCCTCAATTTTCTTGTACCCATCTATAAAACTCCCTTATGGAGTTCCCAGCACCATTTTTTTTTTTTTTGCCCTATTGCACTTGCCCTCACTATTGTTCAACTCAAAAGCAGCTTTAAGGTCTATCCTCATTTCTCTAACTTTAAATTTTGGAGTATCTTGTAACCTCCTCTTGAAATAGTGAGTTATGGTAGTGTAATCAACACTAGTGTTATCATAAGCTGTACTACAATCATGCTCAGGGTTAGAGTTACTATTCTCACCCCTGGAGTACCACCATCACCAGAAATATGAACTTTGAATGAACAATTTTCATCATCACATTTATAAGTCAGCCTCTTTCTATCACTTTTAATGATTTTTAACTGTACCTTATTAGCTAGAGCATACAATTTAATGAATTTTCTAGCATCAGGTATGTCAAAAAAGGACATACCCAGGTACATGTCTTTGTAGTCATGCAGACCTTCAGTAATGGTCCTTTTCTTTTGGGTGGAAATTCTATCTAACTGTTCATGATCATATTATGGAATGTCACGCTCAGGTTCACTCTCACCCTCACTACAATCAGTACCTACTTCAGTCCCTAGTGGGAAAAAATCTTCACTATTAAGTACAATATTGTTAACATGTACAGGCAAGTCACATTCATCAACAACATATAAGTTAATGACATGGTACTGTTCAAAAATAAAAGATAGCAACTTTCTAATCTCATCATCCTCTTTTATTTCATAGTATTTCCCAGATGGAATACCCATAATTAACTGTTGAAGCCCAACATATCCTAGCAGATTGATGTACTCATTTACTATATCTATATAAGATAGGAGATCAGAATCATAACCTCTCCAATAGTGCACCAACTCCTTCTTATAAAGAACATGAGGTTCATAAATCCAGCTACTACTATGATTGAATAAAGGTTAATATTAACCATGGTTACCTACAAAGGTGGGACAAAAAAAGGCAAAAAATAATCCCTATTACTGTACAAGAAGAAAAGAACAATAATAAATGAAGGTTATGATATTAGTGGTCATAGGGGACTACTATCAATAAAGAACAATAAATGGAACAATAACTCCATGGTTAAACTAACATATAAGAATGTATAAGATTAAAAAACAAAAGTGGAACCACAAGGGACCAGAAAATTATGTAGCCAAAATAATTTTATAACCCCTTTATGTCGAATAGTGTAGAACAACACAAGGGACCACAACAACAAAACTGGTCCTAAATTAAGGGAACAAAATAGCATGCAATCGGAAAATATCCAACCCTAACAATGAATTTTAAGGGACCACAAACTAATAACACATGCAATCGAAAACCCTATCATATAAAATCATTTTCTAAGTAGGCATATGTCGATTTCAAGAAAACAAACAAAACCCTAGGTATAACTAAACAATAAATAATCAAAGTAAAAAAGACAATCGACTGAGACTCACAAACACTAAAATCGACAAAACCCTAAAATCAACAAAACTCTAAAACATATAATGGACAGAAACTATAAGTTAAAGTAAAAAAAGCAAGTTAATCAAAGCAAAAAAAAAAAAAAGAAATACCTTTTGTTATCTTAGCGATTTTCCTTAGGTTTTCACGGAAAATGTTTTATCTTCTTTGTCTCTTTATTTTTCACGAAATAATGGAGGGAAGTGAAGGGGTTCTGATGGTTGGGGTGGGTTTTATTTGAGAAAATATGAGGCGGGTCGCGGGTTAAAAGGGTGGGTCGGGTGTTGAATCATGTGAAATTAAAAGGGGGAGGGTTTTTGATTTAACTTTGTGGATTATGTGTGCCACGTATGTATTTATGTGTGCCAGGTGTGTATCTCGTTAGTGTGAGGGGTATATGCAACCTAAACACTAACGGGAGGGGTATTTTTAACCGAATACATGGATGGGCTTAGGCCAGAACAATACTCGAAAGTAGAGGGGGTATTTTTGGCCTTTTTCCGTATTAAAAACAAGGGTTTGAGGGTGGGTATTTTTGTCATTTCATTATTTATCCATATATTAATAAACATGGTATTACTAATACCATGATGAGCTAGGTATTAAACAGTACCTGAATTGGTGTATTAATTAATACATGTATTAGTTATCCCAACCTAAAAAAACCTACCAAACAGTGAATAAAATTGTAGAAAATATTAATACATGTATTAACTAAGCAATACATCATACCAAGCGTTTCCATAGAGTTTAGATTATGGACCCGTTTCTATTTTTAATTAATCACTTGAAAGATACAAGCTTTTGTTTTTCGATTGAATAAATGTAGATTTTTATAGAATTTGACTTATATACAACCATCGTAAATTATTTATATATTGTCGATACAATAATTTAACTAGTTGTAACAAGTTTTCTCTGTTATCTTTCAGGTAATTAACAATTTTTTGTAATCATCTTTTACGTGATGTACATAAAAGTAAATTCTTTTTTAGATGCCATGCATCCTCACTAATTAAATTGTTTTTGTAGCCACTAACTAATGTGCAAGGCAGATATGATTACTGTACGAAGAGACATTTCCACATCTGAAAGGCTCTATTTTTATAATATTTTGACATGGCATTAGCTATACCAAGTGTCCAAGTGTACGAAAAGGACACATGTCCCCAATCCCACGTCCAAAAATGATCTAACCTTTTAACTTTATAGCTTTTGAACCATAATATTTTTGCTTACTGAATTAGTGAATTTTGAATAAACTCTTTTATATATATTAAGTGGATTTTCTTAACACAATATAAGACTAGTAATTATAATTATAATTACAGATTACTGAATTCTACTGAACACTTATCATGATCCCACATACTCTATATATGTAAAACAAGTAAGCCAAAAAGCCTCCTTAAGTCGTCTTACATGAGACTATAGTGCATACCGCAGAGAAATAAATAATCTGGCCCTCACATTGAGCCAAACTCATGGCATAAAAAAGAACCTTATCCTCTACAGCTAAGTAATAGGAGAAAATTTGTACACCTTTATGATAACTTGTGTGGCCAACAACAACAACGTATTCAGTTAACAACAACGTATTCAGTATAACTTGAGAGATTGAGATGTACTTTGACCTTACACCCAGCTACTTTGTTTAGTCTAGAGTATACATCTTTGTAAATTAAACCTTCTATTTACATATTTGGGAGTCCTTACCTTGGAAAAACACTTTTTCATGTTGCAGACATGCAAACGGGGTACCTCAACTAATATCATTGCGTTCAGAATACTGCACTCACTTTTATTTTGTATGATGGGTGCAAAATTCGTATAATTGTGTGCCTATCCTTCTGGCTAGATTACCACTTCTAAAGTTGCCACAGTAGAGAGGGTCAATTGAGAGAAGTTTGCATTAATCTAAGGGAAGTAGAAGCCACAATAGGGGAGACAAAGATGTCCAACCAGAAAAGAAGCACTTAGAAAGTGTAACCCTACAACTAAGAATAATACCTGCTAACATATATGCCATATCATAGTAGGAGAGAAGTATAATATAATCATAAGATCACGTTCATTCTGAACCACATATTCAATTAAAATCCTAGAATTGCTTCCACTAACAAGTGAGTTAAAAAATCTTTGACTTGGATGATTCACATTGATCAACAACAATAATGTCGTGCTCTTGTGCTCATATCTTTCGATAATTATTTGATCACAATACGACATCCCACAAAGGTAGGTAGAGGCGATTGATGAGTTCGAAGATTTGTTCTTCCTCTTTAAAGTTAATGTCCCTAAGTCAAAAGTTGCGCGCTATGAAAAGTTCAACATTACTATTTACTTACCAAAGTATATCATTACTGGAATTGCTTTCGAGTTATAACGCGACTAGCCAAAACATAGAACATTTATAAGGTTGATCATTTGAGTGCCCTTTATACAGACATATATAACAAAACTATTACTATAATTAATATGTAGACCCAATATTGGGTGATAATTAATTCAAATGTCTCAAGTCTTATTCAGAACAACAATGACTTGATCAACTTCTCTGGCCATAATAAATACTATATTCTTTAATAATATTCAGAGGAGATTTTGATTCTATGTGGTGTTAAAGAAGGATATTTCTTGACATGGGAAGGATAGTCATGGAAAAAATCCTAACAGTTTTTAAATAGGATCCGTATATCACATGCATGTTTCCAACTTAACAAATTAAAGAAGAGAAACTTTACATTACATAGGCAGAACCAAAATTTTAACATGAATTCAACCTTAAAAAGCTACTATTAGATTGATCTATAGTATTTTAAAAATATAAAGGGTTCACGTTGCCGAACAGCTAGATCTGTCACTTCTTATAAATGTGTTCACCCATCAAATCGAGTAAGCATTTTTGCTGAGTACAAGTGCGCATGCAACACAAGTTTTTCATTTCTCTATCTTTTGTTTGAATATGGAGGTGTTCAATAAGGAAGGTGAATTTTATAGCTCATTGTTTTCAAAGAGTAGTAGTAGTTATATATAGGAAAAGAGTGGGGTTGGAGATTTGAACTGTTTTCCAGCTTGTGAGATCTAGCTGTATACCAAAGTTAAAGCCAAGGGCTATGATTTATTGGTTTTTTTTTTATCATCAAGAAGCTAGAAACAGACCCTTCACTTCTTTACAAAAGTGAACCAAACGTTTCCAGCTAAAATATCATATCTCACTTTATGTGAGACTGATTTATTTTTAATCGGTGGTAAAAAAAATGATATTTTTATGTATTTAAAAATAATTCAACTTGAACCTTCTCATTTTACCGTTAATGAAATAATATTTATAAACATAATTTCTAATAATTTATTTTAGACCATAAATCTCCTAAGGACTCGTTTGATATGGTGTATAGACAAGCTAATTCATATATTAAAACTTTTTACAACTTTATCCTGTTTGGTAGCTTATTTGAAACTGGGATAACTAATACCGGTATTAATTAATACATCAATTTGGGTACAAACTAATACTAAACCCATCATGGTATTATTAATACATTGATTACAATACATGTATAAAAAGTTTGAAAGGATAAAAATATCCTTGCCCACAAATCCTTTTCTATTAGAATTCATTTTCTCTAAGGGTATAATTGTAAACTAAAGTTTATACATGTTTGTACCAAACACTAGTTTAAGTTAATACATAGTATATCCAGAATTTAATGCAGTAAATCAAACACATGATAAAAATAATCTCTGTATTATTAATCAATGTACTCCTCTGTTCCACTTTAGATGAACCCATTTGACTTTGCACGGAGTTTAATTAAGAAGGGAAGACTTTTGAAACTTGTGGTCTAAAACAAGTTATAGATATTTGTGTGGCTATAAATCATCTAGGGATGAGTAAAAGTGAAAATTTCTTTCCAAATTTAGAAAGATGTCATTCTTTTTTAAACAGACTAAAAAGGAAATAAGTTCATCCTTTTTGAAACGGATGGAATATTATTAATCCCTGTATAACTTGCATTTTTACCAAACGACCCCTAAGTGTATATTGGCTTTTTGTCGTGTCCTTGACAACTTTTTGCTTTTCATGTGGCTTTCGGAACAGTTGATGCTCCTTCCTTTGGGGAATGCAAGGTACAATGTAAGACCCACCAATTATATAAAGGGACAAAAGAACTCGGAGAATAATGCAAAGCATCTTGAATGTCACGACAAAAGTTAGGTGTGTTTTTTTTTAACCATTTGATATTGAAAATTCCTTATATAACCACCAAGTGTTGTGGTGGGATATCTCTCCATCATTAATTAGAGGTTTCGAATTCGAGCTTTGAGAATGAAAAAAATTTGAATGAAGAGTGCTTTCCTAGAATTGGGTATTACGCCGCACGAATCCGGATTAATTGGGCTCCAATAAGAATACCGAATAACGGATGGAAAAAAAAAAAAAAAACTCCATGTATAAATTAATCATAATTAGCATCGAATAGGTCTGACGAATCTAAGCAGAATTGGTTGGTCATGAAACACTTTCGCTTTTACTATGGATGAGAAGTTCGAATTGATCAGTACAAGAGAAGTACTACTTTTCACGTCCTTAGATTTGTGAATCCCTTAAATTGGATATTTAATAATCTTAATCATAAAAGTAATTGTCCAAATATTATTTCACACGTCTTACTAAATTAATATTCGACTAATTGAAGCATCACTACTAAAAAAACTGCCATTTTCGACCGCCCAATCGGTCGAAATGCGGTCGATCTATCGATCGTATTTCGACCGATTGTGGTGGTCGACCCAATTATGGTCGAAAATCACCCTTCGACCGAAATTCGGTCGAACATAATTTCGACCGAAATTCGGTCGAAAGGCTGGTAATATTTTTTGACCAACTTTCGACCGAAAGTCGGTCGAAAACCTGTAAAAACCTGCAATATAAAAGTTGAAATTAGCCCTACACCACCTGTAAATTCAGCAACACGCAGAAAAACAAGACAAAATACATTCATAAACGATATTCAAACAAGGCTAACAAAGCCAAACAATAGACAGGAGTCTTTCAACATTAGTTCAAGTGTTACAATATTCCAACAAACTTAACAAACAGTTTAAAGTTCAACAATCACTACTACTGGCTAGAAGCCGAACTAGACCCGGCATCAGACTCGGACGGTGAATGGTGGCAACGTCTGCTCTTGCTCTTTCCCTTTCCCGAACTATCACGCTTTCCTTTGCCTTTTTTTTGGTTAATAAGGATTTGTTGCAACATCTCATGCATTTCTCTTTGATGAGCCTCCTGTGCTAAGCGCATAGCTTCATTTTGTCTTTTCAGGTCTTCGATCTCCGCATGCATCCGAGTCATTTCTGTAGAAGTAGCAGAGCTTGGAGGAGCAGTTGAACACGAGCCCAAATAGTTCGATTTATGCTTGCCAGATGAATACAGAGTTGCAAGGCCATATGCGGACCCCTTCTTCACCCCTCCGACCGCTTCCAACCATAAATTGGTTTCTTGCTCGAGCGTTAGCGGTGCTGGGGTACTGCTTCCGCATTCAGATTGTTGAGTCGCGGTCCAGTCCTCAACGGCCTTTGTAGCTCTTTCCTGAAAAACATAAATATATCAACGGTACAACTATGAAGTTTTAAAGTTGAAGGATAGGCGCGACTTTAGTTTGAATTTAATTACTTACCCAGGTCTCTTGTGCGCGGGGCTCGACCCATGTTTCTCCGCCCTTTTTATCTTTCTTGATATGGCGGATCTTGTGCATTCAGAGAGTGGAATAGTCCGATTTTCTTGCTTTTCCTACAAATTAAAGAAGAGAAAAAGTTAGATAAAAAATAAACTATTATAGTAATTCTTTTAAATTAAATTACTTTACCAAGCGCATCTTCTGCGTCGCAGCGCTAACTGCGCCACCGGTATGCAGCGATCCACCCCTACTTGATGCCCGCGCTTTCTTCCCTTGTTCGCTCTTCTTCTGAAATTCGGGAGTATCCCAATATTGCTGCAGCTCTCTCCATTGATGATCATAGAGGAAGCCGGGCATTTTACCTCTTTTGCGCGCATTATACATAGCATTCTTATATAACTCCCCGCATTTCTTAGGGAAGTTAGAACGGACTTTATAGTCCAGAGCCGGATGCCACTTACACTGAACCTGCAATATTCATCAAAATATTTTATTTAAACATAAACATTAAAAAAACCTGCAATTAGTGATAAACCGTATGCATATTTATCACCTCAAAAGCCTGCATTATCCGTTGCTACTTGAGGGGGCACAGCGCCCCAGGATGGCCACGATTCCTTCCATTGAGATTTCATGCATTTCGTCACCACAGGAGTAGCATCAGTGTTGGGGCAAAAGCTACATAAAAAAAAATACGGGTTAATAGAAATACTAACATTTAAAAACTTACTACTAAATAGATAAGAACTTCAAAAATACTATACTTACCTGTTATCCCCCTCGGGATAAATAATCAACCGCCCGTCTTCCCAAGTGCCAGGCTCACCGATGTAATATGGCGATCTCCGATCATAGTAAGGAATCTCCTGCTGTACCGAAGGGCAGGTAGGGCTAGATGGGTCGGAAGGCGGCTGAGTCGACCCAGACGGACTAGTGGATTGTGTGGGATCGCCTAGTCTGGGAACGCCCTGGGATGGACCGGCCTGGGTCTCAGTCATGTCATAACTACTGAAGTTATGCCGCCAACCAGGATGGCCCTGAGACATGCCAGGTGGCCTGAAAAAATCTGGACTGTATCCGGCAGGTGCTCCTATAGGAAGCGAATGCGGCACCTGAGACATGCCGGGCGGCCTGAAAAAATCTGGACTGTATCCTGCAGGTGCTCCTGTAGAAAGGTGATGCAGCACCTATGAGGTAGGAGTGTCCTGTGCCGGCTCACCTGAAGGCTCACCTGCCTTTTTAGACCCCTTCCTTCTTGTAAACACTTTCTTCATACCTGTTGACACATTCACATTACTTAAGGAACAAGTAAATATGTAATATACTAGCACATTCCATGCACAAAAATATGTAACAGGTTTAATAGATTAAATAAACACATCCATTGCACAAAAATTCGGCGGGTTAAATAGATTAAATAAACACATTCATTGCACAAACCACAGAATACAAATATCTTCTTATGTTTATAATTATATAAGTACATTAAACTAGCCTATTAAAAAAATAAAAAATCAAAGTACATATAAGGTCAATCCTCATCATCAGCCAATTCTTCTTCCTCATCCTCATTGTTAACTTCTTCTTCATCTGTATATTCATCATCATCATTTGCCCTTGAAGCTCCTTCTCCAAAATTAACTAGGTTTTTTCCTCGACTAGCTACCGATGCATCTAACTGCTCATATATGCCATCAATATATTGCAACTGGTCAGCTAGTTCATTATCCGCTATCAATGGAACGGTTGAGACCTCGTTCTGGTATGCAACATCTAAAAGATCAGGGACTTCAACTAATCCCACCGGTTTTCCTTTTATAACTGCCCACCAATGGGCTTTGGCCTTTGATCTTGCTGGGTTCTTTGTCCGAGGGTAAGGAACAAACCACACTTGCTTTGCTTTCTGGGCAATGATGAAAGGATCATAGTGTCCATATGACCTTTTGTGATTAACCTCGACTAACTTAGAAGACGGGTCTATCCTCGTACCTCTGTTACTGGGATCAAACCACTTGCACCGGAAAAGAACCAATTTCTTACGAGGCCAACCGACACTATACTCAACCTCTAACATCTCCTCAATTACACCGTAGTACTCAAAGTCGCCCCCTTGATCACCGGTTCCTACTTTCATGGACACACCAGAGTTGTATATTTTCTTACCCTCCGACCGCTGCTTTGTATGAAACTTGTACCCATTTACAAAGTACGTATTCATCCTTTTGTATTTGTAATATGGGCCATGGCATATATCTCGCAGAAAATCAAAGGTGATGCCATTCACCGGATTGTTCACCTATATAAAAATTTAATGTAGTTGTGTAAGTAAATATTTTTATCTAAATATAAGGAATATTTAAGAGTTTGTTAACCACTTACAAATTCTGTGAACCAATTTGTAAAATTTTCATAAACTTCCGCATCACCGAACTCAGCGACAAAGTGACTGCATTATGAGCCGAGGAAATACACGTTAGTCCGAATATACTTATACTACGGCGAATATTAGGCAGTATTGTTAAAATACAACATACTTGTAATAAGGCATGACCTCGGGACAGTTCAACAGCACATGTGTTGTTGCTACCTTCCTGTCCTGTTCATTGAGCTGACATACTTCGGAAGATGTATTTCCCCTGCCTGGTTGATTGAATACAGAGAACGCTGGGTAGCTGGGATCATTATTATCGCCCATATCATGCCGATCCGGCCTAGTGCGCAAACATGGAACATCCTTGTCGAAGTAGTAAGAGCAAAAATGAGAAGTTTCTCTAGCCAGATATGCCTCGCATATTGACCCCTCGATTTGGTTCCTGTTTTTCACGTCCCTTTTACACTTACCAATAATTCTGCAATAATTATTGTGTTAGTGGAATTAAGTTGGATTAATTAAAAAAATAAAAGTTACTAAGATATGGAAGCTTACCTCTCGAAAGGGTACATCCATCTGCAGTGCACCGGGCCTCCTAGCCGAGCCTCTTCAGCTAGGTGAATCGGAAGATGCTCCATCACGTTAAAGAACACGGGGGGGAAAGATCTTTGTCAGCTTAGTGGCGACTACAGGAAAGTTCTGTTCCAACATGTTAAGGTTCTCTTCCTTCAATGTCTTGCTGCAAAGTTCTTTAAAAAATAGGCTCGTCTCTGTTAGCGGTTTCAGAACTTTATCAGGCAAGCCATTGAATGCAATTGGGAGCAAGTTTTCCATGAAGATGTGACAGTCGTGGCTTTTCATGTGATGCAGTTTCCCACCATTATATCAACACACCTTTCTAGGTTTGAAGCATAACCATCAGGCATCCTCAAATTACTCACCCACTCACAAATCATCCTTCGCTCATCCTCATCGAATGTATAACAAGCCTTTGGCATGAAAATGTTGTTGCCTTCTTGGATTACCTGCAACTCAGTAGCTGTAGGTCCAACCGTGCCTTCAAGTTGTCCTTTGTCTTGCCCCGGACATCCATCACAGTATTAAGGATGGCCTCGAAAAAATTCTTCTCAATATGCATTGGATCCAGATTATGGCGAAGAAGATTATCCTTCCAGTAAGGCAACTCCCAAAAAATGCTCTGTTTAGTCCAGTTATGTTCAACCCCATAACCAGGTGCTCTAGATGGCAGTTGTTCAGTTACCTTAGGAAGCTCCTTGACCCTGTCCCATATCTCGATGCCTGATAACCTGCGCGGAGGCTCCTCAAAATCAACCTGATTCTTCATAAATGCGCTACTGTTACTCCTGAAAGGATGGTCCATTGGAAAGAATCGACGGCAACAGTCGAACCATGTGCATTTGCCTCCATATTTCAACGTGAAGGCTTTTGTATCTTCCATACAGTAAGGGCAAGCGAGCTTACCTGCTGTGGACCACCCAGACAACATCCCATAAGCTGGAAAGTCATTTATAGTCCACATCAAAGAAGCACGCATTTGGAAGTTCTGTTTCGTTGATATATCATAAGTCTCAACTCTTTCATGCCAAAGTATCTGCAACTCATCAAGCAAAGGCTGCAAATATACATCAATAGAGGCTTTCGGGTTATGTGGACTCGGTATTATACAATTCAAAAAGAGATAAGGACTGGTCATGCACATTCCAGGAGGCAGGTTGTAAGGAGTGACAAATACGGGCCAACAAGAATAAGGCGTAGAGGAGACATCAAACGGGGTGAACCCATCAGAACATAGACCCAACCTTACATTCCTTGGCTCACTAGCAAATTCCGGATACACTTGATCAAAGTGTTTCCATGCCTCCCCATCAGATAGATGGGATAGAATACCCGGCTGCTTGGTACGGTCATGATGCCATCTCATGTGTGGAGCAGAACTCATCGAAGCATACAACCTCTTTAACCGTGGTATAAGGGGCAAGTAATGCATCCACTTAACAGGCTTCGGCTTCTTTTTAGGATCTGGCTCAGGCTTGTACCGGGGCTCCTCACAAAATCTACATGTCTGCAGGTCTGCATCATCCTTATAATACAACATGCAGCCATTAACACAACAATGAATCTTCTCGGCAGAAAGCCCCAACGAGGAAACCAACTTCTTAGTGTAGTAATAAGTAGTTGGTAAGGTCATATTTGTCGGATTTAGTTCATTCATAAGGGCAATGATGGAATCCATGGCAGCTTGAGATATACTAAAATCTGATTTGATACTCATCAATCTAACAGCAACCGACAACTGGGAATGCACCGAGCCCTCATAAAATGGATGACTTGTTTCCTCCAACCGTTCATAGAACTGATTTGCCTCGGCATTGGAAATGTGCTCGATGTTTGGCTGTGATGTATCCGGCTGAAGGGGATCATTAGCCGGGTACATCCCAAAAGCATCATTCACCATATCTTCCATTCTATACCCGGCTGCTTGGTCTGGTTCCACAACCGGAGAACTCCTAGCGCCATGAATATTTTTATGATTTTGAAGTTGCTGCTGCAAGTCCCAAGGCTCTCCATGATTATACCAAACGTAATAATTTGGCATAAACCCCTTCTTATACAAATGTAACTCGACATTCTCCAAATCTTGTATCTTTACACATTCGCATTTTTCGCATGGACACCTAATTTTGCCATGCCTTAAATAATCGTCTGTGTTGCGGGCTATATCAAGAAATTCCATAACACCCGCTACAAACGAAGGCCTCAACCCCCGCCGCTCGGGAAAGTTTCTATTATCCATCCACAGACGACGTCGATTAATGTCCATATCTACACAAACATTGCAAGATTGAGAAACAATATGTATGATTTTTTATAATAGATTGCCACTTTTTTGTAATCACTATAGCAAGATTAATGTCATTGGGTTTGTTAATGCACGCAACTTGTTTGATGAAATGCCCCAAACAAACAATATTATCTAATAACACCCTATTAATTAATATTATCAAAGCAATTCAAACCAACAAAAGCTTATTCGTTTTAGGCATAACATGTTTATCTTCTATACAATACCAAGGCAACAACACATTCCAAACAACACTACCAAACAATACCAACAACTACAACAATCCCAAACAACACAAACCTAACTTTATAATAGCTAACAACACCAAACAAGTTCTTCAACATCAACAATAACTACAATAAAGTTTGCTAACTACTAATAATTAACTAAATATGCAACATTATAGGCCAAAGTTAAAAAATAATTAAAAAATTAATTAAATTCGGATTTAATAAAAACAAAAAAAAAACCGTACCTCGACGTTGATTTATGCTCCAATAGCACCTACTAATGATTCCCCACTAGTTATATGCTTCAAAACTACAAAAAAATTGAGTTAAAAAGTTAGGGTTTAAGTTTTACAAAGTAATTAAAATAACCCTAAAATTAAGAATTTACTTAATTGTTGATTTTGGGGGTGGGTTATGGTGGATTTCGAGTATGGAGGTTGGGGAGGGTTTTAAAGAGTGTTTTATGATTTTGGGGAAGAAGGAAATGAGCCAAGAATGGTTTCTGCCCGAATTAAAAACGGGGCTCTCGACCGCTTTATCGACCGAAATTCGGTCGACAGGCCCAACAGAATTTAACCTATCGACCGAAAATCGGTCGAAATTGTGGTTCGACCGATTTTCGGTCGATAGGTAGTAGTCGAAAAAAGCAGTTTTTTTAGTAGTGCATTAACAGTTATTTGGAATAAAAACTTATTAATGTTTTTTTATTTTATTTTAAAATAATAAATATTTTGAAACAAATATAATTTGAAAGAACTGACTAATATTATTTACGACCTGAGGATCTTGTGATGCACGTTCTTTAATCATTTGATTTTGTTCTATTGCCTTCGTGCATTTTGTAATTGTGCAATTTTTCCTCTACCTTTTCTTCATCTGACTTCTATATTAGGTTCTTTCGACACCTTTGAATGATTTATTGTAGAAGAATATTGTGACATTTCACTTTCAAACAGGTCTTTCGTCTCTAACACAAAGAACTTAGAGGAGGAGGTTTTAGTATGTACCTATTGAAATTTTCTATGTGTTGTTTTCCGATCTTCATAGTTCAATTAGATCAATGTTTATGTCCAAAAAAAAAAAAAAACATTCTCCTAGATTGTTGATTAGTTTCACATTGTTTCTTGTAACTTCTCATTTTTATTTATACATTAGCTATCAAAAAAATTAGGGACAATTACATTGAGAGACACCCCACTCATGAAAATTACCAAAAAAGACCCCTATTTTGCTACCTTACATGACATAGCACCCCCTCCCTTTTTTTTAATTTTTTCTTTCACTCCATAGCACCCCCTTTATAAAGAAAAAAAACCCTAGCCCCCCATTTTCCCTCTCTTCTCCTTCTCTCCTTCACATTTTTCTCTCTTCTCTTCCCCATAAACCCTAACGCCGCCGCCGCCACCCCCAACCCTTCCACCACTGCCCCACCGTCACCTCCTCTCCTCCAAGCCACTGAAGTCATGGTCACCACCACCACCGCTGATGCTGCTTCTTCTTCGTCTCGTTTTCTTTTTGTTCTTTTTTTTTGTTTTTGTATAACAATGTCGATTTTGATTGTAAATCTCGGTTAAAACTCCGGTGAGTTTGTTTAAAAAAGTTGTTTATCATATTTCTTCTTCTTTTTACACAATTTTCATAAGTATCCATTGAGATCTACTAGTTTTTTCTAAAAACTTTTTAGATCTAGTGTTTTTCTTGTATAAAACTGTATAGATCTGGGATGTTTGTTAAGCTTTTGTGTAAAAGCTGCCCGAAGCTCTGTTTAAAGTCAGTTTTGCGAATTTATACACTTTTATACATTTTTATACAAGTTTATACAATTCTGTAAACGTGTATAAAAATGTATAAAAATGTATAAGTACGTATTGACAGTGTATAAAACACATTCTATGTATTGTAAAATTTGTATAAAGCTGTATATGCGTGTATGAACAATGAATAAATTGTATAAATTTCAGATTTGTGCACTTTTTATGGATGTTTTGTATAAAATTTATGTTTTTTGTGTATATTTTTGTATTTCCCATCTTGCATACACATTTTTCTATGTATTTACATGTATAATTTATTATTTTGATAGATTTAGGTGTATAAAATTATCAAAAACAATTATTTAAACAAATCCACAAATAAAATAAACAAATCCGGTGAATTTTTGGTTTTCCGGCCACCGGCCACCGCCGGCCGGCGGCGGCAGCGGCGGCAGGCCGATTTCTGGTGGTGGGGCAGTGGTGGGGGAGGGTGAGGGAGTGGTTCCTAGGGTTTTAGTTTAAATGGGTGCTATGTTGTGTAATTTTGGAAATAAGGGGGTGATATGTTGTGTAATGTAAAAATAAAGGGGTGCTATGGATGAAATGTGGCCTCTCATTTGTAATTTTGTGTTGAGGGGTGCCTAGTTTTGAAAATTCCCCAAAAAATTATTTACATCATATGTTTCATCAAATTAATAAATGTATGATAGGTGCGTCTCCCTTTGTGACAATAGTTTTTCATGAGACGACATTTTATGTCATTCTACTAACGATCTACACTGATCATTTAGTAGGCTTTCTTAGGTAGTACTATATTTTTAGACATGAATGTAAGTAAATAATTTGAGCCTTTTTGAAAGGTACAAAAGAAAAAAAATATATATAAAGGACTAACGCACAAGAAATATGTTTGGTATCATGATAGTAATAAATGTGATGCACGATATGCTAAATATTGGATAGATCGTTTTTATGTCATAATACAAATACAAATAATCTTTTTAGTTTTTATAAAAAATCAATAAAAATAATACAAGAAATCAAAAAATACAAAAAATCCTTGTACGGTTGTTTTTCTATTTATATAGTCATAGGAGATTATTTCCTCCTAAGTATTATAAATACACAATTGACATTTGATATAAACTCGAGTAGTATATCGAGACTTGCTGTGTTCATTGGGTGGTATGGTTAGGATTTTAGCTTATGGGTTACGGCATATCAGTTAACGGTATGTAATTATGTAAAATTAATACCATACCAATAAGCTAAAGGTTATCGTATCGGTTTCTTAACGGTTCGATAATTAACGGTTCAGTAACCGATTATACGCCAATTCTCGATGGTTGGTTATCAATAGGTAACATTTTCTAATGAAGGTTATTGTAAATAGGATAAATATATAAATAGGTTAGTTATGTAAATTGTATATTGGGCCAAGCCCATTAGGCTTTACTTGGTCCTTAAGTTAGGTTTCTAGGTTTTCTCTTGTATAAATAGGGGACTCTCTTCATCAATGAAAGGCAAGAGTTTTCACCCAAAGCTTATTTGTTTCTTGTGTGAGTGTGTTCGGTTTTTTGCTTGGTGTGTTCGGTTTTACATGGTATCAGAGCCACCGTGAAACTCTTCAAGCAGAAAAGTAATGGCAGCTCCAATAGGTGGTGCTGGTAGAGGAGGTGTTACCCAAGGAGAGGAGTGTGATGCTGCAGTCGTACGGAAGACCATCTCTCCGTACGACATCACTTCGAATGATAATCCTGGTTTGATTATCACACAGGTCCAGTTGACCAGTGAAAACTATGAAGAATGGGCGCGGTCGGTTAGAACGGCTCTGCGTGTAAGGAAGAAGTTTGGTTTTGTTGATGGATCGATTAAGATGCCCGGTAAAGATTCGATCGATTATGAGGATCGGTGGACTATCAATTCTCTTCTGGTGTCAAAGATTAAAAATTCGATCGAGCCCACTCTTCGTACCACTATATCGCACATGGAGTTGGCAAAAGATTTGTGGGAGAGTATCCGAGAACATTTCTCCGTGGGAAACGGACCTCGGATTCAGGAATTGAAAGCGGCATTGGCCGGTTGTAAGCAAAAGGGATTGACTATTGCTGCTTACTATGGAAAACTGGCTATGTTGTGGGAAGAACTTGAAAATTGTGATAAGCTTCCAACTTGTTCATGTGGACACTGCATATGCAATCTAACTGTTGCACTGGAGAAGAAAAGAGAAGATGATAGGGTTCACTTATTTCTTATGGGTTTGGATGAAAGTCTTTATGGAACCGTCCGTTCCAATCTCTTGGCTTAGGATCTGTTGCCATCGATGAATCAAGTCTACCAAAAGGTAATTCAAGATGAACGGGTCAAGGGGATGGCGCGAACTCAGGAAGAAAGAGGGGAGGTGACAGCGTTTGCTGCACAACGATCACCTCCACCGAAGACAGGCTATAAGGAGTGTCACTTGTATAATCGAGGTGGACATTCTCCGGAATGCTGCTATGAAGTTATTGGTTATCCGGAGGGTTGGGTGCATTATCCGAGGCAAGGTTCTTCGAATGGAGGACGTGGCAGAGGAAGAGCTGAAGGTAACAGAGGTGGAAGAGGTCGTAGACAACAACAGTTGGGTTCGAATGCTGGCCGAGGACGTGGCAATAATCGAGCAAATACTGCTCAAGCTGAGTTCGAGAATGGAAAGGCCGGACACATGAGTGTGACCAGGCAAACTAACTTGTCTGAAATAACAAGTGATCAGTTGCAGATGTTGTTCGATTTGCTGAAAAATGAGAAAACAAGCACAAGTGAACCATCGATTGGTAAGAAAATTCATCTTCCGTGGATTATTGACATGGGAGCATCGAATCATATGACAGGACAAATGAGTGTTTTGGAGAATTTACGAATAATACCAAAGTGTCCGGTAGGTTTACCGAACGGAAGCAGTACGATGGCGACTCTGGAAGGATCCATCAGACTTAACGAAGACATGGTTCTTCACGGAGTGTTATATGTGCCTGAAATGACTTGTAATTTGATTTATGTGTCTCAATTAATTAATCAAGTTGGTTGCAATATAAATTTCACTAATGATATGTGTGTTATGCAGGACCGGGCTACGGGGAAGTTGATTGGAGCGGGTGAACAAAAGAACGGACTCTACTACTTTCAGATGATACCCCTGGTGAAAGCTATGAAGGTCGATGTGGTAGATTTGTGGCATCAAAGGTTGGGACATCCTTCGATGCAAGTAACAAAATCTCTTTCAGTTTTAGAAGATAGTGGGAAAGGTAGCTTAGAAGAAAAAGCATGTGATGTATGCCTTAGGGCAAAACAAACTAAAATGTATTTCCTTCGAGTAATAATAAAGCTGCCGAACCTTTTGATTTAATTCATTGTGACTTGTGGGGTCCTTATAAAACTGAATCTTCGTGTGGTGCATCATATTTTTTTACTGTTGTTGATGATTGTTTACGAGGAGTATGGGTGTTCTTGTTAGTTGATAAAAGAGAAGTCGTACAAAAATTGAAAGGTTTCTTCGCTATGGTAGAAAGGCAATTCAATAAACGGGTTAAGTGTGTCCGGAGTGATAATAGAACCGAATTTGTAAGTTTGAAAGGTTATTTTCTCGAACAAGGGATCCTATTCTAAACTTCCTGAGTAGGGACACCTCAGCAAAACGGTAGAGTTGAACGAAAACATCGACATATCTTGAATGTAGCACGAGCGCTACGTTTTCAAGCCAATTTTCCGAGAATGTGTGATGACGGCATGTTATTTAATTAATCGAACACCCACTAAGTTATTGAATGGGAAGACACCTTACGATGTCTTAATGGGAGTGACACCAAATTATGATCATTTGAGGGTGTTCAGTTGCTTATGGTATGCTCGCATTCCAGGACGAACAGGTGACAAGTTTGAGAGCAGGAGTCATCGATGTGTGTTCTTGGGTTATCCAAATGGGAAGAAAGCGTGGAGAGTGTATGATTTGGAGACAAAGAAGTTTGTGATATCGAGAGATGTGGTGTTTTACAAAAGGTAATTTCCGTTCGCATCAAAGGAGATTGAGGAAGAAAAACATAGACAAGATACGGTCCCTGTCACCGTAGAATTTGAGGAAGAAGAGGAGAGTGTGCGAGGAAGGGGGTGTTGAAAATAACGATCAAATGACTCCGAAAATTGAACCCGAAGTTGTGACTTCGGAAATTGAGCCCAAATTTGTTCCCACTGTAGCTCCCGGACACAATGGGGATGGTGCAATCATCGAAGAGTTGGGTCATGGAAAACGAACTAAGAAAGAGAGTATTTTGCTGAGAGACTTTGTTACTAAGACGGTCCAAAGGATGAGTCACCGGGTATCGTTCTGTGTTCGAAGGTCCGATTGTTCATCTGTTTCTCAACAACCCTCTGGTAAGCCTTATCCTCTAGCACAATATATCAATTGTGATAATTTTTCTTCGAAACATGTGAGTTTTCTTGCAGCTATAACGCAAGTACATGAGCCTACCTCTTATTCCGAGGCGGTGAAAAATGATAAATAGAGAATAACCATGGGGCAAGAGTTGAAGGCATTGGAAGCGAACAAGACTTGGGAGATAGTTCGCTTGCCTCTGGGGAAGAAGGCCCTCGGATGCCGATGGGTATATAAGATAAAATACAACTCGGATGGAACTATTGAAAGGTACAAAGCAAGACTGGTAATTTTTTGGAATCATCAAATCGAAGGAGTTGATTACACGGGGACCTTTGCACCGGTTGCAAAGATGGTGACTGTCCGAGTTTTTCTGGCCGTAGCAGCTGCTAAAAATTGGGAATTGCATCAGATGGATGTGCACAATGCATTTTTTCATAGTGATCTTCACGAAGAAGTATATATGTAATTGCCTCCGGGGCATCGCATGACCGGGAGAGGAACTGTGTGTCGCCTTCGAAAATCATTGTATGGTTTAAAACAGGCACCCCGGCGTTGGTTTCCGAAGTTGTCGACTGCTCTTAAGAAATATGGGTTCCGAAAATCGTATTCGAATTACTCATTATTTACGATGAAGAAGGGAAGTGTGCATTTGAATGTGCTCATTTATGTAGATGATTTAATCATATCTGGTAATGATTCGAGGGCAATTCGAATTTTTAAGTTGTACCTCTCGAATTGTTTTCATATGAAGGATTTGGGTGTTCTGAAATACTTCTTAGGGGTTGAAGTGGCAAGGGCTCCGAAGGGAATCTTCTTGTGTCAGAGGAAGTATGCATTGGATATCATATTAGAAGCAGGCTTGTTGGGGGCAAAATCGGTTGGTACACCGATAGAACAAAACCATCGCTTGGCGCTTGCGACTTGTCGTTTTATCAAAGATCCTAAACGCTATCGGAGACTGGTTGGGAGATTCATTTACTTGTGTTTTACATGACCGGATTTGTCTTATAGTGTGCATGTGTTGTCACAATTCATCTAAAGCCCCCGTATTGAGCATATGGAAGCAGCGCTTAGGGTTGTTCGATATTTGAAAGGTTGTCCGGGACAGGGCATCGTATTGCATTCTCAGTACGATCTGAGATTGCATGGGTGGTGTGACTCCGATTGGGCAGGTTATCCATTTACACGTCGATCGTTGACTGGTTGGTATGTATCTTTGGGGGGACTCACCGATATCTTAGCGAACGAAGAAGCAACAGATTGTGTCAAGGTCCTCAGCCGAGGCAGAGTATCGATCGATGACAATGGCTGTGTGTGAATTGAAGTGGTTGAAAGGGATATTATGGAACCTTGGAATCTATCACAATTCTCCGATGAATTTGAAGTGTGACAGTCAAGCAGTGTTACATATTGCTCGGAATCCTGTTTTTCACGAACGCACGAAACACATCGAAGTCGACAATCACTTTGTTCAGAATGAAATTATCGGAGGAATCATTCGTCCCAGCTATGTGCCTACGACCACACAACTGGCTGATATTTTTACGAAGGCGCTGGGACGGGCCCAGTTCGAGTATTTCCTTAACAAGTTGGGCATAAGGAATCCTCATGCTCCAACTTTGGGGGTAATGAAGGTTATTGTAAATAGGTTAGTTATGTAAATTGTTTATTGGGCCAAGCCCATTAGGCTTTACTTGGTCCCTAAGTTAGGTTTCTAGGTTTTCTCTTGTATAAATAGGGGACTCCCTTCATCAATGAAAGACAAGATTTTTCACCCAAAGCTTATTTGTTTCTTGTGTGAGTGTGTTCGATTTTTCGCTTGGTGTGTTCGGTTTTACATTTTCTCATTACAAGAAACTACTCTAAGTTATCTTTAAAAAAATGTGCACTGCAATTTAGCATTAACAAATGCACATGAATGAAAACTCGTTGTTGTTGTGATGTTTGGAAAGTCAATTGTGTATACAAATAAAAAAAATAGTAAGTATTTAATCAAATAAGTACTGGGGCATATTTTCCATTTGGCACTAATATAAGAGTAAAATGCGGTTCTCTTCTTAGCAAAAAAGAAAAAAGCTGTGACTCTATTAGTTATTGAGTTAGTAAGAGCATTGCATTTCTAGATTGCTATTTGCAACATAAAACATCTGTATGCTTGGTGAATTTTGTGAGCTTGAGCTCATCATAGAAACCTCTTCTCATAGAAGCCTGCCAGAGGCATAGGGTACGCTTTTCCTTAAGATTATGACAGCAACAAAAAGAGCTCTTATATGATAAACATACAATAAAGCGGAACACCTTCCATCTAAAAGCGAACAACATAACAGCCTATTCGACACTCAGAAGTGCACTCGTTACCTATAAAGAGCAGAAACATTTATCCATGAGTAAGATGCGTAGGAAGCAGAAACATTTCTCCAATAATTAAAGTGTAATGAGTACGGGCTAATAACCACCAATAACAATAATAGTTGAAGTTTAACCTACAAATTAAAGTTTTAAATTAATATTTAAGAGACTTAATATACTAATAATAAATAAAATATATAAAAAGTATAAAAAAATACTTTATCTGTTATCGGTACAGTAACGGTAAAGATATATAGAAACCATTACCGTACAGATATCTTATCGGTATTAGAAATTAATTTCATTACTGAACCAATATATTATTATACCGACACCATAAAGCTTATCGGTAGCGGTAGCGATTCAACTCTCTGTACCAAGACCACCGAGAGATATGATAGATGGATGAAATCTCTTTATCGAGCTCTGAACATTATGAAAGTATTCTAGTAGCATTTTCTCCTTTGATGATCCCCACATAATGCAAATTTGAGTTAATTGAGATTCCAAATATTGACTAGTTATACATTCAAAGGGAAAAAAAAAGGGCTTTTAAATTCTAGGTAGTGGTTTTTTTGAAGGAATTTTTACAGAAAAGTACATTTTTGAGAAGTTATTTACAAAACATAACAATATTTTAGCAAAATTGTCCAATATAGTGGAAAGGAAAAGTTAATTACAAAACATAGCAACAAAATAGCATAACATAGCAAAACCTTATATTCTTCCTTTTATTTCCCCTAATTTCACTTTTCCTCCTCCCCTTCCCAACTACCTCATATCTCGCTGTATCTCAACTACCAACCACCTCGTATCTCGTTGTATCTCAACTACCAATCACTTCGTATCTTGATGTATCTCAACGACCAACCACTTCGTACCTCGGTATATCTCAACTACCAACCACCTCGTATCTCGCAGTATCTCGTTGTATCTCAACTACCTACCACCTCGTATCTCACTATATCTATGTTGTTTTGTACTGTTTATGCATTGTATCTAATTGTTTCAGCATTGTTTCATCTTGTTTGTGTGTTGTTTCTCACTGTTTCTGAATTAACCAAAATCATACAGAATACACAGGAATCTAAAGCAAAATCTTTGTTCCTTAAAAAAAAAACATCAAACATTCGTAACATTTAAAATGAGTACCAAAAAAAATTTATTTCCTGCCATAACTCATTAGACAGAGTGGCCTAAAAGTATTGCAAGTTGTATCAGTTAAGATACAAGCACATAATATAGGGTGGCGGCCAGCCTATACACATTCTCTCCTGGCCAGCTCGGCCATTTTGCCACCACCGGAACTGTTGGTACCGCCGCTGTGTCTCCGCCGTTGTTACTACTTCTGTCTATTGCCGTTGTATCCTCTGGTTCTGATTTACAATCCCCTCTGATTTTAAAACCACTTGTTCCGTTAGAAGAGGAGGCACTACCCCAGACAGCTCTTGATTAGATGGCGGTAATGACTCGGTTATTGAGTCTGTAACTGGAGAAGAAACTAGTGAGGTTTTGCAGGGGTTTGTTCGTGGGGGGGGGGTGTTAAGGAAGAAGAGAACAGGCGCCGCCGCTACAGAATCACGCATCGAAGAACGGCGGAGAGAGTACCATCTTTCACCATACGCGTCAATGAGCACGGCGGTCTCGTCGTGCGACTAGCACGGTAGCGGAAGACGGTTGGAGGAGGATATCGCGACAGTTTTGGGGGAGGGTAGTTGTGGTGGTGGTGGGGGTGGGGGTAGGGCGGGGTGGGATTGAGAAGTGGGGGTTTCAGTGGCTTTGCTTTTCCTTTTCTGATTTGTCTTGATTGATGTGAAATATGCTAGGAAAAGTATTATTATATCTTGTAAATTATATAATATTATTATATTTTTATAATATAAGGGTGCAATTTTGTATATATGTGTAAAAAACTCTTTCAGCTCTTTTAACTCTTTCACTTAGAAATCTTCTTCTCCTTGAATTATTCACACCACCTGGTTGGCTCTGATTATGACACATTTAAATCAAAGGTTATCATAATTGATTCTCCTAATTGTTTGCTTTAATTTATTTAATAGCAATTCATCGATATTCCTGTTTCCTACGATTGATAGGGGATCCTTATTCCATTTCCCAAGTCTTACTAGCATTTGATTAATTAAAAATCAACTATTCACATTTTTATTAATTTTAGTTAGAAGGACTTTAGTCATTTTATAATTGTTTCTTTTGTAGTGAACTCTCTACCCATTTCACATGAAATTACAACACGTCTAAATTATATCTGAAGAAAGTCAATTTTATCAAATGAAATTGATTTTTTTTTTAAACCCCCAATCACTTAAAGAATATTTTATATATCATTGTCCAAGGGAGAACGTGAATATCACATCTAAATGGTCTCTACTCTCTTGTGGGGTAGACTAAAACTTGTAGCCTGTTGTCATATGATTCTTTGACTTGTCTAATCTCATGTAAAATTATGTTTGCATTCCTAGCTATAATGCTACAATCTTGATAAACATGAGGTCAAATTCTAAAGTTCTCAAATGTTCACATAATTGTTAGCTGTGTTCCTTAGATACATATTAGGCAGGACATGACCAATAATGTTTTCCAAGATATAGTAAACAATAGGAGTAATTTAAAAGTATTTAAGTTTTGCACGTATAATTTGCGCCTATGAACTTAAACTTTTGGATCAATCTATATTTTCTTTTTGGGTGTTCACTTCTCAAGGACATAATTTTTGTGGTGACTAAAATGCAAAATCTGTCTCGGTCCAAGCTGACCGAATTCAGAAAACAAGTCGAATACATCTAAGTCTTTTAATACAGTTAAAATTCTCTATAAATGTTGTTCGTTCGAATATTTGTTGGCTATTATATCGAGATGCTTCAATAGAGAACATACAATAAAACATAGTAAAGTCGGTTTCAAAAAATACTCAGTCATCATAGTGAAATCCTTTATATATAAAAGATGCATGTTATAGAGATATATGATTATAGTTGCTAGAGCGCTTTATCTTGGATGTACCAAGCCGTTATACGGAGAGGACAAAGTTCTGAAAAGCTTTTCTGAAATCCAACTACAAATTAATGTTCAGAAAGGAACTTAGTTGATTTTAAAAACCAAAAGAAATTCAGAAAACAGGTTACACGATTTTTAGATGGATTAAGACATTTGCTTGTGCAAACACGAGGAGAAAGAAATACTCCTATACAAGTCACTTTTCTTTTCATTTTAACTTTTAGATAATCATCAAAAACCCCCTAAACTATCACTCATTTGTTAGTTTCCTACTTAAACTATGTATTGGTTATGTTACCCCATGAACTATCAATTTTCATATTCAAAACACCATGCAGTGCCAAGTGGCATGGAGAATGACTTCACTCTCTTTGTAGCGTATGAGAATAAAGTAGGCCAATAAAATGCATCCAAGTGGCATTTCTCTTCAATTTTTAAAGTTTCAGTATTCTTTTACTTTTAGTATTTATTATTATTTTTGTCTTTTTCCTTTTTTCTTTTCTAATTAATTCTTTTTTTCCTCAAAACTCTGCATTTTTTTGCCAATAACAATTAAATAGTTGAGACATATCAACCTTAAAAATAATAGTAGTATTAAAAATATCAAATATGATAAATTTAGTTGCAAATTACAACTAAATTTAACCAATAATGATAAGTTTAATTAAAAAGACATGGACACAATATTAATTTTAAGAAAATTTTAATATGCATCCTTCTCAATTGAGTTTATTATGGTTGAATAAATTTCATTCTATTTAATAATTAGGTTTACTATTATTGATTAATATTTATTATTTTAGAAATATGAATTTTCAACTAAGGTAAAGATTTTTGGTTTTGAAGAAAATAAAAAGAAAGAACTAATAAATTTAAAAAAAGAAAAACACCTAATAAGAAATAAGAACATCTAATTTTGAAAAGTAAATGTTAAAATGCCACATGGATACTCTAAGAAAAGAGTGAAGTCACTTTCCATTTACTTGACACTACAAGGGGTTAGATACGAAATATGTTAGTTCAGGGGCGTAACGTAACCGCCTCATAGTTTAAGCGGGAAACTTAAAAATGAGAGATAGTTTAGTGGAGTTTTTGACCATTATCTCTTTAACTTTTGGTTTGAACTGAATGATAATATTGTTCTTCGTGGTATTGTTCTCAAAATATACAACCAAATTTGTAATTTATGCCTGCTTTTCTGGTTACAACTTGAAAATGCTTATATAACTAAGATTAGCAATCTACTTTAACGGAAAACCCTGATAAAGACAGCAAAAGGGCTACTAAAATAATCTATTAACAAATTTTCTAAGAAGCTACACATTAATGGAATTGGAGACACCCTTGTTCATTTTGTAAGCTTTTTGGGAAGGAAAGACTAGTAGTTAATGATACAACACAAATCAAAGGTAACACAACCAATGATTGGTAATGCATTTTTTGCTTTTTAATTTGGAAAGTTTTGGGAAGTATTATCTTCTTTACTGCTTTCCAAGTAGGAAGTCATTTAGGTGCTTTTTCATGACTTTGCTTTATGCTCAAAAAGCAAGAATGTCTGTCTAATGCCTTAAGGCGTGATGGTGTTCAAATCAGCTTATGAGTATTTTGATTATTTAATCGACTATTTACTAACTTTCACTAGTAGATATCGGGTAACTTATTCTTCAAGGCTAAAGTAATCTGTTTATTTTGTTTTGAAAATTATGGACCTTGATCTTCTATGATTCACACCCACATCTTTGACCGTTCGTCATACTTTTTGGTGCCAATGCTTTAAAGCTGATTCTATGGTGCCACTAGTAGGGAGTCCAATCCAAATAGTAAGTGAAAAGACAAAGCATTATAGTTGACATAAATTTAGCACAGCCATTCATGTCTAAATCTTGTGAATCAGTACTTATCAAATTTCACCTCAAATTGCCAGGGGCCATTGTAGTGCTTATCTGATGCAATAGTTGCAACATTTTTAAAAGAACATTACTAATTATTACATATAAAGGGCATATAAATGGAGAGGAAAAAGAATCCTAAAGTGCAGATTTACAAGAACCATAGAATCTGCTGATTATCTGCATTAAGTGAGGCAAGGGTCTAAAAGAAAAAAGATAGTAATATCTTTTATCTTTTATATGCCATGCATTCTCACTGATTTAATAGAGTTTTTGTTTGCCACTAATGTGCAAGGCAGATTATGACTGTACTTGCAGACTTTGCCACATATGAAAGGCCCACTTTTCTTAATAAAATCCTGACTTGGAATTAGCTACACCATATGTTCAACTTCTAACTAGTTCCCCACCCACAAAATGACACACCTCTTTTCGATGTAATAAGAATACAAAATTTGATCCAGTGATAAAAATGCAAAATTTGATATGTGAATTATCCGCATATCACAGGTTTGAACTTTGCCTTTTTAATAAAAGTCTGATATTCAAATAAAAAGAGGTAAATGACATACAGTTTTGAAATGTGCGCTAATGACAAATAAGATTTTCTTGGTTATAAAAATCCATATAGTCCAACATAGGAGAGAAATCTGGTTTAGTTTAAGTCACACTTATGGCCAAGAGTACCTTATCCTCTATAAGTGTAGCTTACATATCGGACAAAACTTAGAGCAAAATGTTCGATGAAATGGCTTGTCCATCTGTAAATTAGTACCAGTACTTTTTAGGATATACATATATTCGTTAATTATACAGGTCTAAATTATCACAAAGGGGCTTTTCTTTCATTGCAGGCTACTTGAAGTGTGCAACTAGAGCAAATGAGTGACAAAAAAACAGCCCACCCATCTTGCTAGCATTCGAAGGTAATACACTTCCGAAGTGAATCGGGAAGTCTAACAAGGGAATTCACAAACATGCAGTAATATGTACTCTTGGTATTTCGAACATGCAATTGAGATATCTTTATAACTACGATTTTATATATAAACACAATATTTTTTTTTAATCTTATTCGCACCCTATAATATGCTGACGAAAAGGATTCAATTGAACACCACTTAGACGACCTAGCTCCACCCTTTCCTACTAGCAAGGTCACTACACCTAAAGTTGCCAAAGTGGAGAGGGACATCCAAAGAAAATAGAAGTATGCATGTGAAATAGTGAAGAGTTGCATCAACCCATTGAAGTAGAAGCCAAAATAGAGGAGACATGATGTGAAATGAAAAGCAAAAATTCAAGTGTAACCACCCAACTAAGACTATGTAAAAATCTGGACAACTTATGACATATCACATTAGTGGACAAGTAAAGTATGAAATTTCAGATTAATTAACCGCCAATCAATGGTTAGCCACACGAAAAGTAGTACCAAATAACTTACTACATGTTCAATTCCAGGACGAAGACAAAGTTCTCTATACATTTTAGCTTCCAGTTATCAAGTCTTACATGAAAATCATAGCAAATGGATTGTCCCTTTTCAGTTTTCAATCGCACTGTCCCACACTCCCGCAGAAGAAAAGACGAGACAAAATCATTTAAGTGCAGTATTCACTCTCATCGTGGAAAATCCATACTATGTATATTAGTTAATATAACTTTCTATACATATATATCAAATACAAAACATTCTTGGCGAAATTCCTGACTCTGCCAGAGCCAATGACTATATCTCCTGCTTTCCCCTCCACAAGTACTACTGAATCATCTTATCCAAATCTTGATTCCTCTGTCTTTAGGTGTTAACAGCTCAAGCATAACTAGTCATTATTTATTACTACCAAATTGAATGCTACCGGATAAAATCTGGTAAAGGAGAGACGATATGAATCACTAGTTAATTTCGTTGAGAGTTAATCTTCTTGTTGTCCAACACAAATCACTACTTATTTTCATTTACTGCTGTTAGAAAATAGCATAGACTTGCAATTGCTACTGCACTTGATACAACACATCAAAGAGAACAGCCCCTTACAGACACCTAATACAATTAGATTACAGTATTTCTTTCACCTCATTTTTGCTCTTTTTCTTTCTTACAAATGATAGCATGGGGTGCACAATCTGAAATACCTGACTTCTTTCTGTTGGCCATTTTCTTTTTTCTCTTCTACAAATTTCTCATAAAAGTGAATACCAGACAGGCACAACACTGCATTCTCATTTACAAAGCACCACCCCCACAACTATAATGGGATAACCACAGGTCCGATGGGCGATGATCCATTATCTTCTATAGTCTTACTTTCGGGCTCATCTTTAGTTTCTTTGTTCTCTTCTTCAAATCCTTGCTTGAATCTATCGTAGTTCGTGGGCTCAAGACTCTTGAATGGTCTTTCACCCAACACCCGAACAAGATCTTCTTGATGGAGGACCTCTTTTTCAAGTAGTAACTCTGCAATCTGAGCCACATGTTCTTTGTGCTCCTCTATAAGTTGCACGGTGCGTTCATATGCCTTGGAGACCCATTCTCTAACTTCACTGTCGATAATTGCTGCTGTCTTGCTACTGTAAGGCTTTGACATCTCAAATCCATCTTCTCTTTGTGGGAAAGAAAGAAGACCAACCTTGTCACTGAAACCATAGACTGCAACTTGTGCATATGTCATTTTAGTGACTTTCTCCAAATCATTTTGGGCACCAGTCGAAATCTTCCCAATCAAAACCTAGTCAATAAATAAAATACAAACCACTATATTCTCAGAAACCTTATTTAGTTGAACAAATGTAAGAAAAGGCAAGCTGCTAAAATGGTAGAAAACTAAAGCTGCTGATTAACATATAGTAGCAAACAAAATGATTCAAGTACACCAGTAATTAAATCATCTCAGACAATAAACTAACAAGGAATTTATCGTAGAAGAATCCATCCAAATCAGAGCCATTGTAACCTCAGCTACTGTTGAGATTTTTCTATTTGAGGTTCGAAAGCAGATAATATAAAAAACAAACTCATTGCAAAAGTTAGGCCTTGGGCATGAAGCTACTTTCTTTAATATGCCTGTAGATGTGTTGCATAACTTTCAGCCCCAAGAAATAATTAAGCAGGCTGTGGACCCTGACATAGTTTAGGTCATAAGATATTCACCTTCTACTGGCTAACCTTATTTAAGGAAAAAAAAAGGAAAAAGAATAACAAGTGTAGCTGACGACAGATTATCAGAAACTGGTGAGGAAGTCTCAGGGGGTCTTCACCATTTGTGCATGATATCGAGTTCAAATGATGTTAACACTGTAACTCAATACCTAATCATATTACTAAATGGATTTAGCTTAGACTACAGAAATAAGGACATGCTCGCAAAACGGAGTATCTATGGTGCATAATAGGGATTCTGGCCTTTACCAAAAAGTTGGCTTCAGGAATACAAACTATCATTATTGAACCACATATGAGGCCTCTGACTGCCCAAGTGGTAAAAAGAGTTTCAAGTTAACAACTCTTAGTGTCTACTATGAGAAAGGAAGATAAACATTTTCTGTTAGATGTAATCACCTGCTCAGCAGCTCGGCCACCAAGAGTCATGCACGTAACATCAAATAGCTGCTCCTTAGTCATTAAAAGATTTTCATTAGGAACATACTGAGCAAATCCCAAGGCTGCAGTACCACGAGGAACAATTGTCACTTTTAGTAATGGCTCTGCATGTTCCAAGAACCAACCAGCGACAGCATGACCAGATTCATGGTAGGCCACTGTCCGCCTTTCTAGCTTGCTTATGACCTGCAGAAAACACAAAGGAAGCTTCAGAATGTAACGTCATTCAAAACAAAAGAATTTATTAATGCTTAAAACTAGCAAACACAACCTAAAACTGGACCAGTAATTTCTTACACTAAACCATTGAACACTTGCCAAAAAATGGGCATCTCACCCAACTCCTTTTTCTTTTAATAGGAGTAAAAAGACAGAAGAAAGATAGAAACAAAAAGGACCAGTATGCATGAAAAGGTCAACCTTTGCTTTCCCCACCTACCCTCTCGATGCCAAGTTGGCTTCATACTATCACAAGTCAACCAGAACCCGAGAAGCAGTTATAATGGTGTTGAAGTGGCATCTACCAAGAGCTACTCACTGCAAATATGCTCCATATGTTACTTCTTACATAAATACAGGGTGCTCAATACCCAGAACCAAATTTTCCCAAAAAACTTTATTTCTTTTTTATAAGGAAATTTTCCCAAAAAACTTTATGAACCCTGGTTGTAGCAGCAAAGGATCAAAGGCACCACACTTCAAACCATTTTTTCTTTAACGACAATGGTGTCCATGCCAGCCTGCGCACCTCGACTATTACCAGAGTACCTGCTATATACCATCAGCACAGGTATCGGGTAACTCTACCCACCAAGGCTTAGGCATAAACAACTAAATTACCTAGTGTTTTTTGTCTCCACTGTAATTTGAACACTGGTCTCCAAGGTTTCATCCACTTATTGACCACTAAGCCACATCAAGTCCAACTTAACCCTCCCAAAAGCATTCTTAAACTAATTGCCTTCATATCTTTCACGCCCACAAAAAGTTTTGGCCGATAGGATAGTCACCAAATTGTCACTCCAGTGGCAGCTGACTCTATTGGACTTTGGGATAAAAGAGGCTATTCTTACAACATTGAACGGATCTATTGGGTCCTTGCCACCTATAATCTAAAGTTTCCACATGCTACAAGAAGTTTCAAGCCTGGCCTTCAGAAGAATGTTTGCACTTACTTGACCACAGGTTTCTCATCCAACTATACTATCTTTTTTTATCAGGTTAAATACTTTATTGAGTATTCATTACTCCTCCCGAGGGAATAAAATAAAAGATATACCTACCTAGTGCACAAAGATAGAGAAATTCTAAAGTCTTAATCAGTTAAAGCCTGTTGAAGACTATATAACATCCTACTCAACCTTCCGCTGCCCCCACTCCCCCCCCCCCCCCCCCCAAAAAAAAAAAAAAGAAACCGATGAAATCTCTTCTAATAAATGCCCTTATTGTAATCAGACATGTTTCTAGAAACATCTCGAGCTGAAAACAAGGCATTCCATAACCAAGATGTAGAACAAGGAGCATTCTATGATATTCTATGATAAGTCAAAAGAGTGGGAACTGTGCTATTCAGTAATGACATATAACATGCAAAGTAGATAGTGGAAGGGAGATTCTGAGGATTGGATACCTTATTCTTCTTCTCAAGACCTCCAATTACCCTGTCTATTGCTGCCTCAAAATGTTGCATTGTAATTATTGTACTCTCATTCCTCGCGGCAATTAAAGCAGCTTCATTACAAACATTTGCAATGTCAGCTCCGGCAAATCCTGGCGTTAGAGCAGCAAGCCTTTGTGAATAAAATGCTGCCTCGTGGTCAAGTTTCAACTTGCTCAAATAGATCTGGAATATCTGATCACGGCCTTTTATGTCTGGTTTGTCTATGGTAATTTGACGATCAAATCGGCCTGGTCTCAACAAGGCTTTGTCCAATATATCAGGTCTATTTGTGCCAGCAAGTATGACCACACCTGATGTGGTTGCAAATCCATCCATTTCAACAAGCAGCTGATTTAAAGTGCTTTCACGTTCATCATGTCCTCCAGAAAAGCCACCCCGCCCTCTTGCTCGACCAATGGCATCAATCTCATCAATGAAAATTATGCTAGGTGCACACTGTCTTGCCTCCTGAAATAAGCTTCTAACTCTTGCTGGTCCTACACCAACAAACATCTCCATAAACTCTGACCCAGAAATAGAGAGAAAAGGTACACCAGACTCTCCTGCTGTAGCTTTGGCTAGGAGTGTCTTGCCAGTCCCAGGAGGACCCACTAGAAGAGCACCCTTGGGAATTTTGGCTCCTAACTGCTCATATTTCTTGGGGTTTTTAAGGAAGTGGACAAACTCCATGATTTCTTGCTTAGCCTCGTCACATCCAGCCACATCTTTGAAGTAGACCTGCACCAATAACATGTCAACATATTTTCCAAGAATTAACCATGAAAGAAAATGGCATGAAACATTTACAGATACAGCTTTTGAAGCACTACAAATACTTCTGAATCTGCACCCAAGTTAGAAAGTAATGCATGGGTAGAAACTAAGTGGCCGTTTGGCCATAGATACCAAAAAGTTTTTGAAAAGTGTTTTTGAAGTTGAGTTGAAAAATTGTATTTGGACGTTGAAGTTGTGTTTGGACATGAATTTCACTCGAAAAAAGTTGAAGTTTTGTTAGGGAAGAAAATTGGTTTTTTTGAAAAAACTTGAAAGAGTAGTCCAAGCACTTTTTGGTTTTTCAAATACTGTTTTTGAAAAAACTTCCTAAAAATGACAGTTTTTCATGGACAAACAGGTTTCTCAAATTCTTTTGGAAAAAGTGAAAAAAAATTCATCGACAAACGGGCTCCAATACTCACCTTATTCTTGGCATTTTTATCCATCTTCGTGAAATGTGCTTTACCAATGTTAAATATTCCGCGACCACCTTTTCCACCAGGGCCTCCAACACCTATTCCACCCTGCACTCTCCGTCCCATAAAATAAAGGACAGCAAGAAGCAACAGTGTTGGACCAAACCTCATCATTTCTTGGAACCAATTCAACTCATCAACATATGTAACAGGAACATAATTATGAGGATCTATTCCTAATGCCTCCTGTGCTTCTTCAAGCTTCTCCTCAAATGACTCAACACTCCCAATGTTAAAAAAATATTTGTATTGACCCGTTCTTCTACCATTTCTACCAGTAGCAGGACCTTGAACAGTGTCGTCACCAATTTGAATAGGACCAGGTGCAGAACTCCTCACATAAACCTTGGCCACAGATTTATTAGCAACAACAACTTTCTCAACAAGACCAGCTTCAAGTAGCTTGTTTTTGAACTCTTGGAAGCTAATCTGAAAAAATACATTTAAAAAGTAACTGAGAGAACAAAGAGAAGCAAGTCACTGAAGACAGCTAATCATGGAAAATAAAAGAACTGCCCCTTTATAATATGAGAACCTGCTTTACTCACCAGTAATTACTTAAACATTTAGCAAAGTCGAAGGAAAGAACTAGGAACACAAAGCCTAAGTATCCTGTAAGAACCTGAGTCTTTAAATTACCATAATGTCCATATACATAGGAAAACATGAACAAGTCCTCCATTACCAGTATACAACTTCATCTTCGTTGAATAACAGGAGAAAAAAATAATAATTATCGACTAAAAAACTGCTTTTTAAAAGGTTAGACCAAAATAAAGTATTATATGAGAAAAAGGCTATCAATCTCCGTCAAATCGGTAGAACAAAAAATGCTTGAGCAAACTATTTTCTCAAACATTATTCCCATGGGACTTTAACTGCCAGTACAAGCACACGATACAACCTATCAAAAAGCAGTAGTGGCATAAATAGAATTTTATCACACAGCCAACTTCCAGAAAGAACAAACTCTTCAGGAGAGCTAAATCAATCTGACCTTTTCTACTATAGTATCTACAAGCAATTTCTTCTGTTAATGATTCAACTTAGAAAGTTGTGCTTATCTGATGATATTTTTCCATTATGAGTTCATCAAACTAAACAAAGAATCACATCATTGTGTGAAAATTATAACTGCAAATCTCTATTGCCTGAAAAGGCAAAGGACAACATTTTTAAATCAGGGAAAGGTAAAGAAGTACTACTGCTGTCCTACATTTTACATCCTCTATTCAAGTGACTAATTCACTCATAAGTGGCCGACTGCGTGTTTGTTTGTAGTGGTAAAATTGGTCTTCACATATATATTGAAAATTTTAAGATTCTATATCGAGCTAACCCTCTATTAGGCCAAAGGAACAAAACTCATCCTCTGCCAGGGAAAAAAACTAATTGGGGTGGGGGGGGGGGGGGGGGGGGGGCAGAAAGAAGCTGAAGCACTAACCTCCTGCTGCTCTCGAGGAGTCAAGAGGATAGATGACAGAATAAACCCAATAAATAACAAGGGTGTTAGTAAATTTTGATATTTGTTCATGAAGTTCTCCTGAGCATTTCCTTGCTCACCTGCACCTTCCTCTGCAACAAAATAACCCAAAGCTTGAAATTTTACCATACACAATCCAGAAATGAAACAATAAACAGGTGATGAACATTGATCTCTCAGTAGTTTTTCACATAGCTCTAAAACCAATTTCTTACACAAATTACATCTTCATATTAACGGAGTCCAAAATTAAAACAAGCATATTTGTACAATGTACAGTATTAGAGGAATTAGACAGGTCAAATAAAGCAGAATGGGTATAGGCAGTGGCAGAACCAGGAAACTATTCAAGGGATTGAAAAAAACTAGGAATGTCATACACGGGATGTGAACTAATGATCTAAAGCAATTTTGAAATCCCCTTTCCGACTTTACTAAAATGTTGCCTATCAAGGGGATTCAACAACGCAAACATACCAAAAAGATTCATTATTTGCTCTATTTGCGTAGTGTAATTTTTCAACAAAAGGGATTCAACTAAACCTCCTTTCTTCAATAGCTTCATACACTAGACTTCAACTAAGATCAAGGTGCATTTGTTGCTTTATAAATTACATAAATAAAACTTCACTCACACTAGAAATAATCCATACATTTACATCATCATACATTTAGGAATACACATAAATAACACAATATGTGGGATTTGAGCTATTGATCTAAAGCAATTTATGAATCCCCTTTGCTACTTTACACAAACTAGCCTTATCTCAAGGGGATTCAACAATGCAAATATACATAAAAGATAGGATTTTTCCGCTCTATTTGCATAGTGTAATTTTTCAACGAAGAGAATTCAATTGAATCCATACATTAATATAAATAACACAATAACATACCTTTGCCCGACTCCGCCTTTTGATTATTCCCTTTAGGAACTTCTCTTCTATTCTTTGGATAATAGTTCTCATAATCTACCAAAAAAACCACAATTCAACAAATTAGCATTCACAACCAAAAGTTTAAGTTTTGTGCACTATCGGTATACACATTATTTCCACTATCAGGTCAATTAGATATTTACAGGCAACCCTCCATAAAAAATCATTTTTGAGGTCGATTACCTACAACAACATATAAACGTGACCTGATAGTCTACAATGTAAATACACAGACAGTGCACAAAACTTAAATAAACTCAAATATTTCAATCAAATTGATTCTCACTTCTTCTCTTTGGCCCTTCACTACAAAAAAACCTCCGTATCGAACCGAGCTCTGATAAAAACACTTTCTTTCCACCACCACCAATCTCCGTCATATAATTCCTCATTAACACCAACCCTCCGCCATCAGCGCGTGTAATGAACGCGCCACGCGCCGCAGCCACGTCATCCAACACCGCCGACCGTACACCACCATAAACAACTCCCTAAATCAAAAAAATCCAAAATTTAGCAAAAAAAATTCAAAATTTAACCAAAACAAAAAAAAAAACAAAAAGCAAATTCATTAACAAAATGTTAAACAAAATAATGCACGCGCTTACCTTACGGGAGGATTTATAAACAGAACGACTGATACGTGAAAGCATCATTTTTATAACAACATGAAAAATTTAATAACTGATAAAATTACAAAAAAAAATTAATATAATGGAAAATTTAACAGATTAATAGGATCTTTTTACTAATTTTTATAATTTTTTTGGTTATAGGAATAGGGAGCTATAATTAAGTATCGAAGAAATTGCAGAATCAGAGAAGTTTACGTGAAAGAGGAAAAGAAAAAGAACGGGGAATAGACCGCCTTTTGTTACTTTGTGAAGTTACTTATTTGACCCTGCTAAGAGGGGGTTTGGTTGGGAGGTGAGTTAGGGTATTTTGATCATTGGAGGTTTTTTGGCTAATGTGGTTGAAGGATTGGCCACAATTTTGTAATGAGATCCATGAAAGGAAAATTACCCCCCACATAACCATTGAAAAAGAATAATTACTGTTTTTGTTCATTTTTTGTTGTTTCTTTCTTTCCATAACTATAAATATATTTTAAATATTTCGAATATATATTTAATATTATGTACTTCGGATATATATATTTAATATATATTCAATATATATTTAATATATATTTCGGATATATATTTAATATATTTTAAATATTTTGGATATATATTTATGTATTAAGTTTTTGGATAGAAAAAATTATGGACAGCTAAAAGTAAATATTTGTTGATGGGCGGATATTTATGTAAACTTCCCATCCATGGAAAATTGGATTCATTTTGGGAGATTTATAGAAATAGGACACTTCTAGCGTTCCACCATATATTTAGTCATCATAAGAAAAAGTCTAATATATTTGGCCCGTGAAAGAAAGTTCCTGACGATTGCTAGATCTTTATATTAACAAGCACCTAGAAATCGGAATGGGATCCCCTCTGGCGGAGCAAATTTTCCTCATAGAGGCTTTTTTGTAAGACTTTTTTCATATGGTAAAAACTGTGATAGAAGCGTCAGACTGTCTATTTATGCAAAAACTTTTTGGATTATAAGTTGATGGATCTTTTTTTTTTTTTAGAGTTGAGCACTTTGGTACCCGATATTGAATTTTTAAGTATTCTTAAAGATATTTCCACTACTACAACTTTTAAGCACGATGCTCATTTCTGCCACCGCTGTCGACGGTGACACAACCAACAACAATTCCTTCACTGACACGGAGGTGGACAGTCGAGATCTGGTTGTTTTTTAGCCGCCACCCATACCTCCGGCGAGATTCCTCGCCGCAACCCTCAACAGCTCACATAATAGACGATTAAAGTAGAACATGTCGTTGTTTCTACTTTAGTAATCAGAAGCAGTATTGGAGCGTCAAGTTACACCAGTGCTTGTTGGCGACGGAGGATGATGGTTACCACCATCCATTTCTCCTCAGAGCTAGTAACAATTTCTTCAAACAATAGCACATGTGAAAGTCAACGAGTACCCCAGCTTAATTGAACCTTCCTCTGCAGCCTCATCCAAACCCTTCGACATTTTTGGTTTTGAATCTGAATAACAAATTAGCAGCATCGGAGGATGGTAGAGGCGGTGGATGAGTGTTTGTTTAATTTAAATAGAGGTTCATTTGGTTGTAAAATGGACTAAAAATGACGACGATTTGACTTTAAGTATTTATAAAATATACATAATAATTGACTCACATTTTGAATAAATGATGCTAGATTGGCCTTATGTTATCTTTTCCTTTTGATTTTTGTATATGAGTGATGTGATGACGATTTAGTATCATATATTTATAAAATAGATAGAGTATTTGGACTCACTTATAAATAAATGTGTCTGAATTGTCTTTATATTATTGTAGATGAATGAAGTAAGGATAATTTTGACTCATTTTCTTGTGAAATGTACATACTAGTTGGCTAACACTATGAATAAATGATGTCAGATTGGCCTTATGTTATGTTTTTCTTTGAATTTTTATATATAAGCAAAGTGATGACAATTTGAGACTTATTTGTTTGCATAATATTCATAGTATTTGGATCACATTATGAAAAATGATGTCAGATTGATCTTATGTTATGTGTTTGCTTTGATTTTTGTATTTGAGTGAAACGATGATGATTTAGCCTCATTTATTCACAAAATGGACATGATTTTTGGTTCACTACATGAATAAAAAATGACAGGTTGACATTGTTTTCTGCTTTGTAGGGAGCCAGAATTTTTGTAATTACGGCTTCAAAAAAGTACTATGACATTTTTGTGATTACAGCTTCAAAAAGGTATGGTGGCATTTTGTAATTACAAAAAGTATTCTATTAGTAAGCGCATTTATATACTCTCAGCTCCATTAAATGTAAAAGTGCTCAATTTTTAAGACCAGTTTTAAACCACTCGATCTCTCAAGATTGTGGTCTCTTTTGCCTATTTGTGTAATTCAAATTGTTTGTGTTTCACTTAAATTTTAGTCGAGCGGCTCCGACGGTGGCTAATAATTAAATTTTAGTGCTAGTGGAACAAATGGTTCTTTTTTTTTATGGCAATCCACCAATGTTTGCCAAGGAATCTTTGAACTGAAATCTTGGCGATCCGCTTGGAAGTGCCTCAAAGTTCTTAGGACAAGGTTAAATTTAAATACTTTTAATGGGGTCAAAGTTAAACAATGATGCTAAAGTATACCATTTGGATTTTTGATATATAAATTTAAGGAAAATTTACCCCAGTTGACGCTCTAAACTGCTTAATTACGTAACATAACGATACTTTTAGTAATTTATGTAACGTAACGATACTTTTAAATTAATTACAAAACATGCCTTAAGAATAAAAAAGGGTATTGCAGTCTATCTTTTAGCGGTTATTTTCCATTTCTTTCTCACAGTTTCTCTCACACCTATTCACGCTACAAAATTCTCTCTCACAAACCTCTGCTCATTTATTTCTTCACGCTACAGTTAAACCATCACCGCTAAATTAGGATTTCATCAACGCTAATTTCGCCGGAATTTTAACAAATTCTTGCTGAAGTTTGTTAAACCATGTCACAAAACAGCGATAATTCACCGTCTGCTCCCGAAATTCGTTTAAAATCGCGGCATGAACGGAATTCTCCAACTATAAAGATGCATTCACCGGTAAAACGCCGGCAATCATTAGGAGTTAATAGCCCTAGAGGTTCACCTGTGCAAAGCCGTCGGCCATTAGCAGTTAAGAGTGCCAAAGGTTCGCTGGTTAAACCTGGTAAACGGAAGTCGAGAGAGGATGATAAAGGTAAAAGTATTGTCGACGATGATTTTGTCAATGATATCGATGCTGATGTTCGGATGAAAAGGAGCAAATATGATCGGTGTGGAGTCCTCGAACAAAATCAGTCTTACTCACAGGGAAATGTATGTATTTTGTTGTATTTCCCCTTTTATTTTTTTGCATGTATTGTATTTTTGTGTATTTCCCCTTTTTAGATGTATAATTTTTTGAACCTGACCTGTATGTGCATTTTTTGTATTAATATATATTTATTTGTATTTTTAGTGTATGTTTTGTATTTTTACTGTATCTTCTGTATTTTTGCTGTTCATAGCTATGTTTTGTATGTGTCTAGTGTATATTCGCATACCCCCAGTATGTATGTTGATTGTATAAATATGTATTTTTACTAGACTTTTTTGTGTATGTTGAGATATTTAACATGTTGTAGAAATATGTATGATCTTATATGTTTATGTATATACAAACTTATATTCCCTTTGATCGACATAGATTTATTCCCTGTAGCAACAGTTAATGCACTTTGCATAGACATTTATATGCAGTTATATATTTCGTCGTGTGTAGGAATGTGTATTCCCCCTTTTTAGATGTATAATTTTTTGAACCTGACTTGTATGTGCATTTTTTATATTAATATGTATTTATTTGTATTTTTAGTGTATGTTCTGTATTTTTACTATATCTTCTGTATTTTTGTTGTTCATAGCTATGTTTTGTATGTGTCTAGTGTATATTCGCGTACCCCCAGTATGTATGTTGATTGTATAAATATGCATTTTTACTAGGCTTTTTTGTGTGTGTGGAGATATTTAACATATTGTAGAAATATGTGTGATCTTATATGTTTATGTATATACAAACTTATATTCCCTTTGATCGACATCGATTTATTCCCTATAGCAACAGTTAATGCACTTTGCATAGACATTTATGTGCAGGAATATGTATGTTTTACTTCGTTACTTGTATTTTTATTTTTGTATTGAGAGGTACCCCCCCCCCCCTTTTTACCTTTAGTTTTTATATATCTATGTATATATTTGTATATGTATTTTGTTGCACTGTTGAATAATGTAAAATTTTATTGCTTTCTTTTTCCATATCCAGGGCTGTAAATTTTATGTCCCTGCGAATATAGTTACTGCGACTGATCACTGGACTGCGATAACCTGTTATGACATTGTTAGAGCCTTAGAAGCGCATTTGTCATTCGTTCAGTTAGCTTTGTTTAGGCAGACCTGCTTTGGGTACTTTTTGGATCTTCCAGAAGTATTTGGTCAATACCAATTAATTCACCATTTGATGCTATGCGAGATTGTATCAGATAATCCCAATGAGTTTACAATTATGATTGATGGTACGCGTTTGCGCTTCGGTCTACAAGAATATGCAGTTATAACGGGGCTAAATTGCTTTGGCGATGATATTATTGTTGCCGATCCTACTCCAAATAGGATTATTTCAAGCTACTTTCCCAATCAGGAAAAGGTGCGCAGAAGTGCGTTAATCAAATGTTTCTTGATAAGAGGTGGATTTGCGATGAAAATGCTGTGAAGATTGTTGTTCTATACTTTCTGCATGTCTTTGTGTTATCAACTGATAGTGGTCACATTATACCCAGGGAGCACTTTGATTTGGTTGAGTCGGGGGCATATATTAGTTATCCGTGGGGCAAATATTCATTTACATTATTGCTTGAAATGATTAGCCAAAAGTTATATCCACCTCTGAAATTCTATAGGATTGGTGGGTTGCCGGTTGCACTCCAAGTCTGGTTTTATGAATGTTGTTCTGAAGTTGACCGGAAAGTTACCTTTCGTGTTGGTAACTTTACTCCTAGGATTTTGAATTAGAAAGTTACTGTGAATCAACCGAGGTTTGCCAACTTGTCCAAAGAAATGTTTAGTCGGACAAGACCTGAGGTAACATATAATTACACGCAATTGTATATGTAATTTATCCTTTTTCTTTGTATGTATTTGTATTAATTTATATGCAAGTTCTCAGTTTACTTTTTGTTTGTTTTTTCTTGTTTTTCTTTTTTGTATTTTTATAGTTGGTGTTCAGGAATATTGTTCCAACCCCTGCTGAGATACGCAAGTTCAACTTGCCTTTTGAAACTGAGGTGCCTCCTAGTGCCAGTAGTGCCTCTCACATTCCTGTTCGTGAGTTTGTGAGCATTCCTCCTAAAAAAGTTCAGAATAGGAAAGAACCTTCTTGTGCGTCGCAACCTGTGAATGAAGTTGATGTTGTGGCTGAGTTGAAGCAATTGACCTCTGATTTTAATGATTTCAAGGATGATGTATGTGTTGTTTTCATTTTTTCAAGCATGTATATGTCTGCTTTTTTTTTTTTCCACCTATCATTAGATTGATATTTCTATATTTTTTCTTTTTTGGTTTATTTTTGACCATCATACGCACCACAAGGACAGTGCTGCGAATTTGTGTGTATGTATTTTTTTGTGTTCTTTTTTCTTTTTAACATATTCAAATGTATTTTTGCATATATCAATTTCCTGATGTTGTTTTTGTATTTTTTTCAGCTGAGTGTTGGAAGTTCTCATATTCAAGTTTCATCTGCTGGTCGTGGTGCTGCTTTTTTGTATGGAAGTGCTGCTAAAGTTTGCAGTCCAGTACACTATGATGAGACTCCACTTAGTCGTCGTGTATGTGTGTTGTCCATGCTCACACAATTGTCTTGTTGTATTTTTTTTTAATTTTTTTTCCTGTTGTATGTCTGTTTTCCTGATGCCTTTTTTTCACCAAGGTGTTGGAAGTCCTATTATTATTCAATTTCCATCTGCTCGACCTGGTAGTAAACTTAGAAATCTATTGCATTATGATGAGACTCCACCTAGTCGTACTGTATGTGTCATTTCTATGAACACAATTATCTTTATTGTAATTTTTTAATAAAATACTGACATATTTATGTTTGTTGCTATAGGTTGATGAGCCTGGAGTAGGCGGTGACATTTAGCAGTCCGGTAGTCGAGAGATTGTGTCATTTAGTGTGTCCAGAGTTAGTGATCCAAGAGCTGCTGCTTTCTTACGGTTTGATGGACCAAGTTTTTCGATTGGGGATTTTAGTCAAGAATCTGAAGAGGGTGGTAATGCACAATGTGGAACTGAAGCCCAGCCTAATAGGGTATGTACATACATGTTGGCTTTATTATTTTCAGTTTCTGTATTTCTACAATACACTGGGATGCAACCCTTCCTCGACCTTAAATCATGTTGGACTTTTTAACTTTTTATATCTTAGCAACAGTGAACTTAAATTCAATAGTAGTATACAATTGGCTGGATAATTCTACTAGATTGACTTATGTAACATTTTAGAAAAATCAATTCTAAGATCTATTTTTTTGTGTATTTTTTTGTATATTTGTGTATTTTGTAGCAGATATGTTAACTATTGTATTATCTATTTAGTATATTTGTGTATTTTGTAGTATCTATGCTAACTATTGTATGATGTATTTAGTATGAGTAGTTTTTTCTATTTGTGTAGGCAAATGTTGCTGAGTCGAGCAAGATGGCAGCTGATAATGATCCCAATTTCCCTGACTTTGATCTGTCTGCCTATGTTGAGATTGATGCTGCTATTGCAAGAGCAGTGTCTGCGTGTAAGCCAGTGGTGGTCGCTCCACTTAATAGGGTACCACAAGAAAATGTTGATTCTGAACATACATGTTCTGGTGGTGTGTCATCTGGTGACAAATCAGAGGATGAATCGAGTCAGCCTGATTCAAATCTTGTTGATTGGCATAAGTCCCAGATAGTTTTAGTTGAGAGTGATGCAGATGATTATGTTACGGCTTCTCAGTTGATTGCATGCATTAGGCGTCCAGGGAGGTATGCTAGGCCTCCTTTGGCCAATTCACCATGACCAAGTCAAACGAAGCATCCATTTATTAGTGATGTGGATGTTGACATTGACCAAGATCTGGAAAATGCATTTGTTGCATGGTTTGAGGATGGGATTGAGCCAAGAAGTCGAAGGTTTTTCCTTATTACTTATTTGAACTTACTCTTTTTACCTTATTGGTCTTTCGTGTCATGATGTCTTTTTTTAAAAAAAAAAATTATCAGGAAGTTGCTCTATTCGAGAGAAGCTAATCGAATTGCAAAGCCTTTTCAGTTAGGAGTTGTTAAAATTGAAAGGAAGGAATGGTTTCGCACCTTGCTGCATAGTGGAGGCATGCTTAATGACCAGGTATGTGTTTTACTGTATAATGTTGTATAATGATGTATTGCACTATATATTATTGCTTGCTAGTTACGTATCTCACTTTTCTTGATTTTGATGTTTACATTTTTCAGCATATTGATGTTGTTTTCTATTATTTGCGGAAGAAGGGAAAGTATGGTCCTGATGTTCCACTTAAGTTCACCACTACGGATTGTTTTTTCAAGAATTTGGTTGAAGATGTTTTCAAGGCGTACAAAGCTAGTAACAACGATCCCACAGTTGTGTCTAATGATGATCCTATTGCTCAGTATATTATGGATTTTAGGTTGCTTGCAAACTCCCCATGGGTACATGTTGATTATGTTTTAGTGCCACTGCACATCAAAGATAAATTTCACTGGGTGTTGGCTATAGTGGCATTCAAAGAGAGATCTATTTGGTTGTTTGATTCTCTCGGTGCAAGGCCTAGTCCTGTTGTCCATGGTCTAGTTCATAAACTCTCTGTTGTGTTGCCTCTTTATCTTTCAGTCACTAGCTTTTATGGTGCGAGGCTTGACATTGATTGGAAGACAAACCCGGCATTCAAAGACAAATCTATGACAGTTCTCTGTTGTTACAATTTCAGATATACCAAAACAACTTGTTGGATCAATGTATGTATCCTTCAACAACCTGTTAGTTTTTTCCTTTTTTTTTTGTTGTACTTTTTTGGTTTTGATCTGTTTTGTTGTTTATGTTTCAGCGCCTGTGGTGTCTATATCGCAGCGTAGGTTGAGTATTTCATAACTGCAAATGATCGACCACCACTCGATTTTGATGTTGATATCTACCGTAGTAGGTTGGGGACGCTACTCTGGCACTATGGTAAAACAAAGCAAGATGAGCAGGCCATTAGTGCAGATGAGGTGACAGGAAATCAGTTCAATAAGAAGGGTAGTCCAAAGCGATGCGAAGCATATCATTAAATACTTTATGTAGTTTGTTGGTTTTGTACTATTTTTACGCTTAAGTACTTGTTAATCTAATGTACTCTACGTATTCAGTGGGTAGATCTAGTTTGTATTTCAGTTTGTATGTATGCAGTGTCTATTGTAACTGCATGTCCTTTTGGATCAAGATTTCTTAACCAGTTATTGTAGAAAAGTTGAAATTCTATCTTTTTTCCTTAAAACTTTTTTTTTAAGTTCACTGCATAATGTTATGTAATACAGGAGCTTCAATTTCTTGATGCACATTTGAGTAGGTAACATTATTCATGTATTAGCAGATGAATAGTTCTAGAAATGTCTTTAAAATTTCTAAATACAAAATAATATAGATTCATACAGAAAGTTGAATTTCATTTGAAAATATATGTACTTGTACCCCAACGTCCAAAATAGTCACCTTCACCTTCTACTCTATCGCTCAGTTGTCACCACTACCAAGTAATTTTATTTTTCAATTTTATTACTTTGTTAGTGGCCGTATCGTATTGTTACTCTGTATCGTATCATTAAATCATTGTTATATAATACGAAAAGATTCATTTTATTTAACGACTAATTTGGTGTGATATTTGTAACAATTTTTTCTCTCTTCTTCGTCTTCTTGATAATCTCGTACTACCATTTATCCTACCTTTTTTTTAGTAACTCTACCCTGATAACCTACTATTTTCTTGACAGTATTGTAAATTCATTCTTCATATTTGTTAGTGCATCTTATCAAACGACAAGGAACAATTAATCTATCCAAATGGTTGAACTCACAAAAACAATACATTATGTAAGCTGTCATACACCATAATACAAAATAATACAGTTTCATACACCAAGCTGTAATGAATATGTATGTCTGTGCAGAACAGATACAAAATAATACAGTTTCATACACCAAGTGTTTACTATAACATAAGTAGCCAAAATAAAAAAATTCAACCAACTTGACAAACAAATCTTATTATTCAATATGTGTTTATAACAATGTATTATTCAACTAAATGTATGACATTTTTCTTTTTTTAACACTTGGAATGTAATAATTCTGATGGTTTATTTTTCTAAATGAGATGAAATAGTTTCTACATGTTCTGTTCAGTTTCTCTTGGGCAGGTTTGTACAAGTTGCTTTGTTGTGACCTTCACATCCACACAGTCCACATGTTATCTTTGATCTTTTTGGATGCAGTTCCCACGCTTGCTTGTATCTTGTCTTATTTGGTCTGCCCGGAGTCCTTTTCCATATTGGGGGGGGGGGGGGGGAGGGTGCACAACTTCATTAGTAATGTATGTAGGGATGTCCCAATTACTTTCATCTGGAATAGGATTAACAGGCACTTCATATGTCTTCAACAGGAATTCCTTTGTGTAGTATGGAGAGGCATAGATCTCTTCTTCCATAGACTTAGACTTCATTACTGCTACTGCATGTGCACATGACAGCTCGTCGATTTGGAACCTTCTACAACAACTTGTTCGATCTCTCAATGACACGAGGAATTTTGTTTCCTTATGCCAAACTGAATATGAATCCCCCGATGAAGGCATTACCTGTAGTACATGAACTTTTTGAGTAATACAAAAGTATACAGTCTAGGTACATAGCACTACAGTATATACTTTACATACACACTACTACACTACAATACAAAAGTATACAGAATACTGTATATGTACATAAATACAAACAACTATAAGACTGAGTAAGAAACTTAAATGAGTTATTAGCCATATTTGTTTTTTTAGCTACTGAAGCAACAATAATGCAGCATTATTCAAATATATACACGAAGCATCCATAATGCATAAATTTTGTAAATCTGAACAGTAAGATGTAATATATTGTAGTATTTCCGTCATCTGCAGTGCCAAGGTTCGATGTCTGTCCAAAATATCATTAAATTTTTGACCCAGCTTTGTGAATGTATTTTCTGCACCTTCCCTGTTGCGATTGTTCCACATTTCAACTTTTGCTCGCATGGACTCCATAAATGATGACACAGGCATATCTTGTGCACCCTTCGTAGCCGCATTTAATGACTCCGCAATATTTGAAGTCATTATCCAGCCACGACGGACAGTTGAATGAGCCTTAGCCCACTTTTGATAGCCAACATTATACAAGTATGTTTTGATCCGCTTGTCCATCTTTGCAGCGTCTTCCATTTTTTTTTATCAAACTCCTTCACTGTGTATGCTTTAGCCATTATAAAGAAAGCTTCATACAGTTTTTCTTCAGCTCTTTTGAATTTTGATTTCACATTGTTCCACAGATGCCAAATGCATGCATAGTATTGAACCATGGGATATACAATAGAGGCTGCTTTCAAGATGCTTTCTTTACGGTCTGAAACAATGCACATATCATCTCTTTGGCCATATGCTCTTCTAAAATTACCAAAAAACCAATGCCATGCATCATCATTCTCAGAATCAACTATAGTATATGCTAGAGGGAGGATTCTGCCTGTGTGATTGGACATATAAATTAGAAAGTATAATCAACAGTTAATTATACACATTTATACAGATATATACAACATAATACAAATGCCTAGACTGTTTAAACTTACCCGCTCCATCCATTGTACTTGCAGCTAGGAATGTTCCCTTATGTGCAGCTATAATAAAGCTACCATCAACAACAACAATTGGTCTGTAATACTCCCATCCTTTTATTGATGCATTAAGTGCCACAAAGGCATATAAGAAGCAGTCGCCCTCAGTTTTAATAAAGTCCACAATTGACCCGGGTTGGTTTTCTCCAAAATGTATAACTACCCTGGTAACTTGTTGTACGAATCTATTGGATCACCTCTCATTGTTTCCAGCATTTTTTCCTTCGATCGCCATGCCTTCATATAAGGAAGCTCCATTCCATATTGCTTGTGAATGTCTTCAATTATCTCTTTTGGTTTGTAAGTTGACTTGGGATCTTTATATTTATACTGGATAACACTCCCTATAATTGCTGCAGTTGCTTGCTTTGTGGTTGAAAATTCTGTTCTTCAGTGGGCATGAGTGCTCATTGACAAATTTCCTAATTTTGAACAATCCAGATGCGTTCAAGCTTGAAAACTTAAACTGCCATGCGCAATTCTCCCCACTGCATATCAGGCAATAGCTACACATACATAGATGTCACATGGCAGTAGTTTACATACAGAATTATACATATAGAGAAAAAAATATACATATTTTTGACAACATACAATATTATACATTGCAAACTCATAATATACATATTTTTCACAAGGTGTTCAGTGGCAAAAAATAGACATATACAGAACTTTGCCTACTAAGTATAGAGACGCAAGTATATGCATATATTTGAAGTCATACACAATTAACATAGACATATAGAAACACACAACTTTATACAGAAGGTAGGCAACAATTTTTGAAGTTCCGTACCATTTTGAGCTTGATCATTTCACCTTAAAGTGGAACTTTTCCCTTAATGCATAGTACTTCATTCTTTTGACAATTGTATCCTTATCTTGGAAAACCTACCCTTCGATAATTTCTTCTTGCATAGGGTCTGCAATTATAAGCGCAGTACTATCTTCAAAGTCTCCAAAGTCTGGAATAGCTATCAATTCCTCGGTATGTTCCTCAGCTATTGGCTGTATGTTATTACTCTCTATATATTCTGGTGAATTAACTATCCAATTGTCATTATAATCAGCTTCATCAAATGAGTTTTCACTCACTGTAATACACAATGGATATCTTCCTAATTCCTTATTATCTTTTTTTATCTCAACAAACACTTTGACCCCATGTTATTGTGTATTTCAATTGGAGGTCTAGTTGCATCCACTGTATACCTTATTTCCATTCAGTTCACAGTGGTATCCACACGGATTTGATTTGCAGTTATAGAGATTAACTTCTCAAAAGTACAGTCGGATGTTATTACTACTGCATCAACACTATAATCAACATAGTTTCCGGTTGCATCCCATCGCCCTTTGTGTTGGACAAGTACCGTTACTGATGCCATTTTAGACCTGTCAATAATACCATACAGTGATGAAGCGAATTATACAGTGATGAAGCAATTAGTAAATGCTTCTCGAGTATAAATTTGTAAAAAATCAGAAAATTTATGATACAACTACGTAATTACTACAGAACTTTGGATACAAATTCAGAAAATCAACAATTGCAATTTGTTACAGACCTGCTAATAGAAAATTAGAACATCAATATAATTTCAATAACAGAAGCACCCAAAAACAGATGAAATGTATGCGTAAAACTGCATGTTAAACCACAGCTTGTATAAAAATGTATGTAGACACATACTTGTATAAAAATACATGTCGACACAATGTATCGATGAAGTGATTACGTAATTGCTACTGAACTGCTAATATAAAAGTGACTACACAATTTGCTACAACTGTTTTAGCACAATTACAACATCGATACAATTTCAACTACGGAAGCACCCAAAAACAGAAGAAATGTATGCATAAAACTGTATGTTAAACCACAGCTTGTATAAAAATGTATGTCGACACATACTTGTATAAAAATACATGTCGACACAATGTATCAATGAAGTGATTACGTAATTGCTACTGAACTACTAATATAAAAGCAACTACAAAATTTGTAACAGAACTGTTTTAACACAATTACAACATCGATACAATTTCAACAACTGAAACACATTAATACCTGAAGATACTACGAATTTGTTACAGTACTGGTAATACAAAATCTCTAATGTGTTTACCGAACTTTGAGTATTCAATATCAAAACTCCGAATACAAAATCAGAATCGCAAAATCAAAATCAGAATAAAAAATTCAAAACTTCGAATAAAGTCAGGACAATTACGAATTGAAAACTTCGATTACTTACAGAAAAAATTGATTAATCGAGGACAAAAATCGTAAATTGAGTTTGATTTTTTCAATTTTATTGAATCAGAGCTGAAAATTATGGAACAATAACGATTCTACTTTGATGTAGAATTGTTTTTGAAGCTAAATTTGACAATGTAAAACTGGAATAAACCCTAGATTTGGAGTATAATTGAAGGAGGTTGAGAGGGAATTGAGTTCTGCAGAAAGGAAAGAGAAGGCGCGTAAGAGAAGAAAGGAAAATTTTCTGAAATTGTAGGTATTTATATGTTGGTATTTTGTATGTATTGTGGAAAAAAACTTTTGGTATTTCTTATAAAGTGTAATAGTATCGGTATTTTACGTAATTTTGGATATAAGATGGTATATTTACGTAATTCTCCCTAAATTTAATTTCATTTAGATGAACTTTTTGGGAAGAATTACACAACTATGACTCCTTAGGCAATGATTTGCCTAACTGACCTCGCTTAAAATGGTTTGCAAGACTGACCTCATTTAACTCTAAGTAAGTACTATCCCCATGGCAGTACATTACCTTTTATCTCTTTCAATATTCTCCAAGATAACTTGAAGTGTTGCCTCGACAGCACTTGCCTCTTTAATCTCTTCACAAGCAGCACTTGTCCTTTATATTTCTCCAAGAGGCAGCACTTGTCAATTTATAACTTGAAGTGCTATCCGAGTAGATATCACTTGTCAATTTATGACTTTAAGTACTACCCCCGATGCCATTTTGCTAAATCATTCTTAAGTGAAGACAAAAATCATAACCAAGAATGAGGAGGTACATGTGATGAAATTTCTTGAGCTTTTTGTCCTTGAATATGGCTAGGCTGCGCCAAGGGTGTTGGCATGTTGCCCCTTGCCTTTGTGACATTTGAAAGCAACATGTACAACATTGTGACAATGTGAGGATTTCCTTAACCTAGGTGTGTATAGGCACTTGGGCATGCTGTGAAAATGTCAATGTACCTTGAGCTAGACAAGACAACGTTGTGAAAGCCTGATAGATAATGCAAGCGAAAATAAGGCATTTCTTTAACATTTAATAATATCTTTACAAGGTTTGACCCACAATTATTTTTGCTAAAACATTTTATAACAACTTTACGAGGACAAAATACACTATTATACATACAATTATCTGCTAGAGAAACTAATTATTTGACCAAGAAAATGAAGGAGAAGTTGGTGGGGATGAATAAGAGGATGATGAAGAATAGGAGCTTGTTGGCTTCATTGATGGGTTTCTAACCAATAATGGCACCATATCTTCAAGTAACCCATGAGAGCCCATTTTTCCAAAGCCCAATTCTTGTTCAAAGTCTCCAACTAAGCTTGTATTGTCACATTTTGGGCTTTCATCAACCTCACTTGCATTTTCAGACTCGTAGTTCTGGGCTTTTGAATTAGTCAATTTGGGCTTCTTATTGGGCTGATCAACAAATTGAGGTGGATCAAGAGTGAGAAATGGATAAGCAAAATGTAGATGAAGGCCTTCATAAGTGATTATGAAAGTGTCTGGGTCATCACTGGACCTCTCCACTTGCTTTTTAGCTGCACACCTTGGATTAGTGCATTTGTAGTAGCTCCTGTTTACAACAAATCAATGACAAGCATTAATAAATTCCATCCAAATAGAATAACACAATTCAAAGGTCTTAATTTAAGTAATTTCAAAATATTTGTAATGGTAAGAACTTATCTACAATATTTTTATGTGTAGTTTGTTTCAAAAAATTTAAAAACTAAAAGAATGTGTTTGACACTTGTACTTTAGATCACTCTGAGACATTTTTCTCTAGGATGGATTGAGTAATAAGTAGTTCATTAAAAGCAGTGTTTTTAAAATATATTTAGATGACATATATTAGTTACAAAAGAGGCTGCTTGTTGAAAAGTCATATAATTTGCTGCCATAAGATTAGGATTAAATAGTTCAAATGGTTGATAACAGCTTTTGCTAATTGTTTTGAGGATTTTCCCTTTAAGAGTAAGGTTGGACCTATAAGATACCATTATTATAATTGTATCTTTTTTCTACTGCCAAATGCAATGACTTGGACAGAGAATTCTATAATGTTGTTTCAGGATAGAACATAGAACAAGAAAATGAAGCAAAAACATATGTGGATACCTCGGATATGGGCTATTCTTAATGGATTTCTGGCCATATTTTCTCCACTTATAACCATCATCAGCAATTGCATTACCAGTCTTTATTCTCAAAGTATATTTTGCGTCATGATCCTCCTGCTTACTCATCATCAAGTTCAAGCCTCTTTCCAACCCTAACCTTCTGCAGGATTTGAACAACATTCATGTTCATTAATTACAAGGTGGGGAAAAGCCAAGACAAAAAGAATAAAATAAGGCTAACTAGCCGCAGAAATATTTAAGTTATATGCACTTATAACCATATTTTACTAGATACCAATTAGTAATGTTTATTGCAAAAATATTTATCCGTATAAGTACCTTATAAGGTTAATATTTTTAACACGTTAGTCTGTGTATGTAACTTAAAATTGTCTGAGAAACATGAAGAGGAAGTTCAAACGTACCTCTCATCATGAGGTTGGATGCCATAACTTGTCATTGACAAACCACTTTCAATATCATCAATGTTTGCTCCTGAGGGAACTGCAGAAATGAAGCTCATTGTTACAAGTGAATTATGGCAGCTAGTTGAAGTTGAATCTTGAGGGGCTAAAAAAATTGGTGATTCATTATCAAGAAGTTCCTTTATTAGTTCCTCTTCATAAGACCATGAGGTCTTGAACTCCTCTTCACTCATTAGCATTTCACTATTATTACACACTATCTAGTGATATAATTATATGCAGTTGGTAACAACTAACAAAGGAGTTTTAAGAAATTGAGGAAAAGGTGAAAGAAAGTGGAGCAGATGAAGGGGAAGTTCTTGATTCTTTGTTTGTGTTTGCCTTTCTGTTATAGCTCTCCTACTAAGTTATAAAGCTATATTATTGGTAGTTGGATGCTTTATGTGTATGAATATAATTTAAAAGGATAAGGTATGCAGAATCTGTTAGTTCTATCTTTTTTCTTTACGCACTTGTTTATTTTCTAAGTGTCAACATTTACGCTATCTGGAATATTTTCAATTCGAATGTATAATTTAATAAAGATATACTAATTCTAAACACAAGATTATATTATTAAAGAGTGCTGAACTTCCTTCAAGTTAATAATATGTCATCATCTCATTCTCTTGAAACTTTTAGTCCAATCCAAATAAGTGACACGTATAACGCAGTTATGTGAATTTGTCCTGAAAGTTTGAATTTCTATATGCAATTTTTAACAACATTAAGAATTTTGTTAGTACGTCATCAATCTTTCTCTCAAATGGTATTTCTTGCAGAAATCCTAATCTAATAATCCTTCTTTGTTTTTTTAACCACTTGATCTGTGTGGTATAAAAAAGATATTTCAAAACTTTAAATTAATAGAAAATTTGGCACTGTAGTTGAAGTCTCACAACTTATTATTGAAGATACTGAATTGTTAAAATTTAATCATGAATTCTCTAATCTTTCTATCTTGTATGTTTGTCCTGCACTCCTGCTATAGCATCCTTTGAATAAAGGTGGACCAAGCTCACCTGAACCATGACTTCTGTTTGGTATATATGTGAACAAGAGTCAACCACTAAAGAAGGATTTGAAACGATGCTCTTGTAATACTTAATTTGAACAAAATATTGGTCTTATATATCCTTTATATCCATTTAAGGAAGGTTCTCTTCAAGGGCAGTTGAATACCAACTACCAAGTACTAATGTTATAAGATTAACTTATATGACAATAATTGAGGTTAGAGTACTTCATAATGGAATTCCAATAATAGCATAACTAGGTTTTAGTGCCCCAGAATCTAATGCAGAGGTTCGATTTTTTTTTAAATCAAAAGCACTATGAATAGGAATGGCTTACACATTTTCATAAATTGTTTCAAATCACTCTTTCTGTCTTAAAATATTTGTCACACTTTTCTCTTTGTCCGGTAGACTACTTGTATTTTCCAAGATCAAATTTAACAGTTCTCTATTACTTTTTCATTACAAAATTAGTCTTATGTTTTTGTGTAACAAGAAGTTGGATGATAACATCTGAAGTTACCCTTGACATGAATAGATGAGACTTTACAATGTGAGCTTGTGGTGAGCGTGTGTATATATGTATCAGATTAAATTCTACGTACTAACAATGTAAAAAATGCTTATACAATGAGATCATTAAAAAGTTAATTACTTGTAACTTTAGTTAGTAATATCGATTGATAATCTAGCGGGTTACATTACACTGATGATTGAGAAAAAGCTCATCACATTTTTAATGTGGATAATTTAAATCCATATTTCATACCAATATTCCCCACGAATGGTGATCCCTTTTTTATTTATTTTCTCTTTGTTATCCCATTTAATGGTAAACAGGGCAACTTTGCTCCCAATATATTGCATTCTACCCTAATTGGGCATTAAAATAAGATAATGAAGAAGAAAAAGAGGATTAAGAACTAGATATATCGAAAAGGATAAAGAACAAGTTCTAACAAAGTTACACATGGAAAGGGAAACAGCTTGAAATAAGATAAAATGATTACTCAAGATAATCTACAAAGCAGCCAATAGAACAAACACTATATAGATAATTTTTTTGTTTATTTTCTTTCCATGAGTTGGGGTCTTTTAGAAACAGCATAAAACAGGTTTGATAGTTTTTACTATTTTATGAACAAAAATGTTAACACAAATGGGCATTTGCATACGCGTACGTTTACAATTCCATTCATTTAACCTTTTGTAGTCCAACACAATGTGAAGTGGAGGGGTCAAAATTCATTCTTCTTTTAATCTTTGATTAGAATATAATCCATATCTTGGCTACAAAAACTGTTGAGAATCAACCAATCCTAGATGAGCACTTGGCTATATCTTTGTTCCTTCCTTCACCCACTTACAAGTGTTCCTATTGCTCTCTCCCTTCCTCCCTATTTTTTCCCTCAAGATATGTATACATATTTATTCCTCATGGAATCACATGATAATATTGATATAAATGGGTGTGGTAGAATGAATGAGATTCTCCCATTCTTAATCAAAAATTGCAGAAACCTCTTTAAGTAAAACTTTCTTATTTAATTTAATAAGCCCTAAATAATGTATTCTGGATTAGTCAGTCGGTAATTTCGGATACCATTTGAATTATACTAGAAAGAAAAAAGGAAAAAAAAAAGATCTATCGGAAAATACCTCCTCTACACTACTCCTCTTTCAAGCGACCAATGAGAAAAAAAGTAGAATTTGTTATTTTTAAAACCCAAGGTGAAGGAGTCACAAAAATAAATGAATATAATTTTCTATCTTATAATTTACCTAATCCATTGTCAATAGCGTACTGAAAGAATTGTGTAGATAAGATTCTAGAGATTCATAGATGAGTGTTCTCCCATCCTAACCATACACACGAGGGTCAAGAGATGTGGCTTGATGTAAATCATAGAGATCTCTATACTTTAATCAAGCTTAACATTTTAATTTTTGTATCTAGTCTTTAGCTTAACGATTAAAAGAAATCTACTAAGGCATTCTTTTATAAGATTAACACGGTGATTAGGTTAATTTTCAGTAAATAATAATATGATAATAGCAAGTACGTGACTAACTTCATTGACAAGGTTTCAACCATCAAATCAATTAATCAAAAAAAATTGTGTGTCTGGTCAACCCCATATGAATCCAAAAGTGGTGGTTTGCTTCAAAGTCAGGTTAACTTTGTTCCTATATAGAGTTGACCTTTTATTTTGTTAGTCCCCAAATGATAATACTTTGGAGGTCCTGTGAGGGGTGGTTATTATTTGGAAAGTGACTTGAATTGTGTTTTTTAAGGACGGACAAAATATGGGTTGACATGGTGGAGCTGTTAAAACAATATGCCAAAATTTTAGTGTCATCTTTCTTTAGCAAAATTCCAAGTAGCCCGTGACCAATCTTGTTGGAGTTTTTTTAAACAAAAGTCAACCTTTTTTGGCCATTGGTTTATTTCAATTGGTGTCACTATGATTGAACCAATCAAGTTCGAAGGGTCGGTGTTTTGCCTTTGTGTTGTTTAGTGTACTCGCCCTTCATGAATTGACTATGCAACAAACCTACAATTTTCACCCCAACATATTAGGCCTACCACACCCAAAATTTGCATGTTTGGGCGTGAAATAGTCATAGATGTGGCGTTGTTGTTACAATTTAGACCCTATAATGAAACTTTTACAATTTAAGACCCCGTCAAAAAAAAAATGTTGGTGACTGCCAGAGGTTTATGCGAAAAGTCTCCTTTTGACAGTCGCCGAGTCTTTCTGTTAGACAGATCCAGCGATTGACAGAAAATTTCTTATGGGGGCTAAATATATAAGAGTTTTCTTAACGAGAATATATTTGTGACGGGACGCCAGAAGTGTTCTATTTATGTAAATCATCCCAAAATTTCCAACCATTTTATCTTGTTGAAGTAAGGTTTTGATGAATGAAAAAAGACCTGGTGCTGAGTAGACAATGAAAAGGTTCACAGTAGAAGGTAACGACGAAGCAATTCAAGTTGTTGTTCGAGTTCAAGACGAAGAAGGAAATAGGAGCAACTGAAGTCGGTGTCTTAATCCTGGTTGAAGAAGGAAGAACTTAGAAGCGGTGATAATTAAAGAAGTGTTTCCTTATCAGAAAAGGATTGAAGACATAGGCAAAACAACTTAGGTTTCATATAAGGAAAAGTTGTCAAACCTTATTATAAACGGATTCTAGATTATAAAAGGAGTTCCAAGCCAAGTCGTAGAAGGATTTCAAGAACTCTATAAATACAAGTTGTTTTGGCCAGAATATTTCACGCACTCAAGAATTCTCAATAGAGCAAATCGAGAGCAATTATTCGTGAGAGCTATTGTGTGCAAGAGTGGAAGCAACGCAGCAGAACCTGACGAAGATGGAGTTTCATAAGCTTAGTCTGCTGTGTCTAGTTTCTGTTATAGGCTATCGAGTTGTAATCATATTAGCTTGTTTAGAATCAAAGAGAAAAAATTACTTTTGATGAGGTAGTTTCAACCTTACAAGCTATAGTGAAGCTTGGAAGGTTCTAGGTACTAAGAGTGTTATTTCCTTGATTGCATTGCGTTGTAATCTAAAACTTGCTCGGTTTTCCTTTGGTGGAAAGTTATAAATCCAAAGAATGTTGGGTCATAGTTTTTGATCCCTTGAGCAAGGATTTTTCCACGTAAAAATCTATGTGTTCTTTACATTCCGTATTTAGTTTAAGTTTCAGAGATAGGTGAAACTTGCAAGGAACCTGGTTCTTTATGATCGTTAGGTGATCAAGTTAAGAGCAAGTTTTTAGAATTCGAAAATCGATTAAGGACACTATTCACCCTCAGAGTGTCTTACAAGGGTGCGATAGGTGGAACAAGTGGTATCAGAGTGGGTTCTCTCATATAAAGATTAACATCTTGAGAAGGATCTGAATCATGAGTGCACCACCGATCATAACCGAAGGACATCACATCAACAGACCTCCTCAGTTCAACAGTCAACACTACAAGTATTTGAAATTTAGGATGGAAACCTTATTGCAGGCAATGAACTATCAACTATGGAAAATTACGACCAGTGGTCCTATGGTTCCCACAAAATTGATGAGTCTGGGAACAAGGTCCAAAAGCCTATAGAAGAATTGTATCAAGTTGATTTTAAGTTACTTCAGATGAATGCTGAAGCCATGAAAATACTTCACTATGGTTTAAGATTTAATGTGTATAAGTGAATTCCAAGATGCTCAATTGTAAAGGAACTATGGGACACTTTGGACACTATCTACAGTGGAGAACCAAAAAAAATAATGAAGTTTTTCTTGCGGAGTGGGGAGTATCTGAAAGCGACACTGACTTAGAAGAAGAAGAATCTGATGATGACTCTCCATTTGTACTGATCGCTTTTGATGACGAAGCTCCCACCGGTGACCTGCATGAGGTAAGTCTCGATGACTTAAAAACAAAACTTCCTGCTTGTTCCTTAAGAGAGCTAAATATGCTTGCACTAACTTTAATCGAAGGTATTGAAAGTTTATGGGCTGAGAAGGAACAATTGTGAGAAAGACCAACTGCATCTAGTGATTTTATTTTAAAATTAAAAATAAAAAGTTGGATGAAGCTAAAATTGAATTGGAAATAGAATCTGCATCTAGTGATGCTCAAGTTTTTCAATTAAAAGAGAAAGTCTTAGCCTTTGAACTTGAAAACCAGAAATTAAAGGAACATGTGCTTGATGAGCAAAAGAAAGTTTCTAAACTCGAACTTGAGAATCTTAAATTGAAAGAAGTCTCCGGTAAGCAAGTAGTTAGTGAGGCTCAAATCAACCTTGAAACTGAGCTTAAAAAGAAAAATAAAGTTCCGCATCAAGAAACTGAGAAGAACTGAGTTCTTTAAGAAATGGTTGATAAGGCTAACTATGAACTTACCAGGCTCACTAAATAGAACAAATCTTCAGAAGCTTTGAACTGGCTGCATGAAAATCATAACAGAGGTAAAAATGGCCTAGGGCATAGGAAACCTTTACCTACCTAGAATCCTAATAGTAACGTGTAGGACTTCCTTGCAATAAACTTTGCTTTCTTTGTGGAAAAACTGGTCATTATAGAAAAGAATGTAGTATTGCAAAAGGGCAATTAGAAAGAACAGAAAGTCAGTTTTACCTTACTGGGCTAGAAATGATTTAATTCATTCATTCTATCACAAAAAGGAACCCAAGCTAGTTTGGGTTCCTGTTACTAACATCTGATTCTGTTTTGCAGGCTGGAGTGAGAAGGAACAACCCAAGCTGAATTCTTGATAGTGGGTGTTCCAGGCACATGACAGGAGATAGAAGAAACTTTCTCTCACTTGCAGCATTTCAAGGGGATAATGTGGATTTTAGAAGAGACAAAAATGGTGAAATTGTTGGTATTAGAAAGGTTTGGAGGTCCCTCAATCATGCTATTGAAAATGTACTCTGTGTGGATGGATTGTGGCATAACCTGCTGAGTATCTCCCAACTATGTGATAGAGGAAACTAAGTTAGTTTCACATCTGTAGGATGCACTGTGAGGAACCTGCAGACTGGTGAAGTAGTACTAGAAGGGAAACAAGCTACCAATGTATACAAGGCTACGTTAGGGTCTCTTCCTGAGAATAATTTTATTTTTCTGAACGTGCTTGAGAATGATATACAAATTTGGCACAAGAGATTAAGAGATGCAAACTTGACTCAGTTGAATAAGTTGGTGTCAAAGAACCTGGTTCGTGGATTGCTAAGCAAGAAGTTTGATGACATCAAGATCTGTGATGCTTGTGTGAGAGGGAAACATGTAAGATCTTCATTCAAGTCAAAGAAAGTGGTTAGTACTTCTAAACCACTTGAGTTGGTTAATATGGATTTATATGTGCCAATGAGGGTAAGGAGTAGAGGAGGTAAGAGGTCTGTGATGGTGATTGTTGATGACTACTCCAGATACACGTGGACCTTGTTTCTTAGATATAAAGATGAAACATATGATATGTTCGAGGACTGGGCAAACATTGTACAGAAGAAACTAGAGTTCCAACTAGTGAGTATCAGATCTGACCATAGAACTGAGTTTGAGAATGAAAAATTTTACTGAGCATTGCAATAAACATGGTTTGGACCATAACTTCTCTACACCAAGGACCCCTCAACAAAATGGAGTAGTTGAAAGGAAAAACAGGTGCTTAGAGGATATAGCTAGAACTATGTTGTTATCAAGCGGTTTGGCAAAGAACTTTTGGGCTGAAGCAGTTAACACCGCTTGCTATTTACTGAATCGATGTTCTATTCGTCCTCTACTAGAGAAAACTCCCTATGAGCTGATAAGAGGAAGAAAACCCAGTATTTCACATCTAAGAGCTTTTGGATGCAATTGTTTCTTGCATAATAATGGAAAGAAACCTCCAGGGAAGTTTGATGCTATAAGTGATGAGGTCATTTTCTTGGGATATCCTTTACAAAGCAAGGCTTATAAGGTGTTCAATAAAAGAACCTTGTTGTGGAAGAAAGTGTGCATGCGGTATTTGACGAATATGAAGCTGTTGCAAAGAGAGGAGAAGATGATGATCAGGAATTTGGTTTGGCTAGAGATGAACCTGCTGACGACCCTGAGAAACTGGAAGAAAATAGAGCTGACCAAAGTGATGATAAGGATCAGACTCAGGAGAGTAAGGAGACAATCAGACAGGGAGAACTGAAGAACCAGAAGAGGACAATTCTAATACATCCGGTTCCTCTGATGGCACCATTTAGTAGATTCAACCCAAACCATGGAAACATTAAAATTCCCACCCATTAGAGAACCTCATCTCTGATCTAAATACTGGAATTGTTACTAGAAGAGCTTTGAAGAACTTCTGTGCATTCTATGTGTTTCTTTTGGCCATAGAACCTAAGAATATACGAGAAGCACTTGAGGATCCATATTGGGTAATTTCTATGCATGAGGAACTTCATTAGTTTGAAAAAAGTAAGGTGTGGCACCTGGTCCCTCGACCTAAGGACAAGTCCATCATTAGAACTAAACAGGTATTCAGAAAAAAAAATTGGGTGAACATGGCATAGTAACAAGGAACAAGGCAAGACTGGTGGTTCAAGGTTACAGTCAAGAAGAAGGGATAGATTATAATGAAATCTTTGCACCTGTTGCGAGAATGGAAGCCATTAGGATGCTGATTGCTTTTGCAGCTTATATGGAATTTAAGATATTTCAGATGGACGTAAAGAGTGCATTCCTTAATAGGTATCTGAATGAAGAGGTGTATGTGGTTCAACCACCTATTTGAAATTTCAGAGTTTCCTGACTATGTCTACAAACTGGACAAAGGGCTTTATAGGTTGAAACAGGCTCCTAGGGCTTGGTTTGAAAGGTTGTCTGGGTTCTTATTTAAGAATGAGTTTACAAGAGGAAAAATAGACAACACTTTATTTCTAAGGAAGAAAGCCAAGGACCTGCTGATTGTTTAAGTATATGTAAATGACATCATCTTTGGAGCTACCAATGAGAACTTTTGCAAGGAGTTTGCCGACCTGATCGGAATTGAGTTTGAGATGAGTATGATGGGTGAGCTGAATTTCTTTTTAGGCTTACAAATCAAACAAACTCAGGAAGGCACAATGATCCATCAGCAGAAGTACATCAAGGAGTTGTTGAAGAAATTTGATATGAAGGCTGCTAAGGACATGAGCACACCCATAGCCCCTAGAACTAAGCTAGATCTAGATGAAACTGTTGCTTCGATTGATGAAACTAAGTACAGAGGAATAACTGGTTCTTTGTTGTATTTAATTGCAAGTCGTCCATATATTTTGTATAGTGTTGGGTTGTGTGCATGGCTCCACCCAAAACCAAATGAGTCACACTTAACAGAAGTCAAGAGAATCTTGAGATATTTGAAATGAACTCAAGATCTGTGCTTATGGTATCCAAGAGGTGGAAGTTTTGATCTAATTGGTTTTGCAAATGCTGACTATGCTGGTCACTTGGTTGAATGGAAAGGTACATCTGGGATGGCACACTTCTTAGGCCCTTGTCTTATTTCATGGGTTACAATGAAGTAGAATTCAGTAGCACTATCTACAACAGAGGCTGAATATGTAGCAGCTGCTTTATGTTGTTCACAACTATTATGGATCAAGAAGTAGTTGGAGGACTTTGGAATCAAGTGTGGACCAGTTCCAATCTTTTGTAACAATACCAGTGCAGTCAATAGAGCCAATAACCCGGTGCAGCACAAGAGAACAAAGCACATTGATATTAGGCATCACTTCTTAAGGGATAATGTTGAAAAAAGCCTAATTACTATGAATTTTTGTAGGACCGAGGATCAAATTGCTGACATCTTTACTACAGCTTTGAACAGGGTACAATTTGAGAAAAACAGGCTTGAGTTAGGGATAACCAAGATACACTAATCGAGGCAGCACCTGGTTCTCTCAATGATTGGCTAGTTTTAACTTTGCTTAACTTTGTTTAGTTGACTCTACTTTTAAAACATAATTATTTTGCTTGCTAACCTGTTTGGAACCTGTTTTTTTTATACTGTTAAGTCACCTGTCTATTGTAACATGTAACCTGTGTTATTTTTGAGATTTTCAATCTTACTTTTTACCAAGTCTTTTAGATGTTGGCAAATAAATCTTTTTAAGTAGAGGATAAAGGCTTAAGTACCTGGTGCTTGAACGTTCAGGTACGCATCCAATTACTTACCCTGATTGTAATACTTGTCTTACGTGGCCAATTAGTTACCAAGTAACCACATGTGACGCCTGATTATTGGGTAATTTTAAATTTTCAAATTCATTGAACCCCGCTGGCGTCAGCTCCCTTACATAATAATAGTAAAAATACCTTTTGACACGTCGCATTGTCTTGTTCTCCTTCTCGATATAGACTCTAGACCTTCCCTATTCCCTTAAGTCATATGTGAAGGTTTTGTAATTGACATACACTGTTTATGTAGTTTCACTTAACCACAAAACTATTTCTAAAAAAAAAAAAGCTCTCTAAAAAATTCTCAAAATCCTTTCAACATGTCTACTACATCCAAGAACTCAACCAACCCTACTTCTCCTAAACCGAAAATTCCAAACTAAACCAAAAAGCGAAGCAATTGGTGGCGAGTCGTTCAGTTGCAATGTCGAAGAAGTTAACGATGCTAAGGAAAAGGAAAGTGACTAAAGAAGCTATAAGCAAGGGGGAAACTGTGTCAACAGCGGTGGTAGAACAAAGGGTTGTTGAGAATCAAGAAAGTGTTCAAGAAACCGAAAAGGTAAATCCTAGTTCTTCTGTTGCTACTGTTCATGTAGTTATTAATCTGAATCCTGAGCCTATAGGAGATTTATGTAAGGAACATGTGGTCGAGAGTACTGAGAAAGAGAAAGAAGTAGTAGTGTTAGATGGAAAGGAAATATCTGATCATGCAGAGAGTACTGAGAAAGAGAAAGAAGTAGTAGTGTTAGATGGAAAGGAAATATCTGATCATGCAGAGAGTACTGTAGTTGAGAAGGCGATTGAGGAACCTGCTGAGGAACTTGTTCCTTTGATAGTTCCTCTAGATAATGCGTCTGGTAGACAAGAGGGAGAAAAAGAGAAGTCTGCTAAACCTGCCAAGGAACCTTAGAAAGAACATCGTTCACTCTCTGAAACTGTGGTTGGCGATGACGCAGACTTAAAGGAAATTGATGACTATGAGAAGGATAAAGAAAAGGGTGTAGGTTACATGGAGCCTTTGAACATGGTTGTGCCTAAGGATGAGGAGGCAGACCATACTCTTCATGAAATTGAGAGTTTGGCTGAAACAGAAGTCATGGCTGTGTGTGAGTCTAAGACAAAGGCAGAGAAAAGACCTGAAATTGATATTCTGGTGAAATCCGTAAAGAAGAGGAGACTTGTGAAGGGAGGAGAGCGTGTAGGTAGCTCTAGAGTAGGAAGTTCTAGGCACCATGATGATGATGGTGGTGAATGCAGTAAGAGAGCTGGTACTGTTGGGAGGAGACCTGCTACTCGAGGTACAATTAAGGGACAGTAGAGAAAAGCTGTTGATGAGCCTGAGGTGCGTAGGAGGACAAAGTTGAAATTGGTAATTGAGGGTGACAAGGAAGAAAAGAAAAGAAGAGTGGAGTACTTTAGGAGGTTACCCCCTGGTGAAGGGTAAAATTCTTACTGACCTTGAGCTGGAAGGTATGATTCAACTGGGAGACAAGCTGAGTGCTCAGGGTTGGTTGAACCTGTTTAAGGATAACACAAGAAAGCTGTATGAACATGAGGTTTTGGAATTTTACACAAACTGTACTGTGAGTGAGGGGATTATAACCACTATTGTGAAAGGGCTGATAATCCAGTTCAACTGCGATGAACTTGGATCGATTTTGGTTGTTCCATCTCAAGGCTACAGTTAGTATCTGAGGAACTCATGGCCAAAAAAAGGTGATGGTGTGTCCGCTTTGGAGGTGTCTAGAAAATTTGAAGGGAGACCTAGACTGGCAAGGGCTAAACAAGTGACAAAGAAGGCCATGTAACCCTTATATCAGCTGTTGTTTCAATTTATGCTGCTGCAGAGGTCAGAAAAGCGCAGTGAGGCCAACTTTCTTGATCTGGCCTATATAGACCTGCTGGATAGAGAGATTCGTATAAATCTGCCTGACTTAATGATAAAGCATATAAGTAGGGTGGCTGATATAGGGTTGGGTAAGCATGCCTTGGTCTATGGGTTTCTGTTGGGCAAAGTATTTGAGTTCTTTGAGGAGTCTCAAGCAAAGTGGACTGAACCTGATCACAATGATATGTTTTGGAGGAACATCTTGAAGTTCTGTGACTATGTGCTAGATGGTGAACCTGCTGATGAACCAGTACATCCAGAGGAGGAGGCTGAAGAGAGACAAGGTGCTCATGTAGATAGAAGGGTGGAGTTTTATCAGAGAGAGCTTGATAGACAGACATATGAGCTGGCATGGTTGACTGCTGAGAATACATGGCTTGATGCTGAGCTGGAGCGTGAGAGACAAGAGAATTCTGCTCTTCTTGCCAAGATGCTCGCTGACTTTAACATTCCCGATGAACCCCATATTTGAACCTGTCCCTTCCTCATATCCCCTAGTTGGTTCTTAATTTGGCCTGTTTTAAGACAATTAATTAACTTTAGGTTGTAATATTTTGGATATTTATTTGGATGTTTTAAGCCGGTTTGGCATATATTTTGTTAAAATGTCCTTTTTTGCTATTTGCTGGTGTTTACTGTCTGAAGCAGGTTCCTGACTTGAAAGGTTGGCTAGCTACCTATGGCACTAGAGTCAACTCGACTTAATTTAAGTTGAGTAGGTTCATACACTGTGAACTTTTCGATGATACCAAAAGGGGAAAGTTAGTTGTTGTTTAGATTAGTTTATATTTGTGATCTAATTCGCCTAAATGTTATTACCCTGGTTCATTGTTTGGTGTAGTGCTTATATATACAGGTTCTTGGGCTAATACCCTTGGTGAGACAACATTGTTTGTCATCATCAAAAAGGAAAAATTTGTTGAAGTATGGTTTTGATGAATGACAAAGGACCTTGTGCTGAGTGGACAATGAGAAGGTTCATAGTAGAAGGTAACGACGAAGCTGTTCAAGTTGTTGTTTGAGTTCAAGACGAAGAAGGAAATAGGAGCAGCTGAAGTCAGTGTCTTAATCCTGGTTGAAGAAGGAAGAACTTAGAAGCGGTGCTGATTAAAGAAAAGTTTCCTTATCAAAAAAGGATTGAAGACATAGGCAAAACAACTTAGGTTTCATATAAGAAAAAGTTGTCAAATCTTATTAGAAAAGGATTCCAGATTATAAAAGGAGTTCCAATCCAAGTCGTATAAGAATTTCAAGAACAGTATAATTAAAAGTTGTTTTGGCCAGAATATTTCACGCACTCAAGAATTCTCAACAGAGCAAATCGAGAATAGTTATTCGTGAAAGCTATTGTGTGCAAGAGTAAGCAAGGAAGCAGAACCTGACGGAGTTGGAATTTCATAGGCTTAGTCTGTTGTGTCTAGTTTTTGTTATAGGCTATCGAGTTGTAATCATATTAGCTTGTTTAGAAGCAGAAAGAAAAAATTACTTTTGGTGAGGTAGTTTAAACCTTACAAGTTATAGTGAAGCTTGAAAGGTTCTAGGTACTAAGAGGGTCCTTGATTGCATTGCGTTGTAATCTAAAACTTGCTCGGTTTTCTTTTAGTGGAAAATTTAAATCCCAATAGTGTTGGGTCGTGGTTATTTATCCCTTGAGCAAGGATTTTTCCACATAAATCTCTGTGTTCTTTATATTTCGCATTTAGTTTAAGTTTTAGAGATAGGTGAAACTTGCAAGGAACCTGGTTCTTTGTGAGTTAGGCGATCAAGTTAAGAGCAAGTTTTTGGAATTCGAAAATCGGATAAGGACACTATTCACCCCCTCTCTCCCTCTGGTGTCTTACAAGGGTGCACCAGATGCAACATAGCTATATTGGAAAAATAACTGGTGAATGACTTAGATAGCGTTTGGACATAGATTTGGTGGAAACTTGAAAAATTAAGTTTTTGAAGCTGAGTTGAAAAATAATTTTTGAAACTTGAAGTTGTGTTTGGACATACATTTCAATTGAGAAAAAAGTTTGAAGTTTTGTGAGTAATTTTTCAAAATTTCCCAAAAACTAAATGAAATTTTAAAATTTCTCAAGTTCAACGTTTACAACTTATAGACAAACAAATGAGTATTTGAAATAGTACTTGAAAAAAAGCTCCCAAATTTTATGTCCAAATGGGAGCTTAGATGTGCTTCTAAAGTTTATATACTACTTCATATTCTATATGGATGTGGCATTTGGATCATGATTCAATATTTTACCTGTTATAACACAAATTGGGATATAATAAAGAGTTTAAGTTCAATACAATGTCACTGTAAAAAATTAGTTATATTAATCAGATTACTCAAATAACATTTACAAGTAACCCGCTATAAATGTAGAATTGCAATCTTGAAAATAAATACTCCATTGGTGCAAGAGTCTGTACTAGTACTCTTTCTAAAGGTATAAAAAATGTCAATTATGGCTTCAAAGAGATTATTTACTATGGAACATTAAGTTGGCATGTGTAAAAATCATTACACTTGCGTGTACAAACCATAAACTCTATTATAAACATTAGCACCGATAATTCTAGTTTGTGCAAATGCTCAAAATCTGTGTTTCAACTGCCAAACTTTTCTTTAAAGGGTGATTTACAAAAGGTGAAATACATAGATAACCCTTTAAGTTGACACCAATAATCATTTAGACACCTCAAGTTTTTTAATGACCAATTAAATACCTTTTGTCGATGATGTGCATCATAAGCGAATTAAAGTGCGGCACCTGAATTTTTCATTAATTTCTTTTACACGTGTAACTAAAATAAATTTTTTTACATTTAACGATTTATAATTATTAAATACTACTAATTAAATTTAATTTTTAGTTTAAACTCCATCAGAGCCCCCCCCCCCCCCACCAGCCTCATCCTTTTTCTTCCTTTCCACTCTTCCCTCCAATCTCATTTGGACCCTCATTTCTTGTTACCTCTCTCTCTCTCTCTCTTTCTCTCTCTCTCTCTCTCTCTCCCCCCTTATTTTTCTCCGCCAGTTAATTATTCATGTAGGATAATGAAAACCTCCAAAGAGCGATTTTTTGCAAAAACGAGTTTTTCTAAAATCAATATCGTTTGCATAAATTGAATACTAAGTTTTTGAAAATTGTTGTTGCCAAGTTGTGTTTAGAAGCCGAGCCTATTTAGGTGAGTATTGGTAGAGAATTTGTAAAAAAAAAAATTAAGACCAACGAATTTAGGATTTTTTTCAGAAATAGCACCTTAAAACAAGAAATTTATAAATGAAGGGCCATATTTTTTTCTTAAATGGCATAGCACCCCTCCTTTTTTGCTCTCCCTCAAAATAAAAAATCCTAGGTGCCACTACCCCCTGCCCCGCCATGCCGCCGCAAGCTGACGGTGGCCGAAAAACTGAAAATCGTCGGATTCTCGTCGGGATTGCGTATTTTATATCACCGGAGCTTTATTATTGCTAGTTTTATTTAAATTATTATTTTTTTTATTAATTTTATACATACAAATCTACAAAAAAAATTATAAATGTATATTCATAGAAAAATGTGTATGCAAGAAGGAATATACAAAAATATACACAACAAAAAACTTAAATTTTATAGTAACATCCACAATAGTGCACAAATTTAAAAATTTATACAACTTTATTCATTATTCATACATGTGTATACATATTTATACAACTTTACTCACATTTACAGAAGTATATAAACTATATTTATTTATTATATATACACATATATACAGATTTATACAACTTTATACACGTTTACAGAAGTGTATAAACTTGTATAAAATATAAAAAGTTTTATAAACTCGTAAAAAAATTTATACAGTGTTTTGGATAGCTTTTACACAAAAGCTTAATAAATATAAAAAATTTATATAATTTTCTACAAGAAAAACACTAGAAAAAGAATTTAACAAAAGACTAATAGATCTCACTGGATTTTTATAAAAAAGTAAAAAAAAAAAAGAAGAAGAAACATGATAAATAAACCCTCACCGGAGCTTTGACCGGAATTTACATCGGAAAATCATCATTGTTATTCAAAAAAAAAAAAAAAGTGAAGAAGAAAAAACAGCGGCGGCAGCGTAACAGTGACGACGGCGGTGGCTTGGAGGAGAGGGTATGAAGGTGAGTCTGTGCCTGAAGTAGTGGGGAGGTGGTGGCGGTAGTGGAAGGAGAGAAGGAGAAGAGAGGAAAAATGGGGGCTAGGGTTTTTTGTTTCTTTTAAAAAGGGGTGGTATGAGTGAAAGAAAAAATTAAAAAAATGGAGGGGATGACATGTTGGGTAAGATCTAAAAATAAGGGCTTATTTTAGTAATTTTCATGGGTTAGGTGTCTCTCAAGGTAAAAATCCCAAGAATTTAACTGCTTGAGACAAAGAATGATCAACGAGTAGTATATATGATAGAGGAAACTTATAAGATCAAGAATTTAAATTATACATACTCCTAAACGCTATACTTAGGTCGAAGAATCAGATATGTAAGGTTAAATCTTGGTAGCTTAATTCCTTCTCTTTCTTTTTGTTTTTTTTGTTTTGTTTTTATTTTTTATTTTTTAAATTTAGTGATGGTGTGGATCTATCTTACAAGTTGGTTAAGTGTTGGTGAACATTCCGACAAAAGTTGGCTGTGCAAGGTGGTGGGACTTTTCAGGAAGAAGGTGAAATATGATCGTAACAAATACCTATTACAAAATATAAAAATAATTTTTCTACACAAATAAATAAAACAAGGAAAACCCCCAACTCTTATTTTCCATCCCACTTTCCATGTTGCCCCGTGCTACCACTGTCGGTCTATCGTCGGTACTTGGTAACTAATCGCTGAAGAATTTCGTTTTTTTAATCTAACAATTGATACATAGAGACAAAAAGAAGAAAAATAAGAAGATAAGCATTTGATATACTAAAAGATATATCACACAATAATTAATTTTTTGTATGAGTTGATACTCATTTAATACATAGAAAAAAAATGAAGAAGTAGAAGAAGATACACGTTTGATATTGTGGAGATACAATTGATTAACAGAAATCTATCTTTTCTATATATTTATACATGTTTGATATATCGGAGATCCACAGATGATAAAAAGAATTAAAAATAAAAAATATAAGAGACAAACACAATAATACACATAGATACAAAGTGTTGTGTAAAGTTACAACGTATTTATAAATCGAATCAACAACTTATTTATATACTTGAGAAATAGTTACACACATATATGATACAATTTTGATATACTACATACACTATAGATATAATAAAAATAATAAGAAGAAGAAAGAAAGAAATGTAATGATACAATAGATGTAGTACGTTAGATGTACTGTGGATACAATGTAGATACAATAAAATAAAATAAAAAGAAGAAGAAGAAAACATCTAATCTGAATGAAAAACACTAAATTTAAACACCAAACATAAACGAAAATCACCCAATACACTACGGAATATTCAAATCTAGAGTATATCAAACTCATCCACCTAATCGAACCGGTCTAACCAATACATCGATTCGTTGTTCTTCCGCGAAACTGGTGGAATCATCTTAGCAGAGCCGGCTGGACTATAAGACTAATAAGGCAACGGCTTGGGGCCCCACTTTTCCTAAAGAAGTATTATAGTATATTGTATTAAAAAAAATCTTGCCTTTTCAATTTCAAAAGTCAAAACTGAAGAGAAATTTTAGTGAGGGGGAGTACAAAACGTGTTCCTTTTAAAGTGTTAACTTGTAATTAAAGGGGAGAAATAGTTTTTATTTTTTTCAGTAATTGTAGTATCCTTATTTAGGTGGGTATCTATTTTGTTTGCTAATTTATATCCTAACAATTACTTTCTATATTTATCTTTTTCACCATTATTATCCTATCTAACTTAATATTTGAGTCTTCTATATATATATATATATATATATATATATATATATATATATATATATATATATATATATATATATATATATACAAATGCCAAACTCTTTACTTTTTATATAACTTGCTTCTTACAAGTTACAAAGATCGAAATTTTCTTTTGGTGTCTTCTCCAAATTTTCAAGCAATTGCAACAACGAACCATTATATTGAAGCAAGACCAACACTACTTTGACATTGTTATATCAACTTATCAAATTCCTGAGCCAGATTTTGTTGTTCTAACTATACTTTTTTTCATCAAGAATTCGTCCTTGTTGATATTCTTCTTTAGTATATATTTTTGTTTTAGTTGTTATTAGAATTTGTTTAATTTAAATATGTCTTTTAGAAAATATGAATCTGATTATGAAAAAAGAGAAAAAAGTTGAAAAATTATTTAAATCCCAAAAGGAGCCCTTGTTAGATTTTTAACAAAGAATAAGTTCCTGAATAGAATAATATGGGAGGATGTTCTTCAAATGACCAAGTTCTTGATGGGGTTGAGCTAGATGATAATAACAACCAAGAAGAAAATCCAGAAGAATCTAGTGAGAATTCTGATATAGTTCCAGAAAATCAATAACTCCTAGATGAAATAAATAGGGCCTCTTCATGAAGTTTGGCTTTAGGCCCCCAAGCTTGTTGAGACGGCGCTGCAGCTGAGGTGGATGAGACAGAAAGGTTAAGGGTGGCTTTGCAGTGAACTGAAAGGGGGTGGGCATAAAATTTAACTTATTGCTCATTGAGCATAAATTTTAATTTATTAAAAATCTGTTCAACAAACAACACATTAATATTATACTATCTTCAATGTATTTAACTAATGAAACATTCAAATCTTCTGCTTAATAGACAAAACTACAACTTCTATCAAATATGAAATAAACTTTATTTTAAAGATTTTAAATAGCAGGGTCAAACGTTCAAACCACCCCTTACGGTCGGTAAGTTTTACTTCTTCAAGAACAAGCAAAATTTTTTACCACATGTACCCCTTATCTCTGGTTATGGTTTTTTATCCTCACTTAAGAACGATTTAGCAAAATAGCCTCGGGGGCAGCACTTCAAGTTATAAATTGACAAGGACTGTCCAGGCGGACAACACTTCAAGTTATAACTTGACAAGTGCTGCCACTTCGGGAAATATAAAGGGCAAGTGCTACCTCTGTAGAGATTAAAGAGGCAAGTGTTGTCGAGGCAACACTTCAAGTTATCTTGGAGAGCGGGACAACACTTCAAGTTATCTGGAAGAATGTTGAAAGAGATAAAAGGTCAAGTACTACCTAGGAAGCATCACTTACTTAAAGGGATGGCGGGATGCGGGCGTCAATATAAGATTTTGTAGGGGTATTTCCATCAGCGGGGCAGCACTTCCAGTTATCTGGAAGAATGTTGAAAGAGATAAGAGGTCAAGTGCTACCATGGTGATAACACTTACTTAAAGTTAGCGGAAACCATTCTTGCAAATCATTTTAAATAGGGACAGTTAGGCAATCCATTGCCGTCGGTGTCATAGTTGAAAGGCTTATTTGGCCTATTTGCAAAAATATGACACCATAAGCAATGGTTTGCCTTTTCTCCGCGCTAATAGGGGTTTTGCAAAAATGCCTCCATTAAGGTTTAATGAAAAAAATCCAGACAGAAACACCCCTTTCAGGTGTTTAGGTCGTGGCCAAGACTTGCCTTTATACCTCTATGCTTTTCAACACTTATCCCTTCAAGTGTTGGCAAAAGGTAATATTTTCCGCACTTGATCGTAAGTCATGGCAAAGGCCAAGACTTGCCTTTGACCCCTCTCTATTTGCCAACACTTACCCTTAAAGTGTTGGCAAAAGGCAACACTTACCGCACTTGGTTGTAAGACTTGAAATTGCCAAGACTTGCCCCTTCCAGTCTTTCCCTGCATTCTCGCCATGTAACTTGAAGTATTGAAAAAATAGTACTTTCCCTTGAAGTATTGGCAATTGCCAAAACTTATAAGATTTTTGCCTTGAAGTCTTGGCTCCGGGCTAAAAAGGATATTTTGCTAAAACATTACTTAGCGCAGACATTTTTGCGATACCACTCCTTATGGAGGGCATGCGGTGAAATTTTTTGGGCTTATTTAATGGGCTGAATTGCAAAAATATTACACGGTAAGCAATGGTTTGCCAAAATACCCTCAATAACAGTGGTTTAGCAAAACTGCCCTCCATTAGTTTAATGAAACTTATTTCGGACGAAAATATCCCTCACAACTAATAAAAAGGCCCACACTATCATCCCATTCCTTTTCTCCATTCAAACAATCTCTAAACCCTAAAAACCTACAACTTTTACAGATTCGTTCATTGAAATGAAGATTCAAGGTTAGATTCCTTCAAATTCCTACTCTCTTACATTCATTTGGATAACCTTGTAGAAAATCTATGAAAATAGGTATCTTACACAGACTTTTTGGCAAATGGCACCTTGCACAGACTTCTTGGCAATTGCGAAAACTTTAAGCCTTGATACAATGGGCAACTTTTCTCTGCAAGTCTTGGCTATGCAAAGATTTTAAACTCTGGTGCAATGGCACCTTACACAGACTTCCCTGGCAATTGCCAAGACTTCAAGCTTTATTGTAGTGGCCAACTTGCAAAAGAAAGTCTCTGCAAATCTTGGCTATTGCCAAGAGTTTAAGCTCTGGTGCAATGGGCATCTTACAAAGACTTCTTGGCAATTGCCATGACTTCAAGCCCTGTTGTAGTGGCCAATTTGCAGAGAAAGTCTGTGCAAGTCTTGGCTATTGCCAAGAGTTCAAGCTCTGGTGTAATGGGCACCTTGCATAGGCTTCTTGGCAATTGCCAAGACTTCAAGCCCTATTGTAGTGGATAATTTGCAGAGAAAGTCTCTTCAAGTCTTGGCTATTGCCAAGAGTTCAAGCTCTGGTCCAATGGGCACCTTGCACAGACTTCTTGGCAATTGCCAAGACTTCAAGCCTTGTTACATTGGGTAATTTAAGAGAAAGTCTCCGCAAGTCTTGGTTATTGCCAAGAGTTCAAGCTCTGGGTCAATGGGCGCCTTAACTAGGAAATCAAAGTGAAATCCAACACAAGAAAAAAAAAAAGATTGAATGAAAATTATAAACATCGTCATTAAAGGACAACTTATCACTGGACAAATCAAGAAATCAACTTCTTTTATCAATGGTAACACCACCCAAGTGATGTTACCAAATTCTCTGCATTTTTTGGCAATAGCCAACACTTTAAGGTCGGGTGGAAGGAGGCAACTTGTAGGGGAAGTCTCTGAAAATATTGGCAGTTATCAAAACTTTACGATCTGATGCTATAGGCAACATGCATACAAAGTCTCTGCAAGTATTGGCAATATCCAAGACTTTAAGCTCTATGCAATAGGCAACATGCAGAGAAAGTCTCTTTAAGTCTTGGTAATAGCCAAGACTTTAATCTCTGTGCAATAGAGGCTACTTGCAGAGAAAGTCTCTGCATTAATGCAATAGCCAAGACTTTAAGCTCTATGCAATAAGCAATAACAATATCTAATTGCTATTGCCAATAAGAACCTTAAAAATCATCTTAATCAAGCATAAGAAGTAAAAAAAATTCACGGGAACGTCAAATTTAATTCAACGATCATCAATCAAAATGGAAAAAACTTACAGATAAGTGTATAGATAATAATTACCAAAAGGAAATACAGAAAAAAATAAATACAAATAAAGGACTAGGCAAAATAAAAATTACATTATAACACAAATTAAAGAAAAATAATAAAATAAATAATTTTTTTTTACAGATTTCCAAAATCTCTCTAGGACACAAAGAAGAAAGAAGGAAATGACGAAGGAAGGAGAGAAGGAAAGGAAGGAGGAAAGAGAGAAGGAGACTGTTCCATGTGAATTGGGTTTAGGCAGGGGCCGAGTCCTTTCGCATAGTGAGAGATGATGTGGAGAGTATTTACTTAAAACATTTGAAAGTGGGGGTAAATTGGTAAGACCAGTGCTTCTGGAGGCAACTGCATGAAATTTTTTGTATTTAATGTATTTCATGCAAAAAAAATCATATTGTGCCCACTAGTTTTGAGGATTTGTCCTTATTTTCTATGGTTTTAAGTAAATGACCTCAAGCTTGAAAAGCGTTGCTTTGCCAAAACTTTAAGGCAATTTAGATAGGAGAAGAGGTGAAGGAGTCGAGGGAAAGTGTTTCCTATTTACCAATATTTCAAGGCAATACAGATGGAGAAAATGGTGAAATAGTCGAGAGGTAGTTTAGTTGTGAGAAAGGGGGGTGAAGGGGTCGAACGCAAGTTTTGCATATGTTACCAAGATTTCAAATCAATATAGTTGGAGACTGGGGTAGGGGTCGAGGGCACTTGACTGTTGTCGAACAAGACTTCAAGTGTTTCCTATTTGCCAGGATTTCAAGACAATTTAGCTAGACACGGGTGAAAGGGGTCAATGACAAGTCTTGCATTTCCAAGACTTCAAGGCAATTTAGTTAGAGGGGGAGGCTAGGAGAATGTGCATCATTAATTAGGTGTTGAGGGATATTTTCGTCCAAATATTATCAGTGGATGGTCATTCCTGCTAAACCATGTTAAATGGGGTCAAAAAGGCAACCATGGACTCTGATGTCATAGTTTTGTAGATCTCCCAGATCCATATGGTGTTTAGGCTTTCTGCAAAAATATGACACCATAAGCAACAATTATCCTTTTTGTGCGCGCTTAACAAGGTTTTACAAAAATGCCTCCATTAAGTTTAATGAAAAAACTCTGGACAGAATATCCCTGTCAATCTTTTCGCACGGGGCCAAGGTTTTCCATTTGACCCCTCTCTGTTTACCATCACTTGCCCCTGAAGTGTTGGCAAAAGGAAATACTTGCCAGCCTTGGCCGTAAGTGTTGGCAAAAGGCAACAGTTGTCCTTTGCCATCTCTTCCTGCAGTCTCCCCATATAACTTGAAGTGTTGGCAAGATAACACTTGCCCTTGACTTCTTTCCTAAAAGCCAACACTTACAAATTTTTGCCTTGAAGTCTTGTCTCTGTGTCAACGTAAGAGTATTTTGCTGAAAGATGGTTAAATAGGGGCAAGCTTGTAAAACCACTTCTTATGGAGGGCACCCGGTGAAATTTTTTACTAAAGAAAGCTTATGGATCTGCAAGAGAATTACAAAAATATGATACTTTAGCAATGTATTTAACTTTTGACCCATATAAACATTATTAAAGTTTTAGCCTCAGTGTCAGAACTTGGAGGCACTTCTAGCGGATCATCAGAATTTTAGTTCAAAAAACTCCTAATTGTGCTTACAAGATAGCCATAAAACACTAAAAAGTTAACACTCTTTCTCTTAAGGTTTAAAATTAAACATTTGCTGCCACCAAGGCGACTCAACAAAAATTTCAGATTTATCATTGGATCAGCTTACGACCAGGCACAAGAGTCAAATGAGTAAATTTCTCAAATGATCACTCAACTTTGAGAAATTAATCATCAAAGTCACTTTGCTTTGGTTGGTCCCCCCTCCCCCCCCCCCTCCCCTTACTCTCTCTCTATAAAAAAGCCTACGGGAAGCGCGAAGAGCTTTTTGGTACCAATCAAAGCAAAGTGATTTTGGTGATTAATTTTCAAAATTTAGTGACCATTTGAGAAATTTATTGATCGGGTTTGAACTCCCCCTCCCCCCACCTAAGCCGTGGAAGGCATGGAGCACACCAAGTGAATTGATCTTCAACCCTGAATCCACCATATGGAAACCTAAAAATCTAAGCTTTTCATGCTTAAACCGTTCTTTATTTTTTTCTATTTTTATTATTTTTTACTACTCACTTTCATTGTTTTCCCGACTAAATCCAAATGAAAACCAAATTTGTTTAAAACATTAGGGGTAAGAATTTGGGCAGTAGAATTTTAGATTTGAGGCCTAGTTACACATTGGATTATGATCCCTTCCATTATCATGCATGTCTATGGACCACGATATAGTCATATAGCTTTGCAGGAATACTGCAGGTTTGTATTCAACTTTCAAGAACAAATTGATGGAGGGAGATGGACCTATAAATAACAGAAAAGTGGAAATGTCCTTGATGGAAATGAAATCTTGAGTTTTAATATTGCAAGATAGAGATGTCGCAGCTACAAACATAGTATTTTTATAATTTGTCGAAATAAGGTTCCCGCTTTTCCCAAAAGATCTAGAGTATCTTGTAAATCTAGATAGATATAACAAAATATGTAAAATAATATTCATAGAGGTGATACCAATTAGAAGAAAAGACTTCATATAGGTGATAAAGAACCCCGAATATTAGATAACCCTTTAGGGCATAGTTCTAAAATGTTATGTGTCCAAAAAAAATATTTACAGTATGATATATTGTGGATTTATGCATAAAATTCTCTACTTGAGAAATAGTAAGGTTGGGTTTATCTTGTTGAAAACAATAAGCCAGTACCTCGATGGCCTATATCCAGAAATTTAGATACATAACATATCTGATCATTTTCGTATTTATGGCCTGAATGCATGAAATATAATCCCTAAGTTTAATGTCCGTATAGCTTATCCTTTTCAGCCAATTTGGCATCTCTATGCGTACGAGATACTAATATATAAAAGCAGGCATCGCTTTGGAATCCACACATATATCTATGCGAAAAGGTTTTCTATACAAAGGCATTGATTCAAAATTCTAGATAAGGGACACCAAATAATTAAGCTAGCTCTATGCCTATATCATATAGAACCTGTTTGGGTGGGCTTAATTTTAAGTCAATAAATTTTAAGCCAATAAATTTTAAGCCAAAACAAGTTAAAAAAGCCAAAAACAAGAAATTGGGTAATCTTAACTTATTGTTTTTGGCTTCAAAGTTGTTATGGTTTGACCAACAATTTTATCGTTTTATCTTATTATTTTTTTTCTAATTCCACTAATATATTCATTAACAAATACTCTTGATTATCTTCCTTTTTTTTTATTTTAAGAATATTTTATTCATATTTAATATAAAAATAATATATTTTTACCAAATATCTCTACAACTTGTTTTCTCCTGTTTTTGATGAATATAAATTATTCATGTATTTTTATATATAAATTTAAATATTTTAAATATTATAATAAATAAATATATTATATTTTATTATATTTTCTAAACAAGTTTTGCGGTGAAAGTTCAATTGAGGAATGAAGACTACAAGCAAAAACAGAAGAAAAAAGAAAAAAAAAGAGTGATGTATAAAGGAAAGAAGAAATGATATTAATTCATGTTCTGACTTGAAGTCGCGACACCAATTCATGTCGCGACGGTAACTGTTGAAATCAGAACACCAACTCATGTTCTGACTTGAAGTCGCAACACCAATTCATGTCGCGACGGTAACTGTTGAAATCAGAACACCAACTCATGTTCTGACTTGATGTCGCAACACCAAAGACTTTTCTATAAATAGGAAGCAAACTTGCAAAGAGAAAACAACCTTTCATTAGCCAAAATCAAGAATTCTCTCATTTCTTGTTTTCTCTCTTTTGTAGTAGAAATATTTCCAAAGTCTTCTAAATTCCTTTTTAGCTTTTATCACTCCATAATGGAGTAATTTTCTTCTGTTGGGATAGTTGATGAAACTTGGTATATTTATAATATCTACCTCAGTTTTAGTACATGCTTGGCCTGAAACTTTATATCTGCATTTTTACACTGTGCTAGAGTGATAGTTCTGTTACTCTTCATTTTCACATCTATCTATTTTTAGGTTATTGTATATTAATTTTGTAATTCTCACGGAGCAAAATTAATATATGATGACTGATGAATAAAATAGTAGAGTGAGAATGGAACCTATAGTAACCTATCATTCCAAGTCAGTAATCTTGTTTCCATCAGTTTTAATTCTCACGGAGGAATTGTTGTAAGCAAGATTATTGGTTTTAGTGAAAATATTCTCACGAAGTTTTTGCTACCTTTTAGCACAATTCAGGCAGGAATATTATTTCGGTTTAACCGTCACAAAGTCATAAATCAATTAATATACATAACCTCACGGAGTGTATTTAATTATTATTTCTGAGTGAGCAAAATAAAATTGTATTAGCAATAAGCAATTTTTCTTTAGAGAAATACATGTCAAAACTGAGATTGTATTATGAATATTACCAAGTGAATTCAATGACTCCCAACTCTTTTTAAATTTGAAATTTTCCAAAAGTTCTTTGTTTTAGTTAAAATTAATTAAAAGTTCAAAGAAAACTCACATTTCATCAATTTGATTCTCTCAAATAGTAGTGGAAATATTACAAGTCTGTAGCATAGATCCACCCAATCTCTGTGGGACGATATCTTAAACTATATTATAATTTGACTTAGCACGAGCATTAATTCCTATACACTTTTGCCTCGTCAAATTTTTGGCGCCGTTGCCGGGGATTGGCGCAGATCTACTTCAGACTAAATATTTTATTACTAATTTGAGAACTTACTACTATTATTATTACTCCATAATTATTATTTTTTTTTCTTATTCATTTTATTATATATTTTAATATTAGCTTTGTTTAGTTACCTATTATTTATATCATCGTTGTAATTTTTTTTTTTTTTTGTGTTTCTATTCTTTTACTACTACTTCTACTATTATATTTAATACTAATATTTTACTATTACTTTTAGATTTTTTTAGTGTTACTATTATTATTATTATTTTTTTTTACTAAAAGAATCTCAATTAGTGTATGACCCGGTCTTCTAATAAAGAGTTGGTTAATTACGATCCTGAAATTGAAAGATCTTTGAGATTGTGTAGGAAAGGACAACAATCATCTACTCAGAACGTAACTTGTGACAGAATGGAGCATCAAGGAGTAGAAGACAACAACCCATTGGGAATTCCACCACCAGCCCATGTAGAAGAGCAGTTTGACGAAGTGGTGCCAAGACCAGCAAACAGAATCCTAAGGGATTATGCTAGGCCAGACCACTTCAACTGTGAATCTAGTGTTAGAAAACCCCCAGTGGCAGCCAACAACTTTGAAATTAGGACCGGCCTGATTCAAACGATTCAACAATCTTGCACTTTCACTGGTGATCTAAGTGAAGATCCACACAGTCACTTAATCGATTTCTTAGAACTGGTTGAAACTGCTAAGTATAATGGAGTATCTCCTGAAGCAATCAAGTTAAGGTTATTCCCTTTTTCTTTAAAAGGCGAGGCCAAAGCTTGGTTGCGAAGTTTGCCTCAAGGGTCCATTACCACATGGGACCAGATGACTCAGAAATTTTTGAACAAATATTTTTCCCCTGCTAAAACAGCAAAGTTGAGACAAGAGATATCTAATTTCTTGCAGACTGACACTGAGTCAGTTTATCAAGCATGGGAAAGATTGAAAGCAATGCTGAGAAAATGTCCACACCATGACATTCCTGAACATATGCAGTTATACATTTTCTACCACGGGTTAAAACCCTCTTCTAGAAATGTGATTGACGCTGCTTCAGGAGGTTCTATAATGGGAAAGACCACAGAAGAAGCACTCCAATTGTTGAATGAAATTTCTGAGAATGCCATTCAGTGGCCATCTGATCGTGTGATCATCAAGAAAGCTGCTACGGTAAATCAGGCAGATGCTTTAAATACACTAACACAACAAATTGCTTCTTTGGCACAAAAGTTTGAATCTTTTCAGGTGAATACGCAACAAACAAGCCAGTCTGAGACTTGTGACATGTGCGGAGGAAACCATCTGAACCACGAATGCCAAGCAACCAATCAGAATGATGAACATATCAATGTCATCGGTTACAAGTCATATCCTTTTGGAAGTCCAATGGCACAAAAACATCCAGGATTTCAATGGAGCAATCCAAACGGTGCTGAGAACTCTCAAAGCTTCCAAAAGCAACAGGTACAAAGTCCACCAGGGTACCAGAATCAAAACCGAGGGCAGCCAAATTTCAAGCCCTATCAGCAAGCAGCTCCATATCAGCAAAGGCCTCAACAAGCCCATCCAAGTCTTGATGACCTTTTGTATAAGTACATTAAGGCCACTGACGAGAAAATGGAGAGCCAAAATTCTGCTCTCAAAAATTTGGAAACTCAGTTAAGCCAACTGGCTACTCTTGTCTCAGAAAGAATTCAGGGTCCTTTACCAAGCAATACAGAGAAAAATCCAAAGGAACACCTTAAGGCCATTGCCTTAAGGTCAGGTAAGATTCTTAATGATCCATATGTAGACAGATAAAAGAATCAGCCAGAACAGCAGGTAGATAAAGGTAAGAATGTTGAAACACCCTCTGAATTGTCACAAGATGAAGAAGTCAAGAAAAATGAAGAAAAAAATATTGAGAAAATAACTCCTCTCCCAGTGACAATTCCTTTTCCACAAAAAATGAAAAGAGAAAAACTTGATAATCAATTTGCAAAGTTTTTGGAAATTTTGAAACAAATTCACATCAATATTCCTTTTACTGATGCTTTGTTGCAAATGCCTTCATATGCTAAATTTTTGAAAGAAATTTTGTCAAGCAAAAGGAAATTGGAAGAAGTTTCTGTGGTAATGCTTACTGAGAAATGCAGTGCTATACTTCAAAATAAGCTACCACAAAAACTCGGTGATCCAGGAAGTTTTACAATTCCGTGTACATTGGGAGGGGTATATATTGAAAAAGCACTTTGTGATTCTGGAGCTTCAATAAATTTAATGCCATTTTCTGTTTTTAAAAAGTTAGATCTTGGTGAGATGAAAAATACGGTTGTCTCTCTTCAGTTTGCAGATCAAAGTACTAAGAAACCTAAGGGAATTATTGAAAATGTGCTCGTGAGAGTAGATAAATTTGTCTTCCCTGTAGATTTCATAGTACTTGAAATGGAAGAATGTCCTGATGAACCAATAATTTTGGGTAGACCTTTTCTTGCTACAGGTAGAGCAATCATAGATGTTCATCAAGGACAACTAATTTTGAGAGTTGATGAAGAAAGAGTCATTTTTGACATGCAAAAGATTCTAAAGTTTCCAGGAGATGAGTCATCATCTTCTTGTTTTACAATTGACATGATTAGTGATCTTGCAGATGAATTTAAAGATGATCAATTGATTTCAGACTCGATTGAGAGGTGTTTGGCCAATTCTGGCACAACACAGGATGATGATCCCACCATTATAAGTGAAGCAGAACTACTGGAAAGATATTCTGAGGATGAAGGAATTCAATCAGAAGGAGTTCAACAAAAAATTGAACTCAAAACTCTTCCTTCTCATTTAAAATATGTTTATCTTGAGCCTGAATTATTTCCTGTCATTATTTCAGCTTCACTAACTGCAGAACAGGAGGATAAATTAATTGAAGTACTGAGAGCACACAAAGAAGCCTTGGGATGGACTATTGCGGACATCAAAGGGATTAGTCCAGCTGTTTGCATGCACAGAATCCTCATGGAGGATAAGTACAAACCAATAGTCCAACCCCAAAGGCGGTTGAATCCAGCAATGCAAGAGGTGGTGAAAAATGAAGTCATTAAACTTCTGGCAGCAGGTATCATTTACCCGATTTCTGATAGTCCTTGGGTAAGTCCTGTTCAGGTGGTACCAAAGAAAGGAGGTATGACAGTTATAAAAAATGAAAATAATGAACTCATACCTACTAGAACAGTTACAGGATGGAGAGTCTGTATTGATTACAGACGTCTCAATGATGCCACCAGAAAAGATCATTTTCCTTTACCATTCATTGACCAAATGTTGGAAAGAGTGGCAGGGTATGGTTTTTATTGTTTTCTTGATGGATATTCAGGCTATAACCAGATCCCAATTGCACCAGAAGATCAGGATAAGACAACTTTCACATGTCCCAGTGGAACCTATGCATATAGGAGAATGCCCTTTGGTCTATGCAATGCACCTGCTACATTTCAGCGGTGTATGTCTACAATTTTCTCAGATATGACCGAAAAGTTTTTGGAAATTTTCATGGATGATTTCACACTTTTTGGCAAAACATTTGAGGATTGTCTTTACCATTTGACCTTAGTTCTTAAGAGATGTGAAGAGACAAACTTGATTCTTAATTGGGAAAAATGTCATTTTATGGTTACAGAGGGAATTGTCCTAGGACACAAAATCACTGCTAAAGGGATAGAAGTTGATAAGGCTAAAATTGATCTTATAGCAGGATTACCCCCTCCTACAACTGTTAAGGGCATTAGAAGTTTTTTAGGCCATGCAGGTTTTTACAGACGGTTCATAAAAGATTTTTCAAAAATTTCAAAACCTCTGACTAACCTTTTAATGAAAGATGTTAAGTTTAATTTTTCAGGTGATTGTTTGAAAGCATTTGACACCCTTTAGAAAAAATTATCAACTGCTCCTGTAGTTGTGTCCCCTGATTGGAATCAGTCTTTTGAGGTCATGTGTGATGCTAGTGATACAGCAGTTGGAGCAGTTTTAGGCCAGAGAAAAGATAAGATTTTTCGTCCTATATACTATACCAGTAGGACTTTGAATGAAGCTCAGTTGAATTATGCCACAACAGAAAAAGAACTACTGGCAGTAGTATTTGCATTTGATAAATTTCGTTCTTATCTGATAGGAACCAAGGTCACTGTTTTTACTGATCATGCAGCTTTAAAATACCTCTTAGCAAAGAAAGATGCCCGACCTAGATTGCTAAGATGGATTTTACTCCTCCAAGAGTTTGACCTTGAGATAAAAGATAAAAAAGGAACGGAAAATCAAGTTACTGACCATTTGTCTAGAATAGAGAACTCTCCTCTTGAGATTTGTGATATAAAAGAAGAGTTTCCTGATGAACATATTTTTTCTGTCAGCTCAGTTGTGACTCAACCACCCTGGTTTGCAGATATTGCAAATTACTTGGTTGGAAAATGGACACCCCAAGATCTCTCTTACCAGCAAAAGAAAAAGCTTATTTCTGATGCTAAATATTATCTGTGGAATGAACCTTTTTTGTTTAGGATTTGTGCAGATAATATTATCAGAAGGTGTGTGCCAGAAGATGAAATGACTAAGATTTTGCATCATTGCCATGATGGTGCAATTGGAGGACATTATGCTGCAAATCGGACTGCATTTAAAGTCTTGGAGGCAGGATTCTTTTGGCCAACACTTTTCAAGGATGCACGTGCATATGTTGCACAATGTGACAGGTGTCAGAGAACAGGTAATATCACCAAGAGAGATGAAATGCCTTTGCAATCAATACAGGTATGTGAAATTTTTGATGTTTGGGGAATAGATTTTATGGGCCCTTTTCCTTCATCTCATTCTTTTGAATATATCCTCGTGGCTGTGGATTATGTCTCAAGATGAGTTGAAGCCATTCCTACGAGAAAAAATGATGCTCGAACCGTGTGTAATTTTCTTAGAAAAAATATTTTTACTAGATTTGGCACACCACGAGTCATCATTAGTGACCAAGGGACTCATTTCATAAATAAACAATTTTCTGCTTTATTGTCCAAATATGGTGTGACTCACAAAACAGGAACACCATATCATACTCAAACACAAGGGCAAGTTGAGGTTTCCAACCGTGAATTAAAAAGGATACTTGAAAAAACAGTTGGAATCTCAAGAAAAGACTGGGCTTTAAAATTAGATGATGCATTATGGGCATACCGAACGGCATTCAAAACGCCAATTGGTACATCCCCATACAGATTAGTCTTTGGAAAAGCTTGTCATTTACCTGTTGAATTAGAACATAAAGTTTTTTGGGCATTAAAAATGCTGAACTTTGAATTAAACTCTGCTGGTAAAAATAGATTCTTTCAGATTAATGAATTGGAAGAGCTGAGGTTGGAAGCTTATGAAAATGCCAAAATTTACAAAGAAAAAACAAAAAAATGGCATGACAACTTGATTCGACAAAAAAATTTCAAAATTGCAGATCAGGTACTCCTTTACAATAGTCGACTCAGGTTATTTCCAGGAAAATTGAAATCCAGATGGACAGGTCCTTACATGGTTACAGATGTTACTCCATACGGAGCAATTGAAATTCAACAGATCAATGGAGGGGACAAGTTCAAAGTAAATGGTCACAAGCTAAAATTATACTTTGGAGGACAGTTTGAGAAACAACCATCAGTAACCATGATAATCTGATAAATATCACAGTTACTACGTCGAGCTGGCGACGTTAAACTCAGAACTATGGTTTCTTACCCGTAGCCATTGAGGGTGAAGCAATGGAGCCTCATAAGTCCAATATACATTTGGGTAATTAAATGCTTAACCAATTGATCTGGTTAATATCCAGGTTATTGTGCAACCAGAACATCTCATGAAGGCCTCTACAAAAACAGAGTCACCTACACAGGAGTAACTCCATGGTGATCGGTATGCCTAAGTAACTGGTTGGTTAGCCATTTAATTATGCAAATCAAATGTTGGCTCAGGTAATTTTCTGGTTTATATTTAAACCGGGACCCCATGACTGTTAAGGTGAAAAATTAGTTCAGTCTATTACACATAGAATATGTGTGGTCACAGTTTCTTTCAAGCTTTCTTCTGTGATTGTAAATTTGAAAGCCAAAAAGATTTTTATTTTTTTTAAAAAAAGAGAGTATTCTCTATTTTGTTTATTATAAATATATATATATATATATATATATATATATATATATATATATATATATATATATAAAAGATTTTACCCCCTCTTTCACTTTTTTAGGGATGCGCTTTCATCCAGGAGAATGAAAAGTTTAAGTGTGGCAGAGGGTTGTTCTAGTTTATATATATATATATATATATATATATATATATATATATATATATATATATATATATATATATATATATATATAATATTTTCTTCTTAACTATGATCATTTATAGGTATTTAATTAACAAATTAAATTTTTTTCATTATGGTTAATATTATTTCTTTTTATCCTCACCATATGATTTGTCATGTTGATGATTTTTATTTTGTGAAGTAAGAGCAAGCATCTTCAACTCAGGTAATCATTTGAATTGAGAAAAGTTATGATCACAAAAGCAAATGGAATCAACAAACTTGGCTAGAACTTGCTCTAAATGTTTTTCGAGGCGAAATAATAGACGACACTGATTTTCAAAAAATGAAATTAGGCCTTCTTTGATACACAATTCTAACCTCTTTATTTTCATCCAAATATACATATATTACCTCCTAGAACCCTTCTTTCAGCCTTAATCTTTTTTCTCGAACAACATAATTCTCTTAAAAAAAAAGAGAGAGAATAAAAATCTCATACTATATATAGTATGCATTAAATATACATATTTGTATATACATATTTAAATATAATAATTATTTCTTCCAGCTATGAATGAGCAGATATTGATATCAACGAAAGGAAGAAATATTGAAAAAAAAAAAAAAAAGGAGTTTGTATGATTGTTATGATTTTTTTAAAAAAAAAAAAAAATGAAATGATGGAAATACTGAGGATTAAGAAATGTTTGCTCAAAGCTGGAAGAGTAAAAATCACTATAAATATATCCATATACCCTACCAGCATGAAGCCTAACATTACAAGCCGAGAAAAGTCCTAAAAAGATTTTGAAAATCAGTGTTGAATCTATCTTAGTGGAGATAAACATGAGGAGCAAGCATATGGACAAGACGATGATACTGAATGAATAAGTGATCATAAATTTATCAATTCTGAAAGATTCAAGGGGAGAAAATGCAAGTTCTTATTGATCAGAGTTGAATTCAAAAACAAGGTAATGAATTTGGTGATTTAAAAAGGATGATTGCATTAAAGATAATGAAGGAAGTTTATTTTGAATAAATTTTTTATACTACAAAGATCATGAGTTTGAAGAAAATGTTCAAAAAAAAAAAAAAGTTTATATATGTATATATATATATTTTTCCTCGAGGACGAGCAAAAGTTCAAGTATGGGGGAATTTGATGAATATAAATTATTCATGTATTTTTATATATAAATTTAAATATTTTAAATATTATAATAAATAAATATATTATATTTTATTATATTTTCTAAACAAGTTTTGCGGTGAAAGTTCAATTGAGGAATGAAGACTACAAGCAAAAACAGAAGAAAAAAGAAAAAAAAAGAGTGATGTATAAAGGAAAGAAGAAATGATATTAATTCATGTTCTGACTTGAAGTCGCGACACCAATTCATGTCGCGACGGTAACTGTTGAAATCAGAACACCAACTCATGTTCTGACTTGAAGTCGCAACACCAATTCATGTCGCGACGGTAACTGTTGAAATCAGAACACCAACTCATGTTCTGACTTGATGTCGCAACACCAAAGACTTTTCTATAAATAGGAAGCAAACTTGTAAAGAGAAAACAACCTTTCATTAGCCAAAATCAAGAATTCTCTCATTTCTTGTTTTCTCTCTTTTGTAGTTGAAATATTTCCAAAGTCTTCTAAATTCCTTTTTAGCTTTTATCACTCCATAATGGAGTAATTTTCTTCTGTTGGGATAGTTGATGAAACTTGGTATATTTATAATATCTACCTCAGTTTTAGTACATGCTTGGCCTGAAACTTTATATCTGCATTTTTACACTGTGCTAGAGTGATAGTTCTGTTACTCTTCATTTTCACATCTATCTATTTTTAGGTTATTGTATATTAATTTTGTAATTCTCACGGAGCAAAATTAATATATGATGACTGATGAATAAAATAGTAGAGTGAGAATGGAACCTATAGTAACCTATCATTCCAAGTCAGTAATCTTGTTTCCATCAGTTTTAATTCTCACGGAGGAATTGTTGTAAGCAAGATTATTGGTTTTAGTGAAAATATTCTCACGAAGTTTTTGCTACCTTTTAGCACAATTCAGGCAGGAATATTATTTCGGTTTAACCGTCACAAAGTCATAAATCAATTAATATACATAACCTCACGGAGTGTATTTAATTATTATTTCTGAGTGAGCAAAATAAAATTGTATTAGCAATAAGCAATTTTTCTTTAGAGAAATACATGTCAAAACTGAGATTGTATTATGAATATTACCAAGTGAATTCAATGACTCCCAACTCTTTTTAAATTTGAAATTTTCCAAAAGTTCTTTGTTTTAGTTAAAATTAATTAAAAGTTCAAAGAAAACTCACATTTCATCAATTTGATTCTCTCAAATAGTAGTGGAAATATTACAAGTCTGTAGCATAGATCCACCCAATCTCTGTGGGACGATATCTTAAACTATATTATAATTTGACTTAGCACGAGCATTAATTCCTATACACTTTTGCCTCGTCAAATTTTTGGCGCCGTTGCCGGGGATTGGCGCAGATCTACTTCAGACTAAATATTTTATTACTAATTTGAGAACTTACTACTATTATTATTACTCCATAATTATTATTTTTTTTTCTTATTCATTTTATTATATATTTTAATATTAGCTTTGTTTAGTTACCTATTATTTATATCATCGTTGTAATTTTTTTTTTTTTTGTGTTTCTATTCTTTTACTACTACTTCTACTATTATATTTAATACTAATATTTTACTATTACTTTTAGATTTTTTTAGTGTTACTATTATTATTATTATTTTTTTTTACTAAAAGAATCTCAATTAGTGTATGACCCGGTCTTCTAATAAAGAGTTGGTTAATTACGATCCTGAAATTGAAAGATCTTTGAGATTGTGTAGGAAAGGACAACAATCATCTACTCAGAACGTAACTTGTGACAGAATGGAGCATCAAGGAGTAGAAGACAACAACCCATTGGGAATTCCACCACCAGCCCATGTAGAAGAGCAGTTTGACGAAGTGGTGCCAAGACCAGCAAACAGAATCCTAAGGGATTATGCTAGGCCAGACCACTTCAACTGTGAATCTAGTGTTAGAAAACCCCCAGTGGCAGCCAACAACTTTGAAATTAGGACCGGCCTGATTCAAACGATTCAACAATCTTGCACTTTCACTGGTGATCTAAGTGAAGATCCACACAGTCACTTAATCGATTTCTTAGAACTGGTTGAAACTGCTAAGTATAATGGAGTATCTCCTGAAGCAATCAAGTTAAGGTTATTCCCTTTTTCTTTAAAAGGCGAGGCCAAAGCTTGGTTGCGAAGTTTGCCTCAAGGGTCCATTACCACATGGGACCAGATGACTCAGAAATTTTTGAACAAATATTTTTCCCCTGCTAAAACAGCAAAGTTGAGACAAGAGATATCTAATTTCTTGCAGACTGACACTGAGTCAGTTTATCAAGCATGGGAAAGATTGAAAGCAATGCTGAGAAAATGTCCACACCATGACATTCCTGAACATATGCAGTTATACATTTTCTACCACGGGTTAAAACCCTCTTCTAGAAATGTGATTGACGCTGCTTCAGGAGGTTCTATAATGGGAAAGACCACAGAAGAAGCACTCCAATTGTTGAATGAAATTTCTGAGAATGCCATTCAGTGGCCATCTGATCGTGTGATCATCAAGAAAGCTGCTACGGTAAATCAGGCAGATGCTTTAAATACACTAACACAACAAATTGCTTCTTTGGCACAAAAGTTTGAATCTTTTCAGGTGAATACGCAACAAACAAGCCAGTCTGAGACTTGTGACATGTGCGGAGGAAACCATCTGAACCACGAATGCCAAGCAACCAATCAGAATGATGAACATATCAATGTCATCGGTTACAAGTCATATCCTTTTGGAAGTCCAATGGCACAAAAACATCCAGGATTTCAATGGAGCAATCCAAACGGTGCTGAGAACTCTCAAAGCTTCCAAAAGCAACAGGTACAAAGTCCACCAGGGTACCAGAATCAAAACCGAGGGCAGCCAAATTTCAAGCCCTATCAGCAAGCAGCTCCATATCAGCAAAGGCCTCAACAAGCCCATCCAAGTCTTGATGACCTTTTGTATAAGTACATTAAGGCCACTGACGAGAAAATGGAGAGCCAAAATTCTGCTCTCAAAAATTTGGAAACTCAGTTAAGCCAACTGGCTACTCTTGTCTCAGAAAGAATTCAGGGTCCTTTACCAAGCAATACAGAGAAAAATCCAAAGGAACACCTTAAGGCCATTGCCTTAAGGTCAGGTAAGATTCTTAATGATCCATATGTAGACAGATAAAAGAATCAGCCAGAACAGCAGGTAGATAAAGGTAAGAATGTTGAAACACCCTCTGAATTGTCACAAGATGAAGAAGTCAAGAAAAATGAAGAAAAAAATATTGAGAAAATAACTCCTCTCCCAGTGACAATTCCTTTTCCACAAAAAATGAAAAGAGAAAAACTTGATAATCAATTTGCAAAGTTTTTGGAAATTTTGAAACAAATTCACATCAATATTCCTTTTACTGATGCTTTGTTGCAAATGCCTTCATATGCTAAATTTTTGAAAGAAATTTTGTCAAGCAAAAGGAAATTGGAAGAAGTTTCTGTGGTAATGCTTACTGAGAAATGCAGTGCTATACTTCAAAATAAGCTACCACAAAAACTCGGTGATCCAGGAAGTTTTACAATTCCGTGTACATTGGGAGGGGTATATATTGAAAAAGCACTTTGTGATTCTGGAGCTTCAATAAATTTAATGCCATTTTCTGTTTTTAAAAAGTTAGATCTTGGTGAGATGAAAAATACGGTTGTCTCTCTTCAGTTTGCAGATCAAAGTACTAAGAAACCTAAGGGAATTATTGAAAATGTGCTCGTGAGAGTAGATAAATTTGTCTTCCCTGTAGATTTCATAGTACTTGAAATGGAAGAATGTCCTGATGAACCAATAATTTTGGGTAGACCTTTTCTTGCTACAGGTAGAGCAATCATAGATGTTCATCAAGGACAACTAATTTTGAGAGTTGATGAAGAAAGAGTCATTTTTGACATGCAAAAGATTCTAAAGTTTCCAGGAGATGAGTCATCATCTTCTTGTTTTACAATTGACATGATTAGTGATCTTGCAGATGAATTTAAAGATGATCAATTGATTTCAGACTCGATTGAGAGGTGTTTGGCCAATTCTGGCACAACACAGGATGATGATCCCACCATTATAAGTGAAGCAGAACTACTGGAAAGATATTCTGAGGATGAAGGAATTCAATCAGAAGGAGTTCAACAAAAAATTGAACTCAAAACTCTTCCTTCTCATTTAAAATATGTTTATCTTGAGCCTGAATTATTTCCTGTCATTATTTCAGCTTCACTAACTGCAGAACAGGAGGATAAATTAATTGAAGTACTGAGAGCACACAAAGAAGCCTTGGGATGGACTATTGCGGACATCAAAGGGATTAGTCCAGCTGTTTGCATGCACAGAATCCTCATGGAGGATAAGTACAAACCAATAGTCCAACCCCAAAGGCGGTTGAATCCAGCAATGCAAGAGGTGGTGAAAAATGAAGTCATTAAACTTCTGGCAGCAGGTATCATTTACCCGATTTCTGATAGTCCTTGGGTAAGTCCTGTTCAGGTGGTACCAAAGAAAGGAGGTATGACAGTTATAAAAAATGAAAATAATGAACTCATACCTACTAGAACAGTTACAGGATGGAGAGTCTGTATTGATTACAGACGTCTCAATGATGCCACCAGAAAAGATCATTTTCCTTTACCATTCATTGACCAAATGTTGGAAAGAGTGGCAGGGTATGGTTTTTATTGTTTTCTTGATGGATATTCAGGCTATAACCAGATCCCAATTGCACCAGAAGATCAGGATAAGACAACTTTCACATGTCCCAGTGGAACCTATGCATATAGGAGAATGCCCTTTGGTCTATGCAATGCACCTGCTACATTTCAGCGGTGTATGTCTACAATTTTCTCAGATATGACCGAAAAGTTTTTGGAAATTTTCATGGATGATTTCACACTTTTTGGCAAAACATTTGAGGATTGTCTTTACCATTTGACCTTAGTTCTTAAGAGATGTGAAGAGACAAACTTGATTCTTAATTGGGAAAAATGTCATTTTATGGTTACAGAGGGAATTGTCCTAGGACACAAAATCACTGCTAAAGGGATAGAAGTTGATAAGGCTAAAATTGATCTTATAGCAGGATTACCCCCTCCTACAACTGTTAAGGGCATTAGAAGTTTTTTAGGCCATGCAGGTTTTTACAGACGGTTCATAAAAGATTTTTCAAAAATTTCAAAACCTCTGACTAACCTTTTAATGAAAGATGTTAAGTTTAATTTTTCAGGTGATTGTTTGAAAGCATTTGACACCCTTTAGAAAAAATTATCAACTGCTCCTGTAGTTGTGTCCCCTGATTGGAATCAGTCTTTTGAGGTCATGTGTGATGCTAGTGATACAGCAGTTGGAGCAGTTTTAGGCCAGAGAAAAGATAAGATTTTTCGTCCTATATACTATACCAGTAGGACTTTGAATGAAGCTCAGTTGAATTATGCCACAACAGAAAAAGAACTACTGGCAGTAGTATTTGCATTTGATAAATTTCGTTCTTATCTGATAGGAACCAAGGTCACTGTTTTTACTGATCATGCAGCTTTAAAATACCTCTTAGCAAAGAAAGATGCCCGACCTAGATTGCTAAGATGGATTTTACTCCTCCAAGAGTTTGACCTTGAGATAAAAGATAAAAAAGGAACGGAAAATCAAGTTACTGACCATTTGTCTAGAATAGAGAACTCTCCTCTTGAGATTTGTGATATAAAAGAAGAGTTTCCTGATGAACATATTTTTTCTGTCAGCTCAGTTGTGACTCAACCACCCTGGTTTGCAGATATTGCAAATTACTTGGTTGGAAAATGGACACCCCAAGATCTCTCTTACCAGCAAAAGAAAAAGCTTATTTCTGATGCTAAATATTATCTGTGGAATGAACCTTTTTTGTTTAGGATTTGTGCAGATAATATTATCAGAAGGTGTGTGCCAGAAGATGAAATGACTAAGATTTTGCATCATTGCCATGATGGTGCAATTGGAGGACATTATGCTGCAAATCGGACTGCATTTAAAGTCTTGGAGGCAGGATTCTTTTGGCCAACACTTTTCAAGGATGCACGTGCATATGTTGCACAATGTGACAGGTGTCAGAGAACAGGTAATATCACCAAGAGAGATGAAATGCCTTTGCAATCAATACAGGTATGTGAAATTTTTGATGTTTGGGGAATAGATTTTATGGGCCCTTTTCCTTCATCTCATTCTTTTGAATATATCCTCGTGGCTGTGGATTATGTCTCAAGATGAGTTGAAGCCATTCCTACGAGAAAAAATGATGCTCGAACCGTGTGTAATTTTCTTAGAAAAAATATTTTTACTAGATTTGGCACACCACGAGTCATCATTAGTGACCAAGGGACTCATTTCATAAATAAACAATTTTCTGCTTTATTGTCCAAATATGGTGTGACTCACAAAACAGGAACACCATATCATACTCAAACACAAGGGCAAGTTGAGGTTTCCAACCGTGAATTAAAAAGGATACTTGAAAAAACAGTTGGAATCTCAAGAAAAGACTGGGCTTTAAAATTAGATGATGCATTATGGGCATACCGAACGGCATTCAAAACGCCAATTGGTACATCCCCATACAGATTAGTCTTTGGAAAAGCTTGTCATTTACCTGTTGAATTAGAACATAAAGTTTTTTGGGCATTAAAAATGCTGAACTTTGAATTAAACTCTGCTGGTAAAAATAGATTCTTTCAGATTAATGAATTGGAAGAGCTGAGGTTGGAAGCTTATGAAAATGCCAAAATTTACAAAGAAAAAACAAAAAAATGGCATGACAACTTGATTCGACAAAAAAATTTCAAAATTGCAGATCAGGTACTCCTTTACAATAGTCGACTCAGGTTATTTCCAGGAAAATTGAAATCCAGATGGACAGGTCCTTACATGGTTACAGATGTTACTCCATACGGAGCAATTGAAATTCAACAGATCAATGGAGGGGACAAGTTCAAAGTAAATGGTCACAAGCTAAAATTATACTTTGGAGGACAGTTTGAGAAACAACCATCAGTAACCATGATAATCTGATAAATATCACAGTTACTACGTCGAGCTGGCGACGTTAAACTCAGAACTATGGTTTCTTACCCGTAGCCATTGAGGGTGAAGCAATGGAGCCTCATAAGTCCAATATACATTTGGGTAATTAAATGCTTAACCAATTGATCTGGTTAATATCCAGGTTATTGTGCAACCAGAACATCTCATGAAGGCCTCTACAAAAACAGAGTCACCTACACAGGAGTAACTCCATGGTGATCGGTATGCCTAAGTAACTGGTTGGTTAGCCATTTAATTATGCAAATCAAATGTTGGCTCAGGTAATTTTCTGGTTTATATTTAAACCGGGACCCCATGACTGTTAAGGTGAAAAATTAGTTCAGTCTATTACACATAGAATATGTGTGGTCACAGTTTCTTTCAAGCTTTCTTCTGTGATTGTAAATTTGAAAGCCAAAAAGATTTTTATTTTTTTTAAAAAAAAGAGAGTATTCTCTATTTTGTTTATTATAAATATATATATATATATATATATATATATATATATATATAAAAGATTTTACCCCCTCTTTCACTTTTTTAGGGATGCGCTTTCATCCAGGAGAATGAAAAGTTTAAGTGTGGCAGAGGGTTGTTCTAGTTTATATATATATATATATATATATATATATATATATATATATATATATATATATATATATATATATATATATATATATATAATATTTTCTTCTTAACTATGATCATTTATAGGTATTTAATTAACAAATTAAATTTTTTTCATTATGGTTAATATTATTTCTTTTTATCCTCACCATATGATTTGTCATGTTGATGATTTTTATTTTGTGAAGTAAGAGCAAGCATCTTCAACTCAGGTAATCATTTGAATTGAGAAAAGTTATGATCACAAAAGCAAATGGAATCAACAAACTTGGCTAGAACTTGCTCTAAATGTTTTTCGAGGCGAAATAATAGACGACACTGATTTTCAAAAAATGAAATTAGGCCTTCTTTGATACACAATTCTAACCTCTTTATTTTCATCCAAATATACATATATTACCTCCTAGAACCCTTCTTTCAGCCTTAATCTTTTTTCTCGAACAACATAATTCTCTTAAAAAAAAAAGAGAGAGAATAAAAATCTCATACTATATATAGTATGCATTAAATATACATATTTGTATATACATATTTAAATATAATAATTATTTCTTCCAGCTATGAATGAGCAGATATTGATATCAACGAAAGGAAGAAATATTGAAAAAAAAAAAAAAAAGGAGTTTGTATGATTGTTATGATTTTTTTTAAAAAAAAAAAAAAATGAAATGATGGAAATACTGAGGATTAAGAAATGTTTGCTCAAAGCTGGAAGAGTAAAAGTCACTATAAATATATCCATATACCCTACCAGCATGAAGCCTAACATTACAAGCCGAGAAAAGTCCTAAAAAGATTTTGAAAATCAGTGTTGAATCTATCTTAGTGGAGATAAACATGAGGAGCAAGCATATGGACAAGACGATGATACTGAATGAATAAGTGATCATAAATTTATCAATTCTGAAAGATTCAAGGGGAGAAAATGCAAGTTCTTATTGATCAGAGTTGAATTCAAAAACAAGGTAATGAATTTGGTGATTTAAAAAGGATGATTGCATTAAAGATAATGAAGGAAGTTTATTTTGAATAAATTTTTTATACTACAAAGATCATGAGTTTGAAGAAAATGTTCAAAAAAAAAAAAAGTTTATATATGTATATATATATATTTTTCCTCGAGGACGAGCAAAAGTTCAAGTATGGGGGAATTTGATGAATATAAATTATTCATGTATTTTTATATATAAATTTAAATATTTTAAATATTATAATAAATAAATATATTATATTTTATTATATTTTCTAAACAAGTTTTGCGGTGAAAGTTCAATTGAGGAATGAAGACTACAAGCAAAAACAGAAGAAAAAAGAAAAAAAAAGAGTGATGTATAAAGGAAAGAAGAAATGATATTAATTCATGTTCTGACTTGAAGTCGCGACACCAATTCATGTCGCGACGGTAACTGTTGAAATCAGAACACCAACTCATGTTCTGACTTGAAGTCGCAACACCAATTCATGTCGCGACGGTAACTGTTGAAATCAGAACACCAACTCATGTTCTGACTTGATGTCGCAACACCAAAGACTTTTCTATAAATAGGAAGCAAACTTGTAAAGAGAAAACAACCTTTCATTAGCCAAAATCAAGAATTCTCTCATTTCTTGTTTTCTCTCTTTTGTAGTTGAAATATTTCCAAAGTCTTCTAAATTCCTTTTTAGCTTTTATCACTCCATAATGGAGTAATTTTCTTCTGTTGGGATAGTTGATGAAACTTGGTATATTTATAATATCTACCTCAGTTTTAGTACATGCTTGGCCTGAAACTTTATATCTGCATTTTTACACTGTGCTAGAGTGATAGTTCTGTTACTCTTCATTTTCACATCTATCTATTTTTAGGTTATTGTATATTAATTTTGTAATTCTCACGGAGCAAAATTAATATATGATGACTGATGAATAAAATAGTAGAGTGAGAATGGAACCTATAGTAACCTATCATTCCAAGTCAGTAATCTTGTTTCCATCAGTTTTAATTCTCACGGAGGAATTGTTGTAAGCAAGATTATTGGTTTTAGTGAAAATATTCTCACGAAGTTTTTGCTACCTTTTAGCACAATTCAGGCAGGAATATTATTTCGGTTTAACCGTCACAAAGTCATAAATCAATTAATATACATAACCTCACGGAGTGTATTTAATTATTATTTCTGAGTGAGCAAAATAAAATTGTATTAGCAATAAGCAATTTTTCTTTAGAGAAATACATGTCAAAACTGAGATTGTATTATGAATATTACCAAGTGAATTCAATGACTCCCAACTCTTTTTAAATTTGAAATTTTCCAAAAGTTCTTTGTTTTAGTTAAAATTAATTAAAAGTTCAAAGAAAACTCACATTTCATCAATTTGATTCTCTCAAATAGTAGTGGAAATATTACAAGTCTGTAGCATAGATCCACCCAATCTCTGTGGGACGATATCTTAAACTATATTATAATTTGACTTAGCACGAGCATTAATTCCTATACACTTTTGCCTCGTCAAATTTTTGGCGCCGTTGCCGGGGATTGGCGCAGATCTACTTCAGACTAAATATTTTATTACTAATTTGAGAACTTACTACTATTATTATTACTCCATAATTATTATTTTTTTTTCTTATTCATTTTATTATATATTTTAATATTAGCTTTGTTTAGTTACCTATTATTTATATCATCGTTGTAATTTTTTTTTTTTTTTTGTGTTTCTATTCTTTTACTACTACTTCTACTATTATATTTAATACTAATATTTTACTATTACTTTTAGATTTTTTTAGTGTTACTATTATTATTATTATTTTTTTTTACTAAAAGAATCTCAATTAGTGTATGACCCGGTCTTCTAATAAAGAGTTGGTTAATTACGATCCTGAAATTGAAAGATCTTTGAGATTGTGTAGGAAAGGACAACAATCATCTACTCAGAACGTAACTTGTGACAGAATGGAGCATCAAGGAGTAGAAGACAACAACCCATTGGGAATTCCACCACCAGCCCATGTAGAAGAGCAGTTTGACGAAGTGGTGCCAAGACCAGCAAACAGAATCCTAAGGGATTATGCTAGGCCAGACCACTTCAACTGTGAATCTAGTGTTAGAAAACCCCCAGTGGCAGCCAACAACTTTGAAATTAGGACCGGCCTGATTCAAACGATTCAACAATCTTGCACTTTCACTGGTGATCTAAGTGAAGATCCACACAGTCACTTAATCGATTTCTTAGAACTGGTTGAAACTGCTAAGTATAATGGAGTATCTCCTGAAGCAATCAAGTTAAGGTTATTCCCTTTTTCTTTAAAAGGCGAGGCCAAAGCTTGGTTGCGAAGTTTGCCTCAAGGGTCCATTACCACATGGGACCAGATGACTCAGAAATTTTTGAACAAATATTTTTCCCCTGCTAAAACAGCAAAGTTGAGACAAGAGATATCTAATTTCTTGCAGACTGACACTGAGTCAGTTTATCAAGCATGGGAAAGATTGAAAGCAATGCTGAGAAAATGTCCACACCATGACATTCCTGAACATATGCAGTTATACATTTTCTACCACGGGTTAAAACCCTCTTCTAGAAATGTGATTGACGCTGCTTCAGGAGGTTCTATAATGGGAAAGACCACAGAAGAAGCACTCCAATTGTTGAATGAAATTTCTGAGAATGCCATTCAGTGGCCATCTGATCGTGTGATCATCAAGAAAGCTGCTACGGTAAATCAGGCAGATGCTTTAAATACACTAACACAACAAATTGCTTCTTTGGCACAAAAGTTTGAATCTTTTCAGGTGAATACGCAACAAACAAGCCAGTCTGAGACTTGTGACATGTGCGGAGGAAACCATCTGAACCACGAATGCCAAGCAACCAATCAGAATGATGAACATATCAATGTAACATCCGAATTTGACTGAGTTTAATTTTATTTTCAAAAACAACATAAACCAAAAGAAATATAATCGCAATTTCAACCATGTAAAATTTTCCACCGTCGTACACCACGAGCAAAGTTAAATTTTCAGATCTCCAGTTACATTTGAATCATAAATTCCAAAGGAGAAATGGATTTAATTTGTAGCTCATTGTTGGAAATGGCTTGTCAGAAATTTAAACTTGTTCTTTTTCTCTCCTTTTAATATTTTATTTAACAACCCTAGTTGTCTATGTTTTGGTAGAACCATCATTTGAAGGCCTTGGTATTTTAATTTTAACCTTTCATTGTGATACTGTGTAATGCATTATAAAAAGGTATATGAGATCATTTTCATACAAAACATTCATTACAACAATGAATTTTCACACTTGTATCCTTTTGTTATCGAATTTAACTTGGGTTTATCTAAAAGGGAAAAGAATTAAAAACAGACATGTTAAGTACAGGGTACTTTATATGAGCGTACTATCTAGTGTACAGATGAAGAGACATATTGTAGTAATACTCCCTCCGTTCCACTTTAGCCCATTTGACTTTGCACGGAGTTTAATAAAGAGAGAAGACTTTTGAAATTTGTGGTTTAAAATAAGTTATAGATATTTGTGTGGCTACAAATCATCTAGGAATAAGTAAAAGTGAATATTTCTTTCCAAATTTAGAAAGAGGTCATTCTTTTTGAAACAGACTAAAAAGAAAATAGGTTCATCTTTTTTGAAACGGAGGGAGTACTAATCAAACAAAAGGGAAGCGCCAAACTGCAAAAACATCTTAAATTACTTCAGTCATTTAAAATCTGCCATTATGTACTTAAAATTCCCATTTGAATTCAGTCAAAATATATTTGTACTCCATCCGTACTAGTCTGAAATCTTATGAAAATTCCTTAACCATGGAGCGCTCGTTTAGGATTGGGACGGAGCTAGATATTATAATGCGAATATAAATTAATTAAGTCAGGAATGGATATACTAACTATTACTCCCTCCGTTTCAAAAAGGATGAATCTATTACTATTTGAAGGGTCAAACAAGATTATGTTTGACCACATGTCTTACAAATATTATCTAACTATTTTGAATTGTTAACTATTGTGACTTATAATATTTTTCATGTAGTTTCTAAATATGTAAATTTTATTTCAAAAAAATTAAAAATTCGATGTACAAATTCCCGGTCAAAATTAGTCAATTTGACCCTTGTACTCCGCAAAGATTCATCCTTTTTGAAACGGAGGGAGTAACATATATGCTATGGGTACGTCGAAGCCAATAGTTTTTGATTCAATATTAATTTCTAATTTCGAATGCTATAGCTCAATCGATAAATTTCAAATCTTGGTCCGCCACGCAAAACAACGATATGGTACAGCTACAAAATTAACCAATTATAAAAATAATGATTGATCAAATGATGGAAATTCAGTGGCAACAGACACCTCAATTTCCCGCCAAAATGCCGACCCAAAATAAAATGTAAGGCGCCGCCAATTTTGAAATGTCGAAAAAAACGCGGTCTTACGTGGGGTCACATAAGAAACAAATACAGCTCAAACGTAAGTCGGTGCCACCCCATACTTAACTGTCAAGTTTCAAATGAAAATTTATAAAATTGTAAAATTAAGAATCGTGCCGTTATTTCTACAATGGAGTAATAGGAAAATTATACACAATATTTTTTTAACAGACGGAGTAGTTGTTTTATACATAATTTTGAAAATCTTTGCAACTATGGAAATATATGGATTATTAAACTGTTTTATCCTCATTGATGTGGTAAACGTTTACTTTGAAAAAAATATTGACATCATTAACTTTATTACTATATAAAATTTCTTAAATTATTTGATATAATCTTTTATTAATTATATTAATATAATGTATAATCAAATAACATGTAAATTTATAGGGAATCAAGTAAGGACGTATAAAATGAAATGCATTAATTTTTTTTAATTTAAGTTTTAGATTTAAAAAATTTCCTGTTTTAAATATTTCGTAAATAGGAGTAACTCAAAATGCAAAGGATAGACCTGGTATTTGCCGGAATAATGGCTATCTTGCTAAAAAAAAAAAAACCCATCTTGTAGAATACATATAATTTTTTATACTCTCTTTTCAATTTATAAGGCGTCGTTTTGTTATTGATCCATTACAAAAGAAATTGACAACATTTTGTTATTGATCCGTTGCAAAAAGAATGACAGTTTTCTAATTTTGAAAAATACTTTAATATAAAACGTCATATTTTTCCGTAACGAAATAATTTATATCCACTTAAATATTTATAATTTATTTTAAATCTCAAGTATAACTTCGCACTGATTCAAACTTTGTGATATAAAGTGAAACGAATGAAGTATATAATATGAGTATAATTATATTGAGTAGGACGACTATTTTTATAAAATTTTCTATTTTATATTCGGTCTCATCACTTTGGTATGACATTACAAATTCCCCGTCTCTTCCTCTCCCCACGTTTGCCCCTCTAGCTTCCACCACTTTCAGATCAACCCCTTATTCAACAGTCAACACCACCCACGTTCTCTCTTATTTCTCCATTACAAATATACCATATATATTCTGTACCTTAATACTTTGTGGTAGGATTATATAAGGTGGTCACAAACTATATTAGAACATAAAGAATCTTTGTTTTCAAGAAGAGAACGAATGAGCATGGAAGAAGAATATTATTGTACAACACCAAAGAACCAAGAATGTCAAATACAAGCACCATTTGAGTGTCCACCTGCTCCAAGAAAGAAGATTGAGAACAGACCAGTGAAGAGGAACATGCCCAAGAATGGGTACTTTCACCCTCCTGATCTTGACTCACTTTTTGCTGTCACTACTGCTCCAACTAGTTGATGTTTCTGCCTAAACGAGTTTAAGTCATATACGCTGACATCGTAGAAGAATTTTCATTACGAGTGCAATTTTGTTTAGTCATATACATTGATAGTGTAGTAGAATTGGGCTGTTGTTTAGTGTATAGGATGTCTTCAAGGTCGTCTTAGCTATGTTGTAAAGTACATGTAGCAAGTAAGTTTGTGTTTAGTTTGTTCTTCTTCCATTTTTTTTTTTCGGTTCATTTTACCTTTGGGTTGGACATGAAAAATGAAATTCTTGGTGTTAAATTGGTTAGGGTATTGGGAAATTGGAAATGTTTCAATTGGTGTTATTTACATTGCTATAAATTGAGCATGTTTTAAACGCAGTTTATATGTGCTTTGTTTGAATATCAAAGATTATTATGCCTTCCAAATCATTCCTAGTTCATTTACAGTTCTCTTATGGTATTTGAGGAAACACAACAAAATATTCTAAGTAGCCGTTTGGCCGTAGATACCAAAAGATTTTTCAAAAAATATTTTTAAAATTGAGTTGAAAAATTGTATATGAAAATTGTATTAGGACATGAACTTTACTTGAGGGTAGAAAATTGATTTTTTGAAAGAAAGTAAAAAAGTGGTCAAAAGCATTTTTTGATTTTTCAAAAAATATTTTTGGAAAAATCTCGAAAAAGTGACAGTTTTTCATGCAAAAACATGTTTGTCAATTTTTATTTTTTTAAAAAAACGTGAAAAAAGTTCATAGACAAACGGGTCCTTAAGTTTCACCATGTTTCTTTCACCTAGTAGAGGCCAGGCGATAGCCAGCTTTGCACTACCTGGTACCTAACTGTCTAAGGAGTTTTTACCGTTTCAATATATCTTACTCCCTCCGGTCCATAATATATGATGTTTTGACCTATTGTTTTTGGTCCATAATATTTGATCTTTACACAAATTAAGAAAGTTTTTTTCATATTACCCTTGCTAATAAATGACTTAAAATAAAACTTTAGGTAATAATAGCTTGGATAAGGGCTAATATGGTCAATTACATTGCTAATTAATGCTAAAAAGGTGATTTCCTTAATATATGTGAAAACACCTAAAACATCATATAAAATGGACCGAAGGGAGTAACTTATTATAGTAGGTAATTAATTTTATTTTTAATTTTATGTTACTAATCTTACTAATGATATTTATATTTTTCTTTTATACAACTTTTCGATAATGTAAATATTCTTTAATATTATTAATTAGAGGTGTTTAAGAGGTAAACTCAATTAGAAAAGTGAAATTATATAACTATACAATGTTAATTTACACAAAAATAGCAATACCATATAATTTTCAAAACATATCAATACTTTTTTAGTATAGCAAATATATATAAAAGGTGAAAAAAAATCATAGATCTCCTTTCTTCCTCTACACAGCCACCACTGCCGCCGCCTGCCCTTGCCCCTATGCCGCCCCTTTTTTGCCGGCATCCATAGCATGTCTCTACAGGCTGCCGTTCGCCGTCTCATTTTTTTAAAACTATATTTACATGTGTATATACTTGTATTATATTGTATGTCTTTTTAATGGTATATACTTTATATGAGTTCCAAATCTTTCGCTTGTTTGTTCATTTTTCTTTTTGGTACATTGGGAGAAAAATTACTGAGTATTCCCTAAGAAAAAAGATCTTAAAATCATTCATAAAAAGCACATGTTTATGTATAGCTATTAGAAGAAACTCCATGTACGTAGGTGCGTAATTTCAGAATATAAAAAACCTATTCATAATTATGCCTTCATTTGTTAGAAAATCGGCACACTGACATGGCTCCCTCCATGCATATCTTCGTGGCCCTTGCATTTAGCTTGATATTTTTCTACGGTACATCTGATGTAACACAAAACTTTCTAAGGTTTACTGATATTTTTCTATGGTACATCTGTATGTTTGTGCATGTTTCTTTCACCATGGAATGAGAGTTAGTAATGCCATAGCTGTGTAAAGAGTTTTCACACTTTTACTATATTTAATTAATTTTAACATATAACTGCAGTAAGTAATTTGACCATTTCATGTTACTAATTAGTTCACTTATAATTATATTTGTTTTTCTTTGAGACGGCATAGTATTGTAATATTCTTGTAACACTATTAGTGTATAAGAGATAAACTCAATTAGAAATGTGAAATTAATTTAACTAAAAGCCCCCACAAGTTTTTATTTAAGAAAATGACCTCCTATTTTCTTTTTATTTTTTGTGGAGGAAAATGTTAAACTTGGTAGTGGGATGCAGGGGACTGTTTAAAAATAGAAAAAGTTGTGGGCATAAGTGAATATTGTGCAAAAGTATATAAATTAACAAAAAATGGGTCTTTTAGCGGGTAAAAAAAAAAAAATCAAAACGGGTCTTGCACTATTTTAAATCGATTCTTCAGGCTCTCTTCCAATTTTTTTCGAAACCCTTTCATCTTCTTCCATAAGTTTTCGCCTCCCACCCCACCCCCACATCCAACACGTCGATCCAGTTCAAACGCCTTCCAATTTTTTTTTTTCTCGGGGCAAAAGCTTTAATTTTTTGATTTTGTAGGGTGTTTTGTCACTACATTGACTTGGGTTTAAATATTTCGAGATATGTGTTGTGTTTTCTTTATCTAATAAGCTTTAAAAGCTCTGTTTTGTTGCTTTGACGCTGCTCCATTAGATCAGAGGTCCGATTTTCAGATCTGCTGTAACAACTCATCAACCAATCCTACTCGATTGTAGACCTTATTGCAATTAGCAAACCATTGATGAGGCGCTATGCTGTAGCAGATGCTAATTTCTTGGATCAATGGGTGGAGATGGCAACATGTTGGCTTGACATTCCAAGACAAGTGAAATTATCACTTATCTTCGCAGCACCTCTAAAAATAATAATATAGAAAGCGAGATGTGGATGTTGATAACGCTATTTATATTTTATCTTTTGTTTTCTTCTTCTTTCCAATTCGTTATTTCTTTTTTTTTTTTAGCAAAAGCTTCAATTTTCGATTTTGCATGGTGTTTTGTCACTATATTGACTTGGGTTTAGCTCCTTCGAGATATGCTTTGTATTTTCTTCATCTAATAAGCTTCAAAAGCTATGTTTTGTTGCTTTGACGTTGCTCCATTAGAGGTCTGGTTTCAGATCTGCTTTAACAGTTCATCAACTAATCCTGCTCGATGGTTACATAGACTTTACTTATTACAATTAATAGACCATTGATGGGTCGTTATGCAGTGGTGAATATGATTTCTTGGATCAATGGGTGGAGGTGGTAACATATTGGTTTGATATTCTAAAACAAGTGAAATTATCAATTATCTTCGCAACACCTCTAAAAAAAATAATCTTGGAAGCGAGATGGATGTTGATAAGACTATTTATTTTATCTTTTGTTTTCTTCTTCTTCTTCTTTTAAAAAGTTTAGTTGATATTTTCCCCCCTCTCTCTTTATATATATATATATATATATATATATATATACGTGTGTGTGTGTGTGCGCACGCACGCATATTAGAACAACTTCAAGAATAGGCAGAATGTAATGATTTTGTTTTAGTCGTGCTTGAACTGTTGCTTTAGGTTATAAAATGCAAGTTGATCGATTGGAGACTAACATACTGAATAATCGACCAAGAAGATAACTACATCGCCATTCCAACTTTTCCAAGAGCTCCTGTATAATTTTGTATCTTTTATGTATCAAAAAGAGTTTTCAATAATGAAAGCTTTAAAATTATTGTTATTATTGTTAGTGAAATAAGAATTTTGATTGATACAAATTTTGTTGCGCTTTCATTTACTTGACATCCGTCAATATTTAATCCTATTTACAAAGTAATATTTTCCATTAAAATTCCTAAATCGAACTTGAACGATAATCAACCAAAAAATCATTTATACTTAATCAATATCCACTACTCAATTTATTATTTAATGACCATCATGAAGATAGTTGATTATGAAACATAGTGGTCGGTAGTATTTAACGATTGGTTTACACTTAAGCAGTAGACAGTCGATTATCAATTATTAGAGTGTATTTGATTTAAAATATTTAGAATTGAATTAATAAAAAAGGTAGTATCTTAACTACTTAATTGTGGTCCCTTATAATATCTCATCACATTAACTTTGATCTATTTACAAACTAAGTGAAACACTAATTCAATAAAAAGTCTATGCACAACCTGGTTGTAGTCTATTGTACCCCTATCGCTCAGGTGATGTGTTCAGAGGCAGATCTAGAAATTCACGAGGATGGGTTTACTACTATTACGGGCGGGGTTACCGTGCCAGAGGGTGGTTGACAAAAACCTTTTTTCGAATATTATAGAGCAATCTGCTTCTTTTTTAAGTAAAAAAGAAACAAGTTGGACCAATATAAGTAATAGAAAGGAAAAAAAGGACATTAAAGGCGAGAGTCGATCCATATTCCTAAGAGTAAGTGAATCACCGTCTGACCATGTGAACCATTTAATCTTTTAGAGCATTGGTTCCCAAATATTATATTAAATATATTTTGAGAAAAATATACATAATATACTTATTTTGGTAGATGGACCATGGGTTCACGTGAACCAAAAATTGTTATATACATCCGCCACTGGATGTGTTTATTATTATTATTATTATTATTATTATTATTATTATTATTATTATTATTATTATTATTATTATTATTATTACTATAACACGCGTGCGTTTGACATTTAGGGTTTAGGGTACATGTAGATGATTGTGGTTTAATGAGTATATTATCTTTCTTTTTTTTTTTTGTAATTAAAAATATTTATAAATCACCAAAGTAGCATTTACAAGGAGCCGTAGCCAAACCAAACACAGTTTGCTACCTTCAAAATGTGCATCTCAACTAACTAAGCTAATCTATCGTAACAGAAATTAAAACATCTTATAACTACTCCTCATTCTATTACAACAAATTTGCTTCCTCAATTAACTTGACAACCTATCGACAATTTCCCCTACTCTCTAAATTGGTTCAGAACTTGAGCTCCTGATATACATCCTTCAATTTGACCGGGGCTCTGATGTTGCATATGGAACTGATCTCTTTGGCTAGACATTTTGCATTTCTTGTTTCCTTCCTGAACACTCGAGCATTCCTCTCCAACCAGATGTCATAGATAAATTCTGCATAAACAGCCTTGAAGATGCAAGCCTGACTTGTCTTCCCTTTTGTCTTCTTGATGAGCCACAACAGGTAATTATCACCAGGTTTAGGAGGGTTGTAACTTGTCTGCATCCATTTGCATAGTCTTCCCAGTACTTCTTTTGCAAACACACATTCCTGAAACAGATGTGAGCAAGTTTCAGCTTCAGTTTTTCACATAACACATTCTGAGTCCACTTGTAGTTTCCATTTTAGAAGTCTATCAGCAGTTAACAGCCTGTTTTGCAATTGAAGCCACAAAGTGAAGATAGCTTTTGGCCTTGCTGAGTTCTTCATGATCAAGGATCTCCATTCTACTTTTGGGAGCACTCCTAGCTGATGCAGATATAACTTCCTAATGATACTGCCTTTTGTTACGGTGCTATCCAACCTTATCTCTTCTGGAACCTTGTTGTCTATTATTTTCCTCACCATCCAGGTAGCTAAAGCAGGAGGTGTCATTGCACCCAGGTCTTATCCTTTTATGTAATAGGTATGGACCCACCTAATCCATAACTTGTCTTTCTTATGAGCTAAGTCCCAGTGTAACTTCTGAATAGCTGCTTTGTTCCACAGTTTAAGTTTAGTGACATAAAAGCCACCAGCTGACTTCGGATAACAGATTCTCTCCCAAGCCACTAATGCCTTCTTAGTCACCACTTGAGTACCTGACCAGATGTAACTTCTGCATAGTGCTTTTATAGCTTTGATGATCTTGGTGGGGGAGGAGAAACAACTGAGACCAGTAAGCTTGAATCCCAAAGAGTACTGTTTTGACTAGCTGAATCCTTCCAGCATAGGATAATTTCTTTGCAGTCCAGCTTGATATTTTACCAGTTATCTGTGCTATCCGAGGTTGCCATTGCAGCATAGACATCTTCTTTGAAGTAAGTGGCACACCTAAGTAGTTAAATGGCAGTTCTCCTTGGACATAGCCCAGATGTGCTAGTATCTTCTGCCTGTCTTCATCAGGCACTCCTCCAAAATGCACTGAACTTTTTGTTAAATTTGCTTTAAGTCCTGATGCCTCAGTAAAGACTGTGAAGTATTTATGAAGTTGTTCAATGGATTTGAGGTCTCCCTGGTAAACAACAACAGGTCATCAGCAAATCAGAGGTGTGTGATTCCCAGTTTCTTACATCCTGGGTGGAAATTAAAGCTTTTATTCTCCTTCAATACATTCAGGTTCCTGCTTAAATATTCCAGGGCAATAGCAAATAAGTATGGTGAGATGGGATCACCATGTCTTAACCCTTTGGCAGCTGGGAATGGTTCAGTCAGATCCCCATTTAGGAAAAAAAGTAGCTGACTGTGTGCATACATTCCACCAACAATTTGATGAATTTCTCTGCGAAGCCTAGTTCTCCTAGGATCTGTTCTAAATAGCACCACTCAACAGAATCATATGCCTTTTGTAAATCCACTTTAATCATACACCTTGGTGAGGTGTTCTTCCTTGTATTGGACTTTATCAGTTCATGGGCAAGTATAATGTTGTCAGATATCTTCCTTCCAGGGATAAAGCCAGCCTGAGCCTCACTAATGATGTGAGGCATCACTTTCTGCAACCTATTAGCAAGTATCTTTGATATTATCTTGTATAGCACAGTACAACATGCTATAGGTCTGAAATATTTAATGGTGACTGGATGAGGTATCTTTGGTAGCAGTGATAATGTGGCACAGTTAACAGCTTACTCTTTTGAAAAAACTCTTGTACAGCTTCACATACCTCCTGTTTAATATGGCACCATGCTGTCTTAAAGAAGACTGCATTGTAGCCATCAATACCTGGTGCCTTGTCATTGTCAATGGCACATAGACCATTATAAATTTCCTGTTCAGTAGCAGCTGCACATAGTTCTATTTTCTGTTCATGATTCAGGATTAGACCTCTTCTCATTATGAGTTTATTCACTGCAGGGAGAGTTGCTGCTGCTGTGCCTATTAAAGACTTATAAAAGTCAATGATTTCCTGTTGAATGCTGGTTTTGTCTTTTAAGGACATTTCCAGTTAGCGATGTGAGCTCAGTGACCTATTTTCTTTGCTTTCTTTCTGCCATGATTGCTGAGAAGTAATTGTTGTTTGAATCCCCTAATCTTATCCAGTGAGCCCTGGACTTCTGTTGTAGTGCATTCTCCTCAATCAGTGACCACTTCTCTAATGACATTAAAGTTTCCTTTTCTTCATCAGCTAATGTATCAGTGTAAGCAGTCTGCATTTGGTGTTGAATGGAATCTAATACTGCTCTAGCTTGCTCTATTTTCTTTGAGATGACTTTAAATTCATCACAGTTTAACTTCTTGAAGGCTTGCTTCATCCCTTTCAGGTTTAACCATATGGACTTCATCTTACTGCCCCTCACCTATTTGTTCCACCCTTCATGAATTATCTGCTGAAATTGTGGGTGTTCTGTCCAGATGTTGAAGAATCTAAATGGCACTTTAGCTGCTGTATTATCTAGCAGTACCTGAATGAGCATGGGGTTATGATCAGAGAATTCAGGTAGCCTATACTCAACAGTAAGGTGCCCTTGCTATTGCATCCATTCATCATTGCCCAGAGTTCTATCCAGCCTGCTCCAGACCCTTGCATCACCTCTCTGATTGTTTGTCCATGTGTAGTACTCTCATCTCCATTGAACTTCAGTTAACATGGCATTCTGACACAACTCTGTGAAGTCCTTAATTTCAGTATATGTGACTTTGTGTCCATGAAGTCTGTCCTGACATGTCATCACAGCATTGAAGTCACTCCATATCAGCCATGGGACTGTGATCTGGGATGCCATACCAGCCAATTGGTGCCAGAGCTTCTTCCTTTGTTCTATGGTATTAAACCCATAGATGAAAGTTATCTCACATACCAGGTCATTTTGCAATCCTTTCACAGCACAGTGAATGAATTGATCAGCTAGTCCCAGTGTTGTTACACAGTATGATCTTGGATCCCATATAACTCATACTCTACCATTCTTGGCTGCCTGGTAGTTTGTTATCAACTCCCACCCTGGTGCTATCTTTTTCAGTATCTTTATAATATTATCCTCCTTTACTCTTGTCTCTAGTAACCCTGCAAGCTTTATTTTATTTTTTGTAAGAAGTGTTGAAGTTCCTTCTGCTTGTATCTTTTATTCACACCCCTTACATTCCAGGCTAGGCAAGACATTAATGATTGATGGGCACCCCACCTGGTTCTGGAGGGTGTGGGGCTAAGTCCTCTATCTCTCTCTCCTGCAGAGTTTCAAAGCCATTTCTCACTGGGATCTGGAAGTTAATAGCAGGTGTGTCTCCAAGTTTTCTTTTACCCTGAGCTATTGTAGCTTGCTTTGAAGTTTCAGGCAACTCCCCAGTTTTACTCACTTGCAAGTTACTTGGGCTATTTTGCATTAAGGCCTGATTGTACTTCATTTTCTCTGGGATCTTTAGTGTTTGCTCTTGCAATGTAGCTGGTGTTGGTTGTTTTCCATCATCCTTTGCTTTGCAGCTTGGTTCTGCAGCTTGCTTAGTCTCCTGTATCACTGCTTTAGTTCTCTACTGCTGCACAGGTTTTGGCTTCCTGTTGGTTCCTCTGCTGTGGCCCTATGGGAACAGGTGCTTCCTGTTTAGGGGGGCACACATGCCCTATCTGCAGGCATTGTTCACAGTAGTCTGGCTTCCAGTCATAATGAATAGGTTGTTGTATCAGTTTCCATGTAGGATTCCTAATTAACAATTCAGTTGGCAAGGGTCTTGTGATGTTCACCTCAATAAGCATCCTAACATACGAGATCCTAGTTTGCTTAGTAGTGCATTCATCAGCATATACTGGCACTCCTACTGCACTTACTAATCGACTTAGAGAATCACAGCCCCAGTACCTCATTGGTAAGTTTGGGAATCTGACCCAAAGGGGGATATCAGTCAATTCCTCTGTGAAATTGAATTCATCTGTCCATGGTTTCAAGATTATAGGTCTATTGTTGAAAGTATATGGTCCAGCAAGGAAAATCTCATTAAGATCCTGTTTACTATTGAATTTTATCACATAGTATCCCTCATCATGTAAATATAAAACTGGCTCAGCAACATGACTCTAATTTACTTTGATATATCTGTACATAGCATTATATCCAGGGCATTCTCCTATCACATAGGCTATTAGGGCACTGTTCCACTTCTCTAATATTTTAGCTATTTCTTTTTTATCTAAAGCTACACATGTTTTGCCTTCTCTTGTTTCAGGTGGGATGTAATTAAGGTTCACACCATTCACAGCAGCTCGATTTCCTTTAAACAAACCTGCCCACGTGGTCTCAGGTGCAACTTCATATTCTTCCTCAATTGGGTCGGGTTGTTTGTCTTGGCTTATATTCTCTTGAACTAATGTTTCTCCTATCGGCAGCTTTTTGCTCAATTCAGCTCTCCTTGAGCTTTCCGGTAGCTGTGGATATGATTTCTCAGTGATCGGAGTAGACTTTCCAGAATTAGTTGTCGGTGGTGTAGTCATTTCTATTGTATCTATTTGTGATTGTGTCATATTATGGACTCTAGAGCTTACTGAGCTTCCGATAGTAGTGATTGGAAACTTTTTGGGTCTCCCTCTCCGTCGTTTGCCGGACATTTCTCAGGCAGTGTACGTTAGCAAAACGTGTGCAGCGGTCCTAAGCTAGAATGATGAGTATATTATCAATGACCTAAAATTACACTGTATTTGATGATCAAACTTATAGCCTTTTTGGCATTGCTTCTCCAAAGCCATAAGTTTTTTTTTCTAAAAAAAAAGTACCTTTTTTGGATTTCTGAGGTGTTTGGCAAAAAAAAAAAAAGTACTTCTAGTAGAAACAGAAGCAGTTTTTCTGCTTTTAGAGAGAAACAGATATTTGTAGCTTCTCCCAAGAAGCAGAAGCAAAAGCAGTTTACTAATTTTTTCAAGACAAAAATATCCTTACCAAAAATTTTTATTTACCAAATTATCCCTCATTAATTAACCACAACAATAAAATTATATTTCTCTTTTTTATTTTTTTTATTTCTACGTACTTTTACAAATTCTCTTTCTCTTAGGACTAGTTTTTATTTCTGGGTATTTTTCTCAACCTTATTTAGACTTTCTCTATGCCAAAGCTACAACTACAATAATAATTCCTTGAGTCACTTAAATTTCTACCTTTTACATTATCACTTTGATTTAACTATATTTTTTGTGGTTCGAAAACTTAAATTTCTATCTTTTACTTTATGTTTTATATTTTAACTAATGTTTTTTTTACATTAAAGTCTTTTATGATAAATATTTAATAATATTTTTTTTGTTTCTAATAATCCAAATGTAAAATGAACTTGGATGTCCTTTTCGTAATTTGACACTCATAAATACTTTTTCGTAAAGATTAACCAAACACAAATTATTTATCAAAAGTACTTCTCCAATGAGTTGTCCAAACACAAACTGCTTATTAAAAAGTACTTTTCCCAAAAGTACTTTTCAAAATAAGCAGTTTTTTGCAACAATCCCAAACAGGCTCTCAGTCAAGTTGATCATATACAGATAGGATTCTACTTAAATTTAATATAAAAACCCTATATTAAACAATAGAAAAGGGTCATTTGATGGTGTACAAATTAGGAATTCCACAATATACCAATAGCATTGATAATGAATGACGACATTGGATCTAATATATACAAATGTTAAGGTTCTGATAGAACAAGACCTTGTTCTCTAAACATAGAAGAAGATCGTAATGTGAGAAGCAAGCGATGCTTTGATTTACTTGTATGGATTAATACCATCTCAAAACATTGTTAGTATCTTTATTTAGTGTTTAAGGGTTGTTATACATATGTATCAAATGTACACAAATGTTAAGGTTATGGTTGAACAAGGCCTTGTTCTCTAAACATAGAAGAAGATAGAAACGTGAGAAGCAAATAATGCTTTGACTTACTAGTATGGTTGTTACACATATGTATCGGTGCTAATACCTCAATTAATATTAAATCAATATCGTCGATGATAAATCTATAATATGTAGATTATTAACCTATAACACTCCGGATAGTTGGACGGGGACACATGTAGTATTTTATTATTTATCAAATTAGGATAATATTTTATTTTGTATTAATTTAAGAGGACATATGTAGTCTTTATTCTATATTTGTTATAATTTTACAGTTGGAATTAATATACTCAGAATGATGGATAATCAACTTAGCGAACTTGGTATTTTTTTTCTTAAACGATTCTTTAAATTTTTTATATTAATTTTTAAGAGGACACGTTAGTCCTTAGTGTAATTTTTTTTTTTTAAATTTTACAATGGAGATTAATATACCTAGAACAGTTGATTATCAAGTTTACAAACTTGGTATTTTTCTGAAATGATTCTTTAAATTAATTTATATCAATTTTTGAGGGGACATGTGTAATCCTTCTTAATATTACTTTTTTTTTTTTATAGTGGTCTATTAATGAACCATCCGAAGTTGATTATTAATTTAGTATAGTGTTTAATTTTTTCTTTGAATGTATACTTTTTATTAGTCAAACATCATATTATTGATTTGATGAAAAAAATTAATATGTCGAGGCAGAGATATCCCTTCTGATCTTTGAATGTATACATATTTTTTTTTGTATCAAATTTGAGGGGGACACGCATCATCCTTCTTAATATTAATGTATTTTTATTTTATAATTATATATTAATAAATCATAGGTAGTTGAGTATATATTTAGTAGAGTGTTAGTATTTTTATGAATGTATATCTATTTTTATTTCATATCAAATTGGAAGTGGTCACATGTAGTCTTTTTTTATATTATTTTATTTTTCTTTACAATAAACTTTCAATAGTTAATTATTAATTTAATAAAATATTATTATATTTTTAATGTATATTTATTTTAATTTTGTATCAAATTAGAAGTTTGAACTTCTCTACAAAAAATATGTTTAAAATAGGCCAACTGCTATTACTACTAACATAAGTAGAAATACACACATATTACTATTATTTTATGAATGAAGGAGCTATTTCCCCTTATAAGCGCAATATTAAGCATATAGCTAATGGATATCACGTGTTGTCGCAAATTAATTAACCATGTTCAATAACGTTGTTAACTAACTTATCGTATATAACGTATGTTTCACTTGTCATGGAATGTCAAGCCAACATTGTTGCTATCTCCACCCAGTGATCCTAGAAATCAGTATCCGATACTGCATAGCGCCCCACCAATGGTCTATTACTTGCAATAAGTAAGGTCTACAATCGATCAGGATTGGTTTGATGAACTGTTACCGTAGATCTTGGAACCAAGCCTTCAATAGAGCAGCGTGAAAGCAATAATACAAAGCTTTTGAAGCTTACTAGATGAAGAAAACACAACGTATATCTCGAAGGAGCTAAACCCAAGCAAATGTAGAGACAAAACAATTTGCAAAATTGAAGCTTTTGATCGGAAAAAAATAAAAAATTACAGAGCTTCTTACAAGCAAAAATTACGAAGTGGATAGTGAAATAAGAAATATGGAACTAAGATTAGTAAGAGTCTGAAACAAATTGTGAGCTCAAGTACTGAATTTGATGTATTTTTGAGCTGGAATGAGGTGGAGAAGAAGAGGATGACGTGCTAGGGTGGGGGGGGGTGGGATTTGGGGGGAGAAAATTTCTATTTTTAGTAAAAAATTATTTTTAGGAAGATAGACCATTTTGTCATATTCAGAACTTTGGAGGGGGGGAGGGGGGGGGAGGGGGAGGGGGATTTGAGGTGTTTTTATTTTTTAAATGATAATTAAGCCTTAACCATGATTAATATTTAGGAGGTCATCTACCCAATTTTAAAACTTAAATATTATTTAATAAAATCAAGACTTGAAAGAGGTCTTTTACCCAACTCTCCCAGCTCTATGCCACCAAAGTGAAACTTCATAGGGCAAACAAACTAATATGGGCTGAGCCACAAATTCACTATTTTGGTTCAAGCCCTTCTAACCTGTTAAGCAGTGGAAAATTTAAGATTCCAAGGGGATGAATTTACTATTGTGAGGAATAGAATTATAGCGTCGCAAGAGTGGTCGGCGAACAATTGTATATACATATCAAATATCATTTTATATGATGATATATTAAGGAATAAATTATTAAAGAAAAATTAATGAATGATCGATCTTTACTCAATAGTGTAAATGAACCATCGCTTGATTAAGTGAACAATTTAAACTTTTATAGCATGGATTCTCAAAAATCATACTGGACATATTTTAAAAAAATATGTATATAATATAACTAATTTTGTGGGCGAGTATAAATTCACCTGAACAGCAAATAATAAGGCAGATCCGCCCCTAGTCGTAAGAGTCATTAAAAATATACGCCATTTGCTCCTCATAATAAAGGGGCTACTCCTAATGTTGTTTTTAATGATATTGAACTACAAAATAAAATTCCATAGTTTGAATTAAGTCAAAAAATTTACCATGGGGTTTAAATAATTCTAAACTCCAACAAAATCATGGAGTTGGATTGAACTTCTGAATAAGATACCAGGTTCAAACTAAATAGCAAATAAACTAAATTAGTAAGCATTTTCTGGTTCAAATAGGGTAATCAACCTTTTAGCAAGCAAAGGTGTACTGAACATGCTTTTCGATTAAGAAATTAAGACAAGGGTCAATCAAGGTCAATGACTTAATCAACAAAATTTAATGAGTGGTAGTATTAGTAGTAGGTGTTTGTTTTCTTGTTGGGTCAGGTCAGGTCATGGCCACTCACTTTCGTTAACAAAAGGAGCAGTCCATTTGTAAGGTTACACCTGATCTGACTCATGGACGAGATGTAACGTCCTTTTCTTCCCCCACAAAATCTTGATTGAAGTTATGTTCGCAGTAGGAGAAACTCCATCTTGCCCCTCAAAACGGGAACTCGGAATTTTAAGTCAGTGAGAGTAGAATAATGTGTGAATATTTATGTGATTAATGCGATTTAACATGTTGTAAAAGGTAATTCATCCATTTCTTTCCCTAGGTTATGGGTTCTACTAATTACACCCTGTTCCAATTTAAGTGTCTTACTTTCTTTTATGGTTTGTCTCAAAAAGAGTCTTTTTCTATATTTAGTAAGTTGACAATTCAAACACCATACATGATATTTTAGTACATTATGCACATATTTAATTTACCATCACAAGATTCCCTATATTTCTTAAACTCCGTATCTAATAAAACTAAGACACCTAGATTGGAACCGAGGGAGTATATAAATTTTTAATATATAATCACTGAAGATTTGTATATATTAATATTTTTACAATATATATATATATATATATATATATATATAGGTAGAGCTAAATATTTTGTGATAGCAAATGCAAACAATTAGTGTAATTTAACATGTAATGATCAGCTAATTAATTATACTATAGAGAAGAATGAGGTGAGAAGACAGCTTTAAGCAACTTTTAGAACATTGAGGCAAGTTTATCTGTTTAAGTATAAAACATTTCTTTTAATCCAATTGTGTAATCACTAATCAAAACTTTCAGTTATAACAATATATGACCATATATTTTTTGCCTAACTCAAGTCTCAACGTGAAAAACTAATGAAAAAAAATACTCCATCCGTTCTAGTTTATGTAAACTCATTTTTTAGTCCATTTAAAAAGGGTAATTTACGCTCTATACCCATACATCTCATAATAATTACCAGACCTACCCATGCCATTTTTCTATACCCATAAATTTGATAATAATTACATCTTCTACCTATTTCCCCATTTTCCCCTAAACTCACCATTTCCCATCCCCCAAAACCTTAACTCACGTCTCTTTTTTTCAGTTTCTCTATCCAACTTCTTCACTCCCCAACTCTAGCTTTCCATTCCCTTGATCTGTCATCCAAATTCTCTAATTTTATGATAAGAAACATTTGTTGTTCTTTTTAATTCTCTCTTTCTCTCTCCATCTTACTAATTCACCAACCTAATAAATTTATATTTATTTCTTCTTCACTATTAACCCTTTAATTTCATCATTAACTACTCAAATCTTATATTTGTAGTATTTATCCACTATTTTGGTGTTTTGCTGATGAGATTAGCCTTTAAGTTGTAGTATTTTTTAAGATTCAATTTTCAACTTGAAAAATTGTTGCTTGATTCGAAGTGGGTGTCACAAAATATTATTTTGGTACCTTGGGAAAGTTCATATTAAACTTTTATCGTATTTGAAATTGATTTGAGATGTTTGGGAGATGATTTTTTAATACCCACCATTGTTGATGAAGCTCTTGAATATGAAATTTTGATTTTTTTATTTGTTGTTTGATTTAAAGTGGGTGTTGAAGAATATTACTTCTAGTACCTTGAGGAAGTTCATATCAAATTTTGATCGCATTTGGAGTTGATTTGAGGTGTTTGTGAGATTATTTTTGAATACCCACCATTGTTGAGCTTGAAGCAAAATCAAAGAAGTACTGTCTATATACTTCTATGGTATTCAGTCTACTGTAATAGTATACTGATATAATATACAATAAACACAGGGTGTTAGTTCCTATCGAAAATGTATTTTTTCAATTCATATACCATTTGGAAAACTGTATACTACTATTTTTGTATACAATTTTTGTACACTAATGGTGCTGGTATCTCTGACATTGGTGCAACTGCCGTTACGAATGAGGTGGGTCCACCTGCACCTACGAGTGACGCTTCTATACCTCACCTGGGTGCACCTGCTATTATAGAGCTGTATAAGATTAAGGTATACTGATCTGCGTAGTATACTATAATGGTATGCTGTACTTTTTGTTGCTCTTTGCTACTGCGTGTATTGTCCTGTTTATTGCTGCAAAAAGCTTGTTGTGATTGTTATTTTAGAGAAATTTTGATAAATGTTAGATTTGGCGTTGATTTATACTTTGTTTAATGCCTATGCTTAGGTTTATTCTACTAATTGAATCTGTGACTAAATGATTGGAAATATTTTCCAAATATTCAAGTGAATAATTTCTTGTGTTGTCAGTTTATATGAAGCATATGTCTAGGATTTATTTGTTGAATGTTATGAATCCCAAGAGTTTATTTACCGAGGACTTTACAAATTGATGCGCTTTTGGGTTGAGTAATTTAATCGAACATGTTGTGCTTTATAGTGTAGTTAATTGTTAAATCCCTTTATTGAAATATAAGTATGGATTATGCTCTGCATTTTGGACTATGATGTTGAATGTCTGTTTTAATTCACATAAAAAATTTTGAGGATCTCTTTATTCAATCAAAGTGATCAAGTCTGAATTCTTATACATTACAGAATCTTGCAATAGAATCTTGCTATTCCTCTTAAGGAGTGCTTCCAAGATAGGAAGGATGTAAAGAAATCAAGGTGGACTTGTAATGAGCCTAAGTTGGGAATTAAGTCCTACGCTCAGGACTTTGAGGAATAGAACTATTCTTCTAGCATGTGATATGGTCTCAGTATTGGGCACGTTGGCCAGCAAGTTGATAAAGAACTTTGATGAGTTTGTCGCCTCTTATTTGAAGATGTTCAATGCAAGTTCCAATCATGGTTTGACTAGTGTCGCTAGCTTGTGTATCCCACGATGGCTTATAATAGCCAAAGAAGTTGCTTGTCAAGTCGCAATGATTTATCTGTCAGGGTGTCCTTATCAACGGCTATTTTATCATTTAGTGGTTCCTTTTATTTCAAGTGAACTTGGGATTCTTGATATTAAAAGCCATGCTTCATGGGTGGAAGAAGAAAGACAAACAACTTCTTGCAAAGGAAGCCTTAGTGAAGTATATCAAAAGGGATAACTATTAACGTGGATGGATTACTGGAGCTTATGGCTAATGGGTTGCAGATAGAGATACTTGGATAATTGACATGCTAGGCGACTTGTGTAAAAATTCCAGTAAACTTGAAGTTGTTATTATCTTCATGACGAAAGGATTTGTATGTTACATTCCTTCCTTTTTGCAATATACCTTATTTGTATACCATATATTTGGTATACCTTGTATTTGGATTAAAGAGTGGGGTGCTATCGAAAGAATGTTTTCGTTGTTATAAATATAGTATACTTTTTTTATATATCGTATACTCTTTTGGTATACACGTTTAAGTGTTTGTATCTAGTGAAAGATTTATCAAACAAATTGGCATTTCAATTTTATTGTTGTAAATACAAATATACCTTTTTGGTATACCATATACTCTTATGGCATTAGAAATTGATGATTGCTACCCGTCCATGTCTCACGTCATATGTGTGTGACTTCATATTTACCAAATATTTTAATCTACCAAAATAATTTGCTATCCAAAATATACATACATGAACTAAATGGGGTGGACTTATAGTTTCACTGTATACCTTTATGATATACTCTCTTATCTAGTGTATACCTTTATGGTATACTTCTATCCAAAACTAGTGGCATAAATTAGGTGGGGGTTGCGGTAAGTTATTGTGTTATACTCTCTTTTTAACTGTACACCTTTATGGTATACTTCTATCCAAAAGTATACGTGTATTAATTAGGTGGGGTTTCACTGTATACCTTTATGGCTTACTCATTTTTCATACTATCTTCTTTACTGTATACTTTTATCGCTTACTCTCTTTTCATACTCTCGTGTTTACTGTATACCTTTATAGTATATTCTATCCAAAAGTATACATGCATGAATTAGGTGGGGTTTCACTGTATACCTTTATGGCTTACTCTCTTTTCATACTTTCTTGTTTAATGTATACCTTTATGGTATACTTTTATCCAAAAGTATACATGCATGAATTAGGTGGAGTTTCGTAGTATACTTTTATGACTTACTTTCTTTTCATACTATCTTGTTTACTGTATACCTTTATGGTATACTTCTATAAAAAAGTATACATGCATGAATTAGATGGGGTTTCACTGCATACCTTTAGGGCTTACTCTCTTTTCATACTCTCTTGTTTACTGTATACCTTTATGGTATACTTCTATCCAAAAGTATACAGGCATGAATTAGGCGGGGTTTCACTGCATACCTTTAGGTGGGGAAAATGGCAGATTCCACCGATCTCGAAAAACTCTTTGACGATGAACAAGTATTTAACTTCTTGTTCAAAAGAGAAAAAATGACAATTTGTAGACGAGATGGTTACGTCATCAAACATTCAACCACAAGTGGAAAAATTCCTACACATTTTAGTCGACATGAATTGGATTGAATTGAGTTAAATTGGTCGAAGATTAAGTTACAGACTTTAAGAAAATATACAATATTGACATACATAACTTATGGATGGTGACTTCGGTAGTGACATTAGCGTCTCGACATTTGGCACAAATTGCAAAATGAGCTTTACAGATTAACTACAGTGCTATTTTAAATATGATATATATTTTTGTTATACTTTTTTCTAATGTATACCTTTACAGTATACTCCTATCTAAAACTATACATGTATAAATTAAGTATGAGTGGGGTTACACATGTATAAATTAAGTGTGAGTGGGGTTACCGTTTCACTTATATACCTTTAGAGTATATTCTTTTTTCCCATGTATATCTTTATGGTATACTTCTATCCAAAATTGTACATGCATAATTAGGTGGGGCTGGAATTACAATTTTACTGTATATTTTTATAGTATACTCTCTTTTTTACTGTATATCTTTAGTGTATACTTCTATCCAAAACAATACATGAGTGTACATTAACACTGTATACTTTTATGGTATACTCTTTTTCCACTGTATATATTTATGATATATTGCTCCACGCAAGAATGAACCAATCATCATGAAAATTAGTCAGGCTGATGAAATTTGCACTACGTTATTCATTCAGCACATAATGATGTTACAATTGGATAAAAATTTGTAAGCCTTCAATTGTCTCACTTTGCTTCATGAGTTGCTTCTATTGTGTTTGCTGCTATCTCATCGTTGCAACTTTTGTATGTTTAGATTTAGGGGTCATTACTATTGTAGCAGCAATTGGACATTTCCAAACCCTAGGAGAAATATTTTTGTTTTGAAATCACAATTAGATTGAATCAGTAATGCATTTACCTCGAAATTACAAAATGTATTCTTCAACATCTCAGGCCTCTTGCCTAGTCATCCCACAACTTCCAGTTATACAGAAACATCAACACTACAATAGAGCAAAAGTGGGAATATATATTCTTAAGTATACCTTTCTGGTATTCAGTATACTCTGATGGTATACTGCTTTAATTAAGGTATACAGGCAAATGAATTAACGAGTAAACATACAGTGTATTCTGTACAATAGAAAGAAATACAATGAAATACCCATATTGAACAAATTTTACTACACAGTAAAGAATAATTGATATTGAACACCATACCTTTTGATAGCCAACACAATATTCAGTATACCAACAGGGTATACCACACACTACCAAGGTATACAGCTGGAAGTTATGCACAAATTGCACCAACAGTAAAAGCATCAGCTATTTCAGACACACACTAAAATAAAGAAAGCAACATAATTTGTTAGTATATCAAGACTCTATAGGGATATTTTTGCAGCCTTTTTTTCCACACCGTTGATATGTAAGTTGCACGTTCTCATGGGACATTTCCCAATTTGATTTGATTCTTCCAGTCATTGGCCTTCCAGGTGGTATTCTGCCTCTTGGTTGTAGCACCTCTTCTGATAAAACCTCTTCTGGTATCTGCCATGTAGTTTCATCTGGTATAGGAAAAACTGGTATTGCATACGTGTTAATAGAACTCTCCCTAGTGTAGTATTCAGAGCAGTATTGGTATGGAGACTTTGAATTTGTCCAGCACTGTCAAGGCATGTCGACATGGCATTTCTTCCAAAGTAAACCATCGACAAGTGCATGTCTTTTCAGCCAAGGACACTTGATACGTGGACATCACCTTATCTCAATTTTTCCGTTGGAGAAGAGAAGCATAAGGCCAGCCTCAGGTGTGTCGAATGTTGATGCCTAGCAACACAGAGAAGAATGGAACTTCTTTTTGAAGTATACTTTCTTAATACCCTAGATACAATTGCATGCAAATTGTTTCACACTGAGATGCGATGCTTGATAGTTTTATAAATGCCCACAAGACAAATAAACACTCACCTGAACAACATGCAATAAGGAATAGACATACACAGCTTTTTCAGAACAGAGCAGTACTACTGGTTGCTTTGATGCAGTATTATCTGAGTTCCCCTTGATCATGTCTATACCATCCGAAATGCTTAATCCTCGACCCGACAGATCTTGCCCATCTGCAGAAATTAGAAAATAGAAAAATTCACGAATATTTGCTACACTTAAATGTCCATGAACAAGCTCCGAGATAAAGTAGAACTAGACACTCCATAAGTAATGGTTAAATACCCAAGATCTGCATAAATAAAGCTCTGGAGGGTTTCTTTGGATGGACCGCGGAAGGGCTTAGAATGTTTCCTGTTTCTTTCTCCAGGGCTAAGACTGATGAATCCTTAGTTGCTACCACTAAGATATTCTTGTCGAATCCATGCACACTACACGTGTTGAATTGCATAGAGATGACACCAGCACAGAGTTCACTGGCAATATGTGTTTGAAACAGTATGGTTTTGCTGTCGGAATCAATTAATGCCACCTGCATACCAGAAATTGTGGACTTCAAATGCTCATCTTTTAATCTGAATGGTTATATAACTGGAAAATCATACAACGTGTCACACAGACTCCTATAACCACAAGAAAACAAGTAACCAGGAATGTTGTCAATAAGGGGCCTAACAAAATCAGTCAGGAACTCGTGAGAGACGCAGAACTACTAGTCCTGCAACCAGAGTTTGAAAAGAAGCTAAAAGGAAAAAAGAAGAGAAAGAAACACGAGAAAGTTGCAAAATGTATACGACCTAAACACACACAGATTTGCTTTTCGGATTGAAAGCTTTGATGCTCTTCCAAACTAGAAAACTTGTAGATTTCAATGAATTAGCAGGAACAGTCAACCTAAAGTTATGAGATACAGTTCACATTCTCCACATAATTTTACAATCTTGCTGGAATGGCATTACTCCAAGCTGATTGACACCAACAGGGATTTAAAAAGGAGGAAGGATGCATGCATAAATGATAGAAAACCTATTGAACAAAAATAAAGATGTGTTAACTGGTAGAAAAATAGAAGCAGGAGCTTACGTATCCTTGATCAGAGCCAACAAAAAAATATTTAGAATCCTGGCTGGTACTTATAGAAAGTACAGCTCAGTTAACCTTCACAAGCTTGACACTGAACCATCCACTACTGAATGCAAGAAGTCATTTGATGGCAGGACCTACATCATTTTTTGTGAAACAAATTGTATTGGTGACATTGAAAAATACAATAGACAGTACTTCCCAAAAATATACATTGAAGTACATCGTACCCTTATTGTTTTTTATGCGATGATTTCCGCTGTCAAGACATCATCATACTTTTTAGACAGATATTGAACCGCATAAAACCAGTATACCCCAACGGTGTACTGTATAGTACCAACGTATAACACGCAACGAAAATACAGGGGCATAAAACTAGTATACCCCAGGGTATACTGTACATTACCAAGGTATACACTGAAGAGTTTTACTGTGTTGCAATTGCCTTGACGTTAACACTAAAAAGAACAAAAGTAGCAAGCGCATTTGCACTATATTCCCATTTTGTATGTATTTCTTATGGCATACAGTTATGCAAAAATAGGAAACACAGTGCATACAGTATGTTATACAACTACTCAGAAACAGTAAAGTCACAAATTAATTCTTCTAGGGGGTACAATTGTACTGTATACCTACTTGGTATACTGTTATTTCTACAGTATTTGTTAGTGTATACAGTTTTGTTATATTGTGTTTTACAGAGTATAGCTTTATGGTATACTTATGCGCAAACTGACGTGATTGGAATACATTAGAACTATATACTATTACAACAGAAGTATATACTAAAATAGTATACAATAGAAAAATTAAAAGAGACATTGATGATCGTAAAAATGTATGTTTTCACGTAGATCATATTCATAAATTTTGCTTTTGTCTCATGAAACATGATAAGTTAATGCATATTTTCATAGACTTTCCTTTACCCTGTGATTGATTCTCATTTAATTTGTAAACTGTAACCGTGTTTTCCAAACTCGTGCATTTGTGTTGAAAGTCCAAGTCAAAATCTGATCACATACACAACATAGAGTGTTGACTAAAAAACATAATGTAAAACATATTTCCTTCATACTTTTCATATGGAAATGTAATGTAAATTACTGCTGCTTGGTATAGGCTATCTACACATAAGATATTCTTCCAAAATACGTATCGCACTTTTGCCGTTAAGAGAATATAAAATATAATTAGTGTAAAACCAACGACTTGGAAATCACAGTACCTGTTAGCAGAATCCCAATGATCATTAAGCTGAACTAAAATTTCGACTTCCATTGATACTGTGCGAGTTTGTATGCTGAAGAAAGTATACGAATCTCTGTATGGTGAAAAAAGTATATGGTGCGACTTTGTATTTGTGTAAAAATTAGGATTTTGGTAGCATGAATTTTGGGGAGATTAGTTTGAAGTGGATCTGTGATGTTTTGGACCTGGGAGAAGGGGAGTTTAAAGTGGGTATTTAGGTAATTAGTTTAGTGGGTAGGTGGAGTAATATTTAAAAGTTGTGGGTAGTAGCTGTAATTACTTTAGCTTGTGTGGGTATTTTTGTAAGTCACCCATTTAAAAAAGAATGACCCCTTTCTAAATGTGGAAACAATTCGACTCTATATTTACCAGTGCGTCATTAATGAGATGATTTATAACTACACAAATATCAATGATTTATTTCAGACCACAACCCACACATCATATTGTATGCTCTTACTACTCTACCAAAGTCTGACGAGCTTTTTGATAGGAAGTTTCTTTTAATCAGAACTCGCTTTCAGAACCTATAATCAAGGTTTTAGTAGTTAATTATAACTCCAGCTGTCTGAATTGTAGTCTTGCCTTTGGAGCAAATACATTTTACTCTCCTTTTCCTTATCATGACAATCGGAGATAAGTATTGATCAACAGACGTTTGTCTAATTCATTAAGAGTTGAGCCCAAAATCCATCATATGTTCGACTCTATAATTGACTCGATCTTTTTTGTTAAACTATTGTTGCAGTGTAACTCGTTATAGCATGTTAGATTGTTAGTTACTTATTTCAGTGTTATCGAATTAGGTTTGTTACAATAAATTACACTTCTAAATTATCTTAACATGATGGTGTAAGAAAAATGTTGCATGGTATAAATAAATTGCGAGAGGTATATATGCACTGATTCGTCTATATATATGGTCATAGTTAGATAGTTGCTTTATCACTTAATTCTGCATGCGAAAAAAAATAAAGTTGAGTTGATAAAGGAATTAAATATAAGTTTGAATCCTAGTATGTATTGAATATACATAAAACAGAATCAACAGAATGATGTTCAAGAATACCATTTGTTTCCGAAGCATGATGTTGTCGTTGATTTAGAATTTAATTCTGCCAAGCTGTTAAATATTCACCTAACAATACGTAGTTATGTTGAATAATTAATTGACAACAGTAAAACTTAGTTTAACTGGCTCATTCAGTCCAACTACAGAATCATAGCAAATCAAAACAAGGGGGTTAGTGAAAAGATTGAACATTTTAACTACAACAATAGAGACTTTTTTATTTTGTCTGTAATCTTTCTTCTAATCACGAATTAATTAATCACAAATGCCGATTAAGCAAATTTGATATTAGTATTGATCATCTTAGTAATAAAGATTACACTGAAATTAAGATAAGAGTACTCTTACTTTATTAACACTCTAAAATTAAGGTCGACCAACAGCAAAGCGGAGCTCACAAGGTGACCAACTCAATAGTGAAAATGAAATAACTTTCTTTCGTTCAAACAATTTGCACTCTTTGTATTTTTTAGTTTAACCATATAATGCTCGGAACTCACCGTCCCGAATAATTTAGATTTGTGCGGCGTATAATTTACTAAAGGGAAAACATTTCTTACGATGAAGTTTTCTACTCCTAGTACTCAAACTCGAGATTTCTAGTTAAATATGGAGGGATTTTGTCCATTTACTACATCCCTTGTTAGTCACCCATCTTCTGTTCATAACTCAATTGTATTACCTAATCATGTCCCTATATATAGTATCCACTAGTTATGGCAATATCCTACACCTCATTGGTTTTTCCCAGCCTTCATAACATAACCAAGAAATGGGCTATAATTATCTTTCTTGTCCCACTTCTATGGCAGCAACTTTGCTATTTGGATTTGCCATTTTGTGGCTAATGCCTGAATCTGCATTTTGCATGACAAGGCATTATACATTCAATGTATGTTAACTTTCGAATGAAGAAAGTAGTCAATTTACTTTCTTAATTTTACTTATTCTGATTCTCTAATGTCATTGAAACTAAATACCTTTTTTTTCATGTTTTCTCTAGATTGTGCAGCATAATGTAACGAGATTATGCACCACTAAAAGCATTGTGAGCGTGAATGGGCGTTTTCCTGGCCCTCGGCTTGTTGCAAGAGAAGGTGATCAAGTGATCATTAAGGTGGTTAACCATGTATCTAACAATATCTCCATTCACTGGTAAGAACTTATAAACCATATACGTAATAAAGTATCGAAAAGTTACATTCAATCACTTGCATGCATCCTTGTACTCGAGGAAGATGAGAAGATACTGAATGCACTCTTTTATGATATGCAGGCATGGAATTAGGCAACTTACAAGCGGATGGGCTGATGGACCAGCATATGTAACACAATGTCCGATACAAACTAATCAGAGCTACACGTATAACTTCACGATCACCGGTCAGAGAGGAACTCTGTTCTGGCATGCTCATATTTCATGGCTGAGAGCAACAGTCTATGGACCTATTATCATCCTGCCACGACACAATGAGTCATATCCATTCAAAAAGCCCTACAAGGAAATTCCAATCATATTCGGCAAGTATCATAAACATTGAGTTTAAGTCATATGTATTGACAGTACAAATCTTTTCTCTTTCTAAACTATCCATTTGACAAGTAATGCTTTATTGTTTTCAGGGGAATGGTGGAATGCAGATCCTGAGGCTGTAATTAACCAGGCTCTTCAGACGGGAGGTGGTCCAAATGTTTCAGATGCATACACAATCAATGGTCTCCCAGGGCCCTTGTATAATTGTTCCTCTAAAGGTATAATCAATGGCTATAGTAACACTCATAATGTCTCCATACTAGCATGGAACTATGGAGGTTCTCCGAATCCAAAGCCAGAAAAGGCAAAACACTTTTTTGCCTTTCATTTTAAAGGATCATCATTGTAGCCATGTTGCCTTTAGTAGTGCATTATTACACAACCTAGATTATTTTCTCAGTACTTAAGGTTAATCTCAAATTAATATTTAATCGAGCCATCCCATCATAACGATAATAACATTGTCACAAAATTTAAGAATAAAGTGATTGGGCTAAAAAGAAGTAAAGATTAATTAAAGTAGTCATTTTCCTTTTAAATTTTCTTGATTGCAGATACATTCAAGCTAAAGGTGAAGCCAGGAAAGACTTACATGCTACGTTTGATTAACGCTGCACTGAATGATGAATTGTTTTTCAGCATTGCTAATCATACTGTCACCATTGTTGAAGCAGACGCTGTTTATACCAAACCATTTGACACAGATGTATTATTTATCACCCCTGGACAAACCACCAATGTTCTTCTTAAAACAAAGCCGTATTACCCAAATGCCAACTTCCTAATGGTGGCTCAGCCATACTTCACCGGCCTGGGAACGTTTGACAACTCCACTGTCGCCGGAATCTTAGAATATGATGTCCCCTTAAATAGTTCTCCCACCAACAAAAGCAAAATCGAGCTCTTTAAACCAACTCTACCAAATGTAACTTCAACAGATTTTGTTACCAATTTCACCAAGAAATTTCGTAGCTTAGCCAGCACTCAGTTCCCAGCAAACGTTCCACAAAACGTCGATAAACATTTTCTCTTTACAGTAGGACTTGGCTCGAGCCCGTGCCCTAAAAACATGACGTGTCAAGGACCTAATGGCACAAAATTTGCAGCTTCAGTGAACAATGTATCTTTTGCTCTTCCAACAATAGCACTTCTGCAATCTCACTTCTCTGGACAATCAAGTGGAATTTACACCACAGATTTTCCAACCAACCCTCTACATCCATTCAACTATACAGGAACACCACCAAACAACACTCTCGTAACAAATGCAACAAAGACTGTTGTCTTGCCATTTAATACTAGTGTTGAGGTTGTGCTTCAGGACACTAGCATTCTTGGTGCTGAAAACCACCCCCTTCACCTCCATGGTTTCAATTTCTTCGTCGTTGGTTCAGGATTTGGAAACTTTGATCCTAACAAAGACCCTGCCAACTTCAATCTCAAGGACCCCATAGAGAGGAACACAATTGGTGTCCCTGCTGGTGGATGGATCGCTTTCAGATTCTTCGCTGACAACCCTGGTAAGAACTTTATCCTTAACAAACAAAAAAACAAGAATCTACTTTTATGGAAATAATGATCCTAAATATGAAACAGGAGTATGGTTCATGCACTGCCATTTTGATGTGCACACAAGCTGGGGACTGAGGATGGCTTGGATTGTGTTAGATGGGCCGTTACCAAATCAAAAGCTGCCTCCTCCACCTTCAGATCTTCCAAAATGTTGAACAAGAACAGAAATTTGACGGCTCATTGCAATTTCTTAGAGTGTTTTTGTCTCCTTTTTTGGTTCCGGCTAATTTTCCTTCATTAATTTAATGTTTTATTCATTTCTGCTACATTGAAACAGTTCAAGAGAACTGTCAACAATGTTCTTCACTTATTTGACAAAAATTTTCTTCATAAACCTTTCGCTACTTCTCTTAAACGTTCACTTCAAATCCCTCATATCAATGAGCATATATAGTTATAGAGAAACAAATAACTCACGCGTGAAACTCTTATTAGTGTACTGGACACAAAATGAAAAAGAAAAAGGCACCCATGAATCCAAAGGATCAACGAGCGATTTTACAGAATGAAGAAGAGCAGTTGAGCTGCAGAAAGCATTTTTTTTTTTACAAGAACATTAATCTGATTACTGGTGAACTATATTGATATGCAAAAAGTACCAATAGGCAAACTACGCAAGCAAAGATGTATGAACAGTGAACAATGTAGTAAGGTAGTACCAAATGATCATATTATTTCGTCGTAACATGGGTTAGTCACAATATTGTATTATGGACACCAGACAGTCAAGCTAAGTAGTTTCAGTTACAACATAAGCATGGAAAAGTACTCCTCAAACTCTTTATCGATTGTTAGTTTCTTGGCACCTGGTTCTGCATCTGCATAAAAAGACCAACAGCTCTCGTCTAAGAAATAGTATTTCCGAAATTATCAAACCAAATAACTACTTCCAACAAATAAAACAAGTAAAGGCAAGTAAGCATGCAAGTCTTTAAAATAAAGACACCAAAATAATGAGATAGCTAGATCACGCCAAACTAATAATAAGATAGCTAGTTCACTCCAAAGTACTCAAAATATTTATCTTCCTGCAACCTCCCAGATTTTATGCAGGAACAAAAATTTAGCAAGATGAAGGAGGAAAAAAGTTAGCTCGTGCAAATTAAGTTACCTTGATTAATAGGCCATCTTCCAGAAGAAAGAACATAATTATTAGGATTCTTACCATTGGAATAGAGCAAATCTTCAAGTTCCTTTTCTATAGGCAGCTGAACATCCTCAGTCTTGCACTCTGGGAAATTACAGTCCCCGTGGCTCCCAAATTCCAAAAGGTGCTCTTCATAATCCAGTAATGTGTTCCATCTATTCGAATCTCTGCAGATAGATGTTTGTTCTGATCTATCAGGGAATTTTGACTTTGTTGTTAAACTGCTCTCCAAAGAATAACGATCATCCTTGGACCAGTTGCCACTATAATCGAAAGATGAAGCTGGTTGATCAGATAAATATGATTTTGGATATACAGGATCAGTTTTTGCGTCACTCGACATGAAAGAGTCAGTATCTCCATTAAAGCTGTTGCTACCTTGTCCAGATTCCAGTTCTAAGTCATCATATTGATGCCTTCCCTCGTTTTCCCCGTTTATCATGTATGTCGAAAACTCGTCACCCACTATGCTAGTTGATGAAGAACCACATTCTGCAAAGGTCTGATACAAGCACAAATGCTTTGATAGGGGCATTCCCAACTGTTCATCTTGAAACTTTCTTTTCTTGTTCATGTATGCAAGCCGTGTATGCAGTACCTTGCTCTTGTCGATACTGGTATAAGAAGTTAACGAGAATGTGAGACAGATTATTTTAGCTTAAGTGAGTGGAATACTACTACTAGTCTACTACGACAACAACAACCCGACCCTAATATCTCACCAGTGGCGTGAGCCACAGTAGCCCAAGGGGCAAATGGGGTTCAAAAATCATTTTAGGTCACAGGATCGATTCTGATATTTTAGTATATTTCGAATCCTCATTCCTCCGCCCCTGCCTCCCACAGGACAACATACCTTCCTAAATCAATGCACCTATCACTCTTGGAATCATCGATTGTTTTGACAACTCTTATTAGGCCATAATCGAAAAATAGATTACCAAAACAGACATCTCTCGCATCCATAAGAAGCATATACAGGTCAGTTTTAACTTAGCTAAATCCAGATGAAAGCATCAACTATTAACATAAACTTTACATACTATATCTCAATAATTTGGTAGAATCTATTGGTATCAAACATTTCATAAAGGACCTATTTTTGATGTTTTTTCAACTCTCATCCTCAAATCTTTCCAACTACAACCAAATTTGAAGCAGTAAAGAAATCACCAAACAGATTACAAGTCAAGAATGGTTCATGTTCTTTTAGTTTCAAATCATCAGAGGACTAGTTTAATGATTGAGAGCTAGTTTTAATCGTTTATTCTTAACAAAGATACACCAATTGAGTACTTCAATATAATTAAACAACTTTACAAACAAGAAGTATAGTCATATAAGTTTCAAGACATAAAGAAGAAACATAAAATCAAGAATGCAAACCTGTTAACCTGAGTAGGACTATGTATATGTTCATCCATATTCCACATCTTGAAAACAATTATGTATGCAAGAAAATGAAAATGAGTGTTTGATCACACTAGGAACTGAGCCTTAGAAGGGTCAAAGGGGTGAGGGTGATAGTGACAACTACTGACTACTGGAGTACTATAAAATTTTGAGTTATGTTACTTTTGGCTTATACAATTTGTCAGTTACTATAATTATTTATGTCCTGTTTCCTATTATACCAGATTCATGTAACGCACTTTGAGGTGTCTTGATAGGTTCTATATAATAAGAAACCAGGGAGATTGGCATGGCAGGTCTCCCCAAGTCTTTTTTGTGTGGAAAAAGGCTCAAGTTTTAAACATGAATTCTAGGGTCCTCATTTAATTAGTGTTACTAACAATGTAACATTCTCACCCCAATGTTTTGTATGTTGCACAATAGTCCATGTATATAAAGTAGTTTTTTGCCAAATTTGGCCATTCCCTAGCTGCTTTCCCTCTCTCCTCTCTCCCCCGTTTTCCCTCCATTTTTGCACATTCCATTCCCGCCCAAAGCTCCACCATAGCTGCTGAGCTTCCTTTCGTATTTCGAAATAATACCCACTCCACCATAGCTGCTGAGCTTATTATCTTGAATATCCTTTCCAGTTTTAGGCAATACAAGCTGAGATCCCCCACATTTGGGTTATACGGAATTTCGTTAAATCTGGTCGTCATTTCTTATCCATTAAAGGAGAAATCTTGTTCCTCCAATTTTAATCGTATCAATCCAGTCATATCCGGTAAGTGTACTAAATTTTCGAACATGTTTTTTGTTGTTTTTGTTGATTCGGGGTTGTTACGGATTCAGTTCCTCCGAACAATCTGCGTGAAATTCCAAACACCATTTCGACTTTCCTATGGCCGTAATTGTAATTCCAAACATATCGCTGGCGTTTTACGCGGCGTATGTATATTATTGGAATTTTCACAGATAATGTTCGGAACATTCTGTAGGATGTTTGAGCGTTCTGTTGAAGTTTGGAACATCTTTCATTAAGCATATAAAAAGTGTAAGGTGATGTTCAGAACGTCTGCATGAGATGTTCCAAACGAGAAATACTGAGGTTCGGAACATCTTGCATCGAGCAATGAAAAACTGTAATCTGATGTTCAGAACGTCAGGAAGATGTTCCAAACGAGAACATTGAGGTTTGGAAACATACTGTATAAATATTTGTAATACTAATAGTTGGTCATTCCAATTTATTGCAGGTGACCATCGATGGGTGAGGTTATATTGGGAGTTAATTATCAAGGTGAATGGGTGGAGCGTTCTAAATGTTATGCTTGGGTTCCGAAGGTCAAAGAGTCAAGACCCATTCTTGTGCCTAGAGATGTTACGTATGATGTTCTACTTAACAAAATCATCGGAAGTTGGGGGATAAGAGACAATCCGAGGGATATTTGCATTACTTACATGCTGAGTGTTGCCGCAAATCAAAAGACTCCTCCCGTTACAATAAGAAACGATGATGATGTACGCCTTTATATGGCTGACGTTGATCGTAATGGTGCTAGGCCCACACTAAGGGTAATTATGGTTTCAACGACGGAGGAATGTGTTGGTTCTAATGACCAAGAAATGCCAAATATTGGAGGGCATGATTTTAGTCAGCGATTGGATGACTTACATGAAGAAGTAGCAGAAGAAGACAGAGGAGGAGGGGTAGATGAAGACAGAGCAGGCGTAGATGTAGATGAAGAAAAAGAAGAAGAAGTAGAAGACAAATATGTAGAGGAAAATCCTGCCATTTATACCCCTGTGTTTCCAACACAAAGCAGCGAGCCGATATTTCACTTCGTTGATGGCACAGGTTTTGAAAAAGGTATGACTTTCCCCAATAAGAAAGAACTTGTCACCAAATTGAAGATTGCAGCAGTTAAACATCGTTTTAATTACAAACCATTGAAGAATACTGCAAAGATTTTTAATGCTAGATGTTTAGATGTGAAATGCAAATGGTGGTTAAGGGCAATGAGGTATAAAAGTAATGATAGGTTCTACATTAGCGTTTACAATAACATGCACACATGCGGTGTCCAACATCATTCCAGTCATAATTCACACGCCTCTGCCCGGATAATTGGTGAGTTCATGAAAGGTAAATATTTAATGGGAAAAGGTCCAACCACAAAAGCTGTCAGGGAGTCCCTTAACAACGATTTTGGTTGTAAGGTTAGCTACTGGAAGTGTCTTAGGGGCTGTCAATTTGCAAAATCTTTGACACGGGGAACACATGCGAAAGGTATTGAAATTCTTGATGCTTATGCTTATATGGTTAGGAGCAAGAATCCAGGAACCAAGACAGATTTGAGGCTTTCTAGCACAGGGAAGTTCTTGTATTTTTTTCTCTCTTATGGAGCGTGGATCAGGGGATTTACTTACGTGAGAAAAGTCCTAGCCGTTGACGGTACACATTTGTCTGGCGAGTATGGAGGGGTCTTGCTGTCTGCTGTTGCTCAGGATGCAATGAGTCACGTATTCCCTGTTGCTTTTTGTGTTGTAGACAAAGAGTGCGACGACTCATATGAGTATTTTTTCGAACAATTACGCTGCATAGTTTCAGATAGTGAAGAGTTGTGCATAGTTTCGGATAGACATCCGAGCATCTCGAAAATGGTCGCCCAAGTGTTTCCTTCTGCACACTATGGAGTTTGCATGTGGCACCTTGGTGAAAGCATCCGAACAAAGTTTCAGTTTGGATTCAGTCTTCATAAATACTACACTGCAGCAAAGGCATACAGGGTAGAAGAATTCAATGATGCTATGAATGAGATCAGGGCTATTGATTGGAGGGTAGCGGATTATCTTGAAAATGTTGTTGACTATCATAGATGGAGCAGATTATATTTCCCAGGAAACAGGTAATATTACTGTCTGCTTTCAATATGTTCCAAACGTCACATTGCGCTCTCCGAACATAACATATATGTTCAAAACATTACAGGAATATTTATTTTCAGATGATGTTCCGAACTCATTATCGGAGTTCTGAACGTGTTAGTCATGTTTGGAACATCACTAATGTTCCGCACTTCTTATTCCTATATCTGCACTTGTGCTTTATGCTAGGAACATGTTTTGACTATTATAATTTTTATTATTTTTAATAGGTTTGAAGTTATGACATCAAACATAGCTGAGTCCATTAATTCCATGCTGAAAGAGCAAAGAGAATACCCCATTGCTGCCCTCTTGAAGGATATAGGTAGGAACTTTGCGGAAAAATTCCACACTAGGGCCATGAAGTTAATCAACCACCCAAATTTATGCGTCCCATGAAGTTAATCAACATTGGCGTTCCGAACAATACGCGTTTCAATTCAACTATCACCTGGTCTTCCTCCAGTTTCAATCCAGATGTTCCTTCAGCAGTTTCCTTCTCTTCACCTGCTTCCTCTTCAACATTTCCACCTGCATTATTTACAGCTTCCCCATCTATTTTAACTCTTTTTTCACGATCCTTCACAAAGTTGCTTTTTAAAATTACATCCTCCGCCTCTCTTGCCTCTCTTCTACTTCTTTTGCTGCTTCTTGGACTCTCCCCTGTTTTATCTGCTTCCCCCTCTACTTCTTCTCCTTTTTCTCTACTTAAATCATCAGCCTCTTCATTTTTTTTACCACCGTCTTCCTCTTCCTTTTCACCATCACCATCTTCCACTCCAGTGCTCAAAAAATCACTTTTTAACAGTTCATCAATGCCGGCGTCATCTAAATCCACCCTTCTTTCACCCTCATCTGCAGCCCTCTCCAAAACCTCCCCACCTTTACTTAGATCGTAACTTGGTGCTGGACTTTGGCTTTCCTCTTGTTTATCACCTTTGTTCCGTGGACCTACTACTTCTCCTTGGCTACATTCGTCACTCTCCACAACTAATTTTCTTTTAGTGGGTTTAGTAGTTCTTGGGCGTTTAGGAGTAGGTTCTAAATCTGTTGGAGTACGTTCCGAATCTGAAGTACTAGGCTTGTCAAGTTTCTTCTTCGGCGAAGGGCCCTTTTTCTTAGAAATCGCCTTCTTGGGAGTCTTTGTAGGCTGCTTCTTCTGCTCATCTTCATCTTTATTTCTCGGCCTTAAATTTACCATTTTTCTGCAAAGCAAAACAAGGGGATACTAAATTTAGTTACAGAAAAACATGAACATCCTATTAGATGTTTAGAACCTCAGCAACTATGGTGTTCGGAACATCAAGACACATAACAGCAATAACTTCAATTTGCAACTAAGTAAAGCAGCGTTGGTTCCCAGAAAACCCTCAAATCGTCACAATTTAACCAAAAAATGTAAACAACCTAAAAATTTCAGTTGAACATCGAAAATCCCCTTTGTAGTTCGGAACTACTTTACCCATTTAAACACATAATGTCATTCAATTTCAACATAATATTACACCTTTTGTACAAAAACAAACATCCAAATCATCGTTAATCACTGTCGACGAAAAAATTAAAATCAAAAACCTAGGTTCGACATTTACACCACAGTTTAAATGATAACGACATAGTATACCTTCTATATAAAATACTTTGTTGTATTGCTGGTCGGATTCCTTGAAAACACAGAGAATTTGGAGTGAAAAAGGAGATGAAGTGTGAAGTTGGTTGAAAGAAAATCCACGCGGGGAAGGGGAAAGGGGTTAACTGATGAGTGAGGTTTGGTGTTCCCAAGGTTTCAAATAATTATTATGTATGTTTTAAGAAATACCCTTAAGTTTTAAAAGTATTAATTTGGTCCATGATTAGTGTTAATCAGACTTAGAAATAAAAGAAAATGGAAAAGAAAATCAGAGACCCTTTTCTGCCAAAAAAGAGTTGTGCGGTTCTGGAACGCTACATTTCACAAGAAACCATGCAATTTGCTAGGTAGCTAACTTAGCAGGACAGTAACATTTGATGCCCACGAGGGCCAATGGCAGATGGACCACTTCGACAACGAATTTATTCAGACCCATTGTTTTAATATGCAGCATATAGATTTATAAGTTACTCCCTCCATTCCATTTTAATTGTTCATTTAGCTCAAAAAATTTATCTTTTCAGAAATTTAAGACTAAAATTGTCACCTGTTTTCAACGAGTACTATAACATTGATCATTAAAAAAATACTAGTTATTTTTAGTATTGCTCACTTCTCAAAAAATATATTTAGGGGAAGTTTGGTATGGGGATAGGTAGAATTAGGGCTGTTCATTTTTCGGTTTAAACCGATAAACCGAACCGATAAAAAATTAATGGTTTATAAATATGGGGTTATCGGGTTATCGATTATTTAACGGTTTGCAATTTTTTTTTATTGGGTTATCGGTTCGGTTGTCGGTTTTGTACATTTTCTTATTGGTTAAACCGATAACCCAATAAGGTTTTCAAATTTGTGCGTAAAAGTAGTATACTTTATTACTATTAGTTGGAACTTGAAAACCTCAAACCCTAGTCTTCTATTACTTATGTAGCTTTCAAGTCGCCCCATCCATTTCAAACACTGTTTTACTATTTCACTCATTGCCTCCTCCATTAGTTTATAGAATAATGAAGTATATTTGAATATGTTGTTGGTTGCTTTTTTGAATATGGCGAATGCTATAAAAGGCATTTGAATTCGCTGTGAAAATAAAGCCGATTTTGTATTGGATGCAATCGTTTAAGTGGTTTTTTTTAAACACTTGTTAGGCCTAAGTTTCTTAATGGTTAAACCGAAAACCGAACCGATAAGAACTTAAAACCGATAACCCGAAAACCGATAACCGATAGCTTATTGGTTCGGTTATTGGTTTAGCACTTTTAAAAACCGAAAACCGATAATCCAAACCGATAAGGTGCAAAACCGAACCGAACCGACCGATAAACACCCCTAGGTAGAATTAAACATGACATTAAATAATATATGGTCTAATCCCTTATTTGGTTACTATTTTCTTCCATGTATAAGCAATCCATGTATAATCAAGGAAGGAGCCAGAAATTAACGGAAGGGGTTCAAAAAAATTTAGTTGAAATTTGAACTTGTGATCTAAAATAATTTTTGAACCTCCTTTACCACTTCACTAACAGATTCTCTTGTGCTAGGGGGTTTAATAGTGTGTATATTATCAAAACATATCGTTTTTACTTCATTTGTGCAGTATAATTATTCGACCAAGGGGTTGAACCCCTTTGTTACTGAGTAGCTCCGCCTCTGAATTATACATGAATTGGGGTATTATTTAATCTCACCTCCTATATGAGATAACTAATTCATGGGTTAGCTATACATGAATGACAATTCAATTGACAAAATTACCCTTATTTCCTGATCCTTCTTATTCCTTAGATATTTGTCTTTCTTTAAGCCCAAAGTTATAATAGCAAATAAAAATTTATCCAACTCAAAAGCTAACACATGATTTAACTTATACACCGTATATCTTATTTCTAATGCAATGAACCAAACACCAGATAAAAATAATTCATGTATTGTCAATCCATATATTACTAATTTCAGTATTACTAATCCATGCTTTACAATCCTCGTGTAACTTCAATATCTACCAAACGACCCCTTAATACATATAACTTAATAAAATATATATTATTTTCATTACGTGAAAAAGATAAAAGGGACAATTAAAATAGGACGGATGGATAAAGTTTACTGAAAACTTAATAATTGTTGGACTCAATTTTTTAAAAGTATTGTATAATATATTTTATAAAATTGTATTAATTAAACCCGTTAATTTAAATTGTAAATTCTTCTAAAAGATTATATCCAGAGGATGGGAGCTGGTGGCCCACTTATCCTTCTACATTTCCTAATACCATCTTCCAGCTCCTCTCTTCCCCCATAACGTTCCCTTAATTTGGCGCAATTCTCGTGATTCTTTTCTTCTAAAGTTGGTCCACTTGGCTAGTAAAATATGGACCAATTCATAGATGTTCGTAAAAATTTCGTGCAGGGGCCTGTTTGGCGCGCGTTAATTGATTTGTAGCTGTCAAAAACAAATTCGCTGTCAAATAGCCATCTCCGGACAAATCCCAGTATAAATACTGGGGCCTTGAACAAAACTTGTTCAAAGCCCCAGTATTTATACTGAGAAGCTTCAGTAAACTAACCCCAGTATAAAATATTGGGGCTTTGAACAAGTTTTGTTCAAGGCCCCAGCATTTTGTTATGGGACTTTGTATGAAGCTTCAGTCCCATAACAAAATGCTGGGGCTTTGAACAAAACAAAACTTGTTCACAGCCCCAGCATTTTGTTATGGGACTGAAGCCCTAGTATTTTATTATGGGAGTAGTCTGGGGTGTTTTTCCAATGCTAACGGAGCTTAAGTGTGCGCGCGAATTTTTGACTATTCTTCAATGAATTTGGAAACAGTGGATAGTCCCCAATGAGCGCGTCCAAAAATGGCTAGTGATCAAAATTTCCCTAGATGTTCTCGACATTGATTACTAAGGAAAGATCTATCCAGTAGCTTATTTGCAACAATCTCGTGCATGCTATGTTGTGAGTAAAAATTACAAATGGAACTTTTTGTGCAATCAAATTTTTTCTAATAGTTTTTGTGTAATGTTTAACTTCAGGGAAAGACGTAGCGTTCCGCATATGGCTTCGACAGAATCTAATAATTTTAGCCTAATAAATATTTTAAGAAACTCACTAATTATAAATAAATTCAGAACTCATTTATTAACACTTGAGATTACTTTCTTATAATCAAGAACCCATTAGTTCAAATCTTAAAACTACCTCTTATGTATTAGCTTTGCACTTTCTAATTCCAGAGTAATTGTTGAGGTTTTTTGAATAGTTGTGAATGGGAAAAGACATCACCATAAGCACCTCTTTGTTGAAAAGGTTTCACACTTTTTCTTTCCATCCATTCTTGGTCTATAAATAGTGAGACACTTCCTCATTTTAAATATACACAACTAAATATTTATCCTCTCTTCTAGAGTCATGTGATTTGCTACCGAATTTTAGTTCGTTGTTTACTGTGATTTGAATTACCGCTATCACAATAAGGTTAATTCCGTTCTATCTTGGATGAAATTAATCCACAACCTTGGGTAACTGTGAGGGGATTAGATTTCTTAAGGACAAGCAGTGCATACTGTTGGCTCGAAATTTTCTACTTCATCTCTTTCTGGTTTTCAGTTTATTTCGAAAGTGCAGATTCTAACAATTTTAAGAAATCTAATATTTACTCTGGTTGTGGAGATTAAAATACTCCAAAGAGTTACTGTTTCTGGAGACTAAAATTTGAAAAGATTTTCTACTCCAATTTTAATATTCCGTTTTGAAGATTAAAAACTTCAACGGATTATTGAAATTATTTATATTGTTATTTGTAGTTTGAAGATATAAAAACTTCACTGTACGTTAAATCAGTTTGAAGATATAAAATCTTCACTGTACTTTTAAATTTGGTTTGAAGATTAAAAACTTCGCCATTGTATTGAAACAGTTTGAAGATTAAAAACTTCACTGTTGTAATGAATCGGCTTTGAAGATTAAAAACTTCGCCGTATTATTAAGTGGAAAAATGTGGAGTGAAATTTTGATAGTTGTCTCTTGCAGAGAGAAAGTAACAAACAAAGAAAAACATCTTGCAATTCGTTCAAGTGAAATGGATAAATGTACATGCCTTGTGCATAATGTTTAGAACTCAAAAAAGTGATTTGAGTTCTATGAAATATGGCACTTGAAATATTTGGAATGTGGGGGCATTTGACGTATGCATTATTAGGCTTAATGTTTATTTTATTAAGAAGAATTAGATATGATTCTTTTTCTCGTAACCCCACGAGTCCTTAGTGGATATTGACATGATAGTTTATGAGTTCATAATTAGTTTTATTTGAACGATTAGTGATGAAAGTACCGATTTGAAGGTTGGTCTTGTGCCTTTTTTCAAAAAGGTTGTGTAATTTCATGAAATGGTGTCACTTGAAAACTGGTGACTTTTCATGAAAAGATGAGCTGGTTGAAAAGATTACTTTTTGTATAGACATGACCTTCCATGAACAGATGTATGGATTCATTGGTCTATAAAGAGGTAAATTAATTGACGATGTTAGTCGATAAAATTCATATCAAGTTGGATTTTAAGCGGCGAACCAACCAATGATAATTATAAAATCCATATTGATTTGGATTTGTATAATGATTGAAGGTTCTATAATATA